>JALXJV020000017.1:9579086-9877152 GCA_024633595.2 Lepomis macrochirus
TCAGTTAAAGAAGTAATCACTTGATTTGTTCTCATGATTTCTTTCATCAGTCATCATAATCAGTTTAATCAGATCCTTAATGAATCTATTGTCATTTTCAGTTCTGAGCTTTCCTTGGCCTCAGTTTTTGCCTTCATACCCATCTGAATTGCAGAATTTTCTTTACTTTTCTTTACTCTGGACACGGCAGCACGCTCTGTTGCATTTCTGCTCTCTTTTCTCTCCAAACATGTCTTTAGCTGGTTCAATAGTTTTAGACTAAACCTTTCATTTTGCTGGAAACCCATTTCAACCCACTTATCAAATTGTCCCATTAATGTATTTTTTCTCAGACTCTGGCTTTACTCTGACACCTGCCATAGTCTACTCTCTCTAGCTAGTCTGTACTCGGGTCCATGGCAATATTTGGGTCAACTGAGTTTGTTTAAGTCTGAGGCTACACACTGCAAACCTAACTTATCAGCTGGAAACCCCAGAAACCCTCAGACACCACAGAGAAAACTAGGACACGTCTGCCCCGCAGGCCACTTTGATCCAGTTACACTCTGAACACACCTGTGCATTTACAGATGGATAGAGTTTCCTGCAAATCTTTGATCCAGTCACACTCTGGACGCACTTGCCCATTTACAGGCAGTTACAGAGAGTCCTGCCAATCACTCAGGCAAGAGATTTAAGACCCTTCCTTCACTCTGTTCAATCTCACTCTCTTTATTTCAATATCTACTCATTTCTCACTGTGTAAGTGTAAGGGATGAAAAAAAGACATCATCAATAGAGCTCTGATACAGCGGTTCACCTTGGCAACAGGTAAATAAAGCACTGAGCCTCCATTTTAATCGGGTGGAGCTAGAAATATGAGTGGTGCCAACGCGGGCCCTGATAGGCTCCACGCAGGTTAAAGTTTTAGATGTCTATTTTACATTAATAAATTCTTGCTCATTTCGTATTTTATTAAAGCTGTCAAAACACATTCAGATTATCAGCAAATAATAAGGAAAAACTCACTTTTAAAGCTTATTTAGGCCTATTTGTTTCAGCTGCACCACAGTCATCCTCCATCAGTGACTACAATATGAAAGATTACTGTTCATTGATCAGATTTATAGGTTGGCCTACCTACACATTAAACTGTGACACTGCAGTAATGCAGCCCAGAAGTGTTTTCAGTGCAACTGTCCACAGAGTCGTTATACCTAAAGACGGAAATAGATTTTATTCTTGGCTGAGGATAAGTCCACGATCTTCCCACAAGCCATCACTCCGATGAACAGCTTATTCTGACTCACAGTGTCAGGAACAATTCCTGTGCAATAACCCAGTAACTTGGTCTCTAATCAGCCACCTGTTTGCTGGTTACTACTTATTAGGGTCATAAGGTCATAGGTCTTATTTATTTTCTCCAGCATCCTTTGCAATACGCTCCATGACACTGTGTACATGTATGTGTTTGTTAATTGTGCTCAGTAATGAATGTTGGTTTTTAATGCGATTGTATTTTTGTTTTATTTGAATTATTATCAGTTGTTGTTTTTTGAACATTGATGTGTTTTCAGTTTTCTTTGAACGTCCTGTTAGTGCCCAGATATTCCTTACTGGGATTGTGTTGTAGCCCCAAACTGTGAAATAAACATCCCACTTTCATTAGATCATCCCCGACTACTGAGACTTTCAAATCTCTGCTTTATTTTCTTAGGGGTTTGAGTCAGTCTTGGGACATTCATGCTTATCTGTCATGGTTGCTTCATATTTCTATTTATTGCTGTATGTTTCATCAGTGTCATATGTTTCATTATTGCTGCAGGTTCCTTTTAAATCTGATTAGTCTCCTTTTTCTCATGTTGTCGTTTTACTTGCATTCCTTTTTGCAGCACTTTGTTCAACAGTGGTTCTTTTTAAATGTGCGCTTGACCCCTTTGGCACTGCTTTGTAACGCACAGTGTGACCTTTGTTTAGGTAGTAAATCTACTTTTAGGAAAAGATAATTTCCTGATGTTTGTGGTAGCCTGTAATTTACTGATTAAAACACAGTTTAATATTATGCAACAAATTGATTTGTACTTTTTTTAACTGATAAAAGTACTCTTAAAAAATGTTGTCATGAAATTGTGGTTATCTGTTCCTTCCCCTGAAATTCTAAGGAAGCTCTGGGGGTGTTACTAACACTTATGTGAATAGACTGATGACCAAAGTTATTTAGTCACTTAAAGAGTGTTAAATTAGGAAAAACATCACCCGCAGCAAGACCGTTCTCTGTATGAGTTGGTAAATCTAACTGGGAAGTTGTGGTTGGTGGTGTAAGTTAAATTACATAATTTAAGTTAGTCAATATATGTTTTACAGTGGAAACACACACCAGCCTCGGGTGAAAGCTGAGTGTCTAAACCATCCAATCATTTAGCGTGTTAACATGCTCACATTTGCCAATTAGCACTAAACACAACTGATGCCAATGGGAATGTCATTAGTTTTGGTATTTGGTCATAAACCCAAGCGTAGCATACATTCAAGTTTTGTCCTGATGATGATGCTGGATAGAAAACTTATGGGATCACTAAAGTTATTATAATGTATCACATGGGGGAAATGAATGTTTGTACCACATTAAATGCAAATCCTTCCTATAGTTGAGACCACACCCGAGGATAACTTACAAGCAAATTAGATTATTTACAAAGTAAATTGTCAAAATAGTCAAACTATGTGAGTCTGGAGGTCTGACCAAATAGAACAAAACAAGGGAGGAAGTCTGGGCCAGCCCACCAAGGGCCGTAGGACCCCCTAAACTTTCAAAAGAGGGATCCAACCACAACAAACCCGTGCTTCTCACAGCACGGGTCTGCTAACGCCCTTACCAGCAGCACCTGAGAATAACAGAAAGACAAAAGGGAAAATAAAATAAAATAACAGTTGCGCCAATCAAAACGCCACCAAATTTATTAGGATTCATTATCTGGGAACCACGAATGTCTATATAATATGATGCTTTATTTGTGTCCCGATATCTGCAACCAACAACTAAATCAACATAAGCAACAAAATTTTCAGAAACATATTTTTTTCAGCTGCAATCATTTACGCTGGAAGCTCTAACCATAATTAAAGTTTTATGTTGTGTGTTTGTGATGATTTAAAAATAAATCGGTTTATATACATAATGATAAGTCTATGATAATAATATAGAGTAAAATAAACCCATTGACTCAAGGTGTGAGGTACATCACTGCCACCTGGTGGACAGATGCAGCGAGTATCCTGTAATAGGGTTTTGGTTACCAAGTGGAACACATGACCAAGATCTCACCTCTGCACTCCTTTCTTGCCATCCTGACATAACAGTGAGCATCTGACAGAGTGGCAGAGTGGGGTGGTGGTGGGTGTCTGAATGACGAGTTAATTAGAGAACAGCAAACATGCAAGTGTATGACTGTGAAAACACATATGCAGTTAAGTGGGAGGTGAGAGTGGAGAGGTCGGACTACAGGGAGGGAAGCCTCAGCTTCACTGAACTTCCTTAAACTTCCACGGCGTCTCCAGAAAGTTTGAAGAAAATAATTCCTCTCACACACTTCCTCACACACTTCCTCAGAAACAACATCAGCAAATTACGCAGTGGTGAATAAGTGTCCATCTATGAAATCAATCTGTGTATTAGACACTGAATGTCTGGTTTCAGACAGACTGACGTTTCATTATTTCTGATGGTACTGTTTCATTTAACATGTAAGACAGTATTTAAAATGTATTACAGTACATTTGTTATTATTCATCAAATACAGCACATTTTGTTAAAACAACAGGATATTCTGCTCTTATTTCCTCCACAGCAGTAACAACGAAATTCGACATGCGGTTATAAAGAAGGTCACAGTCAAAGATGCTGGCCCTTACTTCTGTCAATAATACAAAAAAATAAGTCAAGACATTGAGGTTTATCTGTATGTCATCTCATGCAGAAGTCAAAGTATCATGAGTTGTTTAGTGTAAAGTGACCGATGGTTACAGTGGAAAAGTTCAGCCCTCAGTCTTAAGGTGAGAAAACAGGTGTGTGAAAAATAAAAGGCTCCATTTAGTATCAGAGGTTAAATTATCATCATTGTCTATAAACAGACGCTGATGTGACCTCAGAGACTGACCCCAAAACTTCCAAGGATGAAATTAATTTTCCACATAGTCGTGTGTTAAAGGCCAATGTCAGTATTTTTAATCCTGGGTCTTAGTTTCACATATTTTGGTGCTGAAATGACAAAACGTTTTCTGTGCAGGAGATGGCTTCAGCTGGCAGCCGCTAACCAGTCGCAGAGGCTGCAATGTACTTCTTTGAGGCAATTTGTCAAAACACTATTTCAACAAAAAGTGCTTCTTTTTTGCCACCAACAGGTTCAGACTCTTATACCAAGTGTCTGACAATATAATGGAAGGTATCACTAGTGACTCCTGGTGACCCTCTTTGTTTTCAACAAGAAACAGAAGTCTCATTTAAGGACAACTCTCGCTCTGAAATCTTGAGGGGAGATTGTTGCTGGAAACACAGACACAACACAATAAACTCTCTCTCAAACTCTGACTCACATTTCTACCGTCATCTTCCTGCATCGACTCTCCTCTCACGAGCTTTCAGTGTGAGAATGTTCCTCGAGCGAGACTTCTGTTTCTGGTTAAACTGTCACCGAGAGTCACTTATTAGCGTATTAACCGCATTCTAACCAAAACACTTGCCCTTCAGTTTTCAGAAAACGTTACTGAGCTGCAAGGAGGAACTAACAGTTTTTAAACCACTAAATCATCACGTCACACACACCTCTTCCTCCTCCTCCTCCTCCTCCTCCTCCTCCTCCTCCTCCTCCTCCTCCTCCTCCTCCTCCTCCTCCTCCTCCTCCTCCTCCTCCTCATCTTTTCAGGACGTCATACTGTCTTAAAACAATCTTATCACCTCATAGCAGTTCTCCAACTACCAGGACTCAACTCATGCTTTCAAGATTACTTCTGGAAGAGAAGTTTATATTTGGACCTGAAGTTTCTCTTGTTGAACTCAGTTTTGTCGTCAGTCAGAGCGACAGATTCACTCCACATCATCAGATTGAATGAGAACTTATCTGAAAACGCATCCTTTCCTTTATCTCCACACTGAACGACATCTGACTTTTTGGCTGTTAGGTTTCTACATGAAATGAAATGAAAGAGATTAAAAGCTGATTGGCTCCGCCTACATAGATTCAACAACTGAAAGAATGAAAAAATATTGAAGTCATTATAAGGAAGTGACACTTTGCTAATAACAGGAAGTAAAAGCTGTACCTCTCTAAAAGAAGCATTAGTTCAGAGACGTTGGCAGTTGAGGATGTGAGAACAAGAGAGAGAGAAGCAGAATGGTTCAATTCAGATGGATAAACATGTCTTTATTTGTGATACTGGTGCTTCAGTTTACAGGTGAGGATATACAAAACACATACATGCATAAAAGAAACATAACAAAACATTACTAATGGTTTAAATAATATGAATTTAAGTTTGACAGCCAGGTTTACTGTTTGTTTAGAACATGGTGTGTTGAGTGGATTACTGTTTATTCTTATCACAGTTCATTTTTTAGATTATTCTCTCATCTTCAACAGCAACAAATGGACAAAACGCCTCCTCCTTCACTGTCAGAGCTGGAGATGAAGTCACTTTGCCTTGTGGAAATGTGATACAAAATCAGGACAAATGTGGCAATACTTCCTGGTTGGCCAGTCGTGAGAATGGGACAACAGCAATAGAGCTGATTACACTTGGGGAAATCAGTAAAAATGAGATTGCCAAAGCTAAATCAGACAGACTGAGTGTTACAGAGAAATGTTCTCTGGTTATAAAGAAGGTCACAGACAAGGATGTTGATCAATACACCTGCAGACAGTTCAGCAAATCAGGAAAACAACAAGGTGAAGACTCTCGGTTTCTTCTGTCTGTTATAAACAGTGAGTATTTCCATCATAATGTTTTCAGCTCAAACTGTCTTGTTAGAACAATATACTGAAACATTACAATAATTATGATCACAGTGATGAAGTTAACTTTACTCTTGTTGTCTTTCTCTCACAATATCTCCATCTTCACCAGTGGAACAATATCAGATCAATGAGACAGTCGGCTTCATCTGCTCTGTGTTGTCATATAAAGACTGTGGACACACAGTCGAGTGGTTGTATGAGGGTAATAAGAACGACGTGGTGACATCACAGAGTTCCTGTTCAGCCTCTGTGGTTTTTTACAACTCCTCCTCTTAGCCAGAAGTCAAACTATTATGAGTTCCTGAAGTGTAACGTGACAGATAATAAGAGTGGACAGATGCTGCAGTGTGACGCCGGCCTCCAGTCCTCGTGTGAGAAAACTGGTAGGTTTGATTTTATTTGGTGGATTTTAAGTTGAAGATTAGGACATAATTCTTTCTCGTTTAATGTCTTCAGATGTTAAACATGAAGTATTTTATCTCCGCTTGTTGTGTTTTGTTATTTCATGTGAAAAAATCCCAAAGGAAGCACATTAGTGGGGGGGAAAACAACACCAACAAAATCAGGTAACGACATCTCTCTCTCTCCTGTGAAGGCTAAAGTTTGAATGACAGAGTGACACATGACTGTGGGTGGAGATATTCTCTTATTCACAAGTCTGAGTTTCAAACATTGCTGTTGGTATTTCTTCTTTGTTGGTGTTGGATTAAATTTGCAATAGAAAAGACATTTGTTTTTAAGGGTTTCCAAAATAATTAAGTTAATGTAATGTAATGTTTATTAACATTTTATTTTTATATTATAAAAACTGTCAACATCTTCATCATTTGGTTAAATTGCTCAAAGACACTATTTTTAATAAAACGTGCCAAGTAAAACACAGTCAGTGTAGACAAGATAGATGAGGTAACTAATAAATGCAGATTTGTACAAACAGAAAAAATATGTACTTTGCAAAGAATGTTTTAAAACGTTCTCATCTTTTAGCTACATGATGTTAAACAGAACATAAACTGCAGGAAAAATATTTGTTATGTTTTAATTCTCCTTCTAGATCTGTGGCAATTCATCTTAGTGGCTGTGGGTTTAGCAGCACTCTTAATAATAATTGTGGGTGTCATCAGATGGAAAAAGTCTAAAGGTGAGATCATCCACACATGAAACTGTTGTTGAATAAGTTTTGATAAACATGGTTTTCCACCATGGAAACGAAACATTGACTCTTTTTTGTCTTTTCAGGGAACAAAACACAGAAGGATGAAAACATGGTGAGTTTTAAACTTCAATAATCAAATGTTTATAGAGTTGTGACTTTAAAAGAGTGTTTGTGGTAATTCTTCACTTGTTACTAAAGTCACTGCGGTATTAGAATAAACAGTACTCAGTGTATTGTATTGACTCTACTTGGTTGTAGCAGCAAAGGTCAGCTAAGGGACCAGTTTTGTTGACCTCTAACTAGACTGTATTTTTCCAGCGCCTGAGCTTAAACCCTGCAGTGACTCAACCTGGTCCAGAGACCATGCAGGACATGGTGAGATCACACATCGCACCCAGCACAAAGTTACACTCATTCTTATTTATATGGGTTCTCCTTCTGCAACAGAGAAAAAGAGAAGTAAAATTATGCAACTGATGCAGAATCCCCACATGCTACTGAGTGTTGTCTTCTCTGTGTAGGCTGATCCTGAAGATGGTGTTTCCTACGCCTCCATCAGCTACACCAGGAAGACCAGCAGTAAAGCCCCGGTAAGCTGCGTGGTTGTTTACACACGTGTTGATCGTGGATGAGGAAACAAGACTAATCGTCTATACCATGATTCTAACATGCTCACAGTGAATATTGAAGAAATTTATATTTTGACCAGAAGATGGCACTAGATGAAAAGTTAAAAGACCATTGCTAATAATTATCTACCTGAGGGAACATGAGTGTCTGCACCAATTTTAATGAATCCATCCAATAATTGCTGCTTTGCTTTGTTGTCTTTCATTGTGTTGGATTAGAATGTGCTGAATTATGTTGCTCCGTGTCCTGTTGTGTAATTTATGTGTCGTGCTGGTTCTCTTTTATTTCAAAGGTTTCTGTTAACAATGATCATGGTGAAGGCGATGCAGTGACCTACAGCACCATGAAAGTTTCCTCTCCTTCTGCTGGAGCCTCAGCTGATCCCAGCGACCTCTACGCCACCGTCAACAAACCAAACAAAAAACAGGACGTGGTATAGTTACATCTCATATCAGTTCAGCGAGTGCTGCTCACTGTGTCACGAATATTTATTGATACCTTCAGCAAAATTGCAAATGCAGTCCTGGAGAACATTTAATATTTATTTACTGTAAATATTTGTATATAACCCTGATGCTCCTACCAGAATAATGACAGTGTTGTTGATACATGAAGAAATAAAGAAGTGTTTGTGTTTTGTGCTGTAATGTTCTTATTTTCTTGTTGAATTTCTTCCCCATAAAATACACATTCATAATAATAAACTAATGTGATAGTGTTCATAGTTAATGTTTTTTGTTGTTGTTATTGAATTTTCTTTACTTTATCACATGAAATTATTTCATTGACAATAATTTGAACATTTAGATGGCTTATAGAATTAGAAAAGATGCTGAGAGGAAGTGGATTGTGACGTCCCTTATCTACACAGAATCACCCATGAGTGTCGTATTAAATACGTGCATGAGTGGAAACAGAGGAAGACCAAAAAAGGGATGTATTTCCACTCTCCTCCTGCTGTAAAGTTAATGTCACCTGCTGCACCGGGTCTTGAGCACTGACTGTTAATATAGCTACAGAGGAAAATAAAGGTTTGATATGTTCTCCTTGATGACCCTTAGACAAAATCCTATCAGTTTAGGGATCCTTAAAGGTTTGAGAACCACTGACCTACAGCACTGTGAAGGCTTCCTCCGCTGATCCCATCAACCTCTCTGCTACCTTCAACTAAATGAAGAAATAACATACCATTACAGTGCATGTCAGTACATGTACTAGATGTTATATTTGACATTCACTAATCATGTTTTTGTGTATTGTATGAGTTGTGTGTTTATCTCTGTGGGGAACTGTAATCCAAATCTATATCTTGGCCTTCAATTATCCTGAAACTCTCACATTTACTTACTTTTGTTTGAATGCTTTCAGTGTTACATTAGATTTTTAAGATGGCCTAATGTTTTTTCAAACCTTATGTTTCACTTCCTGGATTTATTGCTGTAAAATGTGTTATCCAGAGGGGGGTGTTGTAGCTTAGCAGAAGAAGTGATCAAACATTCATGAGGCTGTTAAAAGTTCCAAGTTCAAGAGTTGTTTTTATATGTTTAATCAGTTTTATCTCTTTTAAGCTATGTACCACTAGTAATTGTTTCATGTGCAATAATGTTAATAAGTATATCTCTGTCCAGTTTAATTATAATGTCCTGGTGCTGTGAAAGATCCTTAAATAAAACTGAAAGGAGTTGGGATGTAACATTTAGACTGAATTCGCTGAGTGTTCACTGGTTGCCTGGAGACGAATGTGATTTACTCTGCCTGCATAAAAACAGCAAATGAGAAAAGAGGAAATCTTTGATTATGAGGAACTGATACACACTATTCACATGAAGAATGTGCTGTGTTCCATTTTGCTGAGCAGCACAAGTTCAAACGTTCAAACACAAGTGTGAAAACGAGAGGCAGAAAAGAAAAGAGAGACGTACAGAAGAACAATGATTCAATTCAGATGGATTAAAATGTTTTTAAAACTGATACTTGTGCTTCAGTTTACAGGTAAGGATATACGAGAATAACACTTTACAAAACTTAACTTTATTGATATGAGTTTTTATTACTTGCTTGCTCCATGCTGTTTGTTTTGAGTTCAGTGGTTGTAAAGGACATTTGCAAATGTTGTGTGTTCTATGTTGTATTTAAAATGATAATCTTAGTTTAGTTTATACAGTCATGTTTCTAATTTATTTTACAGCAGCATCTGAACAACACCGCTCCTCCCAAATTGTCAGAAAAGGAGATGAAATCACTTTGCCTTGTGAAAATGTGCTAAATGATCCCTGTAAATGTAACAGTACTACTTGGATCTTCAGTAATTTTTCTGCCACTGCAGCACAAGATCTGGTTTTACTTGGGCAGATTGTTATGCCAAACACCACAGCTGCATCAGTCAGACTGAGTGTTACAGAGAAATGTTCTCTGGTTATAAAGAAGGTCACAGTCGAGGATGTTGGACGTTACACCTGCAGACAGTTCAGATCAGGACAACAACAAGGTTCAGACTCTCAGGTTCATCTGTCTGTTATTACCAGTGAGTATTCCCATCATAATGTTTTCAGCTCAAACTGTCTTGTTAGAACAATATACTGAAACATTACAATAATTATGATCACAGTGATGAAGTTAACTTTACTCTTGTTGTCTTTCTCTCACAATATCTCCATCTTCACCAGTGACTGAACATCAGGACGCTGATAAGGTGACGTTAAACTGCTCTGTGTTGACAGATGAACACTGTAGACACACAGTGAAGTGGCTGTTTAGGGGTTCAGATGTGGATAAAGATAACAAAGAGTTGAGGATCGACCAGTCTTCCTGCTCGGCCAATGTGACTTTTAAGACTCCTCATTTTATTCAACAGTCAAAGTCTCACGGGTTATTGACGTGTAAAGTGACAGACAGCTACAATGAAAAAGTGTTTCCCTTCAGCCCTCAGTCTTCAGGTGAGAAAACAGGTGAGAATATGATGAGCGGTTTAAAATCACTTCATCCTGATATGAAAATTATAAAATGCCTTTAAATATTTTATGGATTTTATCTAAAATAGGAGCAAACAAAACAGCACCTGGAAACCACAATGAAACCACAAAGCCACAAGGTATATTTTCATATATATCTCAGCAATCTCTTTGTTTGTTTTTGTTTTGTTAGACTAAGAAAAAACATTTGTGAAAATCTTTTAATTACAGTGTTGAACAGGACAGAAAACTGCAGCCTAAAGTGTTTTCTTTTTATTTCTAGATTGGTCGTGGTTGTACATCGCTGTGTCTGTAGTGTTTAGCAGCGCTCTTTACAACTGTTGTGGCGCTCATTATATGGAAGAGAAATAAAGGTGGGAATTTCATTCACAGAGTAAACTTTTGTAAAAAAAAAAATGTTTTGATGAACCTGAATTTTGACTGTGGGAGTTAAAAATAACTATGTTCTGTTTTAGGGAACAAAACACAAATGGATGAAAACATGGTGAGTTTAAAAACTGAATAATAAAATATTTATACAATAATGACTTTACAGAGCAAAACAGTTTGTGATAGTTGCTTTTCAGAACTGTAACTATGTTGAAAGAGAAAAAGAATAAGCAGTGCAGACTAAAATGTCTTGAAACAAAGTTGTGGCAGCAGCAAAGGTCAAATAATCTATTATGAGCAAAATCAAATTGGGACATAAACACAAATAAATAAAATTGCCCCAGGGCTTCAGACTCTCAGCTGCCCCATATGCCTCTGGTTCACTGTGTGTGATTCGGTTTGGGCGATCTGATTGACTGTAAGTAGTTTGGGATTGGGACAACAAAAGAACAATATCAGCTGAAATTAAAATGATAAGTGTGTTTGTGCAGACACAAGCTAAATGTGGGTTTTGGAGGCTTAAAGCAAACTTTTCATAGACTGCGAGGGGCCCAAAGCTATTTTTTGTCCCAGATATCCTTAATCCTGCATAAACATTGGCCTCCAAAATAACAACAGAAATTAAATATAGTGTCAAAAACATGTTTTAAGCCTCATTGGCATGGTATTGGTTGTCAGGTGTTGTATTAGAATGCAATTTGGTAAGTCAAAATGAATTTATCCACAGAGATGAAGTTGTAGAGTTGAAGCAGTTTTCCCAAGAGGCTTCATCACACCACTTTTTTCATTAACATAACTAGACTGTGTTTGTCCAGGGAGTGTACTTAAACACTGCAGTGACTGAGTTTGCTCCAGAAACCAATCAAGGCATGGTGAGATCTCACACTACACCCAGTACAAAGTTACACTCATGGGCGAAGTGTCATTTAAAATATAACTGTATGAGACAGGAAGTGACTCCTGAGTATAATTTCCTTCTGCAACATAGAAGAAAAGGGAAGGATGTTGATGCAATTGCTGTTCACCAAAAGAGAATTAAACAGAATTAAACAGAGAGTCAAAAGGTTCAACAAGAAGGTTGTGGATCAAAATGCAAAATAAGTCAGCTTAAAAGTATAATAGTAAATTTAACAATCTGGAAGGCACTTTGAAAAGTATAAACCTGCAAATTCTAAAAGAGAGTGAAAGAGACATAACATAGCCAAGAGTAGATGGGAATAGGATGAAAATGTTTCTGAGCAGCCATCATGTTGTCTTCTCCATGTAGGCTGATCCTGAAGATGGTGTTTCCTACACCTCCATCAGCTTCACCGCGAAGACCAGCAAGGAAAAAGCCCGGGTCAGCTGTCTGTTACAATTGTGTTTTACCCTCATTTTAATTTAGCGTATTTCATTATTTAAATGCTGTTAATGTGGAGTTGGATGCTGCATTGCACTGTGTTGTATTTCTACTATCCTTTAACAATGTCATGTCCTGTTGAGTAATTTAAGTTTTGTACTTTTGTACTTCCTTTTATGTCCTTTAGGTTCGAGGTGGTGATGATGCAGTGACTTACAGCATTGTGAAAGCTCCTGCCTCTTCTGCTGGAGCCTCTGCTGATCCCAGAAACCTCTACACCACCATCAATTAACCAAAAAAACAAAACAAAAAACAACACAGTATGGTTACATTTAATATTGTTGCATTTAATTTATATTGATAGATCAGTAGCAAAAGCTTTCTGGTCTGAAAACAATGTCAGTTTTTATTTCCACAATGAGTTTGGAATTTAACAAGAAGGGTCTGGGTTGCTTTGTGGTACTGTATTTATCAGTGTGCAGAAACTGTTTATGCAATCCAAATCTTGGAGAGTATTGTATATTTAATCAAACTCAGGTATTAAGTGTGACATTTTATTTATTTTTGATACAGCTGAAGAACTGGATCCTGATGTTATTTTTTAATAATAGTGTTGCAGAATTATTTTTAACATAGCCGAGTATCCACTACTCATTGCCTTTACTGCTATAAAAAGCTTTTTGTCCAGGAAGCCACAAGGGGGAGTAATAGCCCAACATTCAGAAGGCTGACATGCCATATTCAGTAAATGTGATTAACCTGTGGTTGTGGTATGTGCAATTAGATGAACATTACCTCTCCCTGTGGTGTTATATGTAGATAATATCATTATTTAAAACCACATTTGGAAGTTTTATTAAAACTCATATTCTCTCTCTATTTTGTGAGATGGGTGGCTACAATTTGTTCATTTACATTTTATTCAGTTGTATTGTGAGAACTAACTTTGTTAAGCACCTAAAAATGAACAAAATGTGAAAAATCAACAGTTGCAACAAGGGGAAGAAAATCCCATTTGTTGCAGCTATTTCACTTGTTGACGCCCTCGTCTGTCAAAATCCACCAATCAGAAAGCGACAACCCGCCCCTCTTTGTTGGCTCGACCAATGGGAAGCCGCCGGCCGTTGGTGGCTGCCGAGGATGCGTACAACGGAGAGAGACAGGAGAGCAGTATGTAGCTCATAGAACCGTTTTATCCCCAACGATTTGATCATGTGAGGGATTAAAGAAGCCTTCTTTATCAACATGAAGTCGGTTTTTCAGGGGAGATAGTTGATACCGAGCCGCCGTTCAGGCTGCTGACCGGGAGGAATGCGCAGGGGGAGCTCATTTTCCCGGACCGTGGTGGTGGGAGGTAACGGCCCCCGCAGTGTTGCTAGACCGAGAGAGAGAGGCTAGTGTCAGCTAGCTAGCAAAACAGAAGGACTTCCGGAGGACATTTCAAAATAAAAAAAAGCTCCTGAGAGAACACGGTTCGTTTGGTTGAAGTTGTCGAGATCATTTTTCTGACACACTTAAAACAGGTATAGACGAAGACGTCATGGGTTTATGAGTTTGCTGTATCGAGTAGTTGACCGTATTCTTTATACACGAAAAATGAAGGACCGTGCTGCTTTTACTTTAGCGGGATCTTCCGTTTCCCCAGCCCAATGGTTCTTATAACTAGCTAGCTTGACCCATACAAGACGGGTGAAGTTACAAAGCCTCGATCCAAAACAAGACTTTACTGCCTGTGGTGGACAACGACTCCTTGTTATGAATGGGACCCACCTCGTCTCACTGTGTTTTTATCGAGTCAAATGCCTTTTTTAACCGCAGGACCTGTCGTTTATCTGCAATTGGAGCCCCGGTGAAAAAAACGGTACGTTTGGTTTAATAACGGTTGAGATATTTCAGCGGATGCAACCAAAATTAAACCCCAGATATCGATGTGAACTTGTGCCAGTCGTAACGTTACTCACTAGTGTGTTTTCAAGACACTTCGGCAATAAGTTAATTCTGTGCATCCTGTCTAATACAATTTCAAAAAGAACTTCGCGATAGTTTATTTTATACACGTGAATGAGTTTATAGGGACCTTATTGTTCTGAAGGGTAATGTTAGAGCTTCATTTGTTTAGTCTTCACTATACGGACTAAAAAGTGTTCCGTGTTCGCATTACTTGACTTTATAACAACCTCTGTAACTTACTTCATATTGTGTTTGACACTTTTGGTACACTAGGAGACTTGTGTGACTCAGTGTTGATTTTATCACGTTTACTTGGATTTTATCTATCACATAATGTTCTGTCCGTCATTCTGGACCTCTCATTTCTCTGCACAATCTTTAGATTTTGCTGTCATATTTACGGTTTTGACAGTTGTCGCAGGATTACTTTGAAATAAATCAATCTCGGTGGGCTGTTGCTACATCGGGGAGGGTTTTGCCTCCGTATAGGGATTTGTTGTCATGTTGTCAAGGCTTCAAACCCTGCTGTAACACCATCATTCCTCTTCCAAAATAGGAAAGGCACAGATCTTCTTTGGGTGTGCCCACTCAAGGGGAAGCACCTTATTAAAACATTACTGTACCTTTTATGGAAACATTTTACAAAAAGAGTAATGACATTTACTACTGGCCTACTTTGAGGAAGCAAATTGTGTTTTGGTATGATTTAAGTATTTATATATTTATTTATTTTTCACCTTTCCAGGTTTGCCCTTTTAAGATCAATATGTGCTGCCCAACACTGACAAACAAGAAGAAGCTCTTGTAGCGGGAGGAGGATCGCCTGCTTTAACGTTTCCTCCTCCTCCTCCTCCTCCTCCTCCTCCTCCTCCTCCTCCCCTCCTCCTCCTGGGATCAATGACGGGACCCAACTCCCCAAGCCGGACCGGCACCTCCCCGGCCAAGCTGAGCAGGCATGGCCGATCCAAGAGCACCAGCTCGCACTGCCTCCGCCGCTGCAGCACCCATGAGGACTCCTCCACCTCTCCCCCTAACAACAGCTCTGGGTCCCCTGGGGAGGAAGAGGAGAAGGATGGAGGGGTTCTGTTCTACGTTAATAGGGCTGGTTTTCCCATTGAGAGCACAACGTGGGAGAGGATGTGGTCCCATGTGGCTGCTGTGCACCCCGAGGGCCAGGAGATGGTGGACAGGATACGGAATGCGGCATACCTTCCCAAGGTAAGCCAACTGTCTGGTTCATCACGTGGTATTTGAAGCTAAATAACACGCCGTGAGAAAATATTTTAACTTTCATGCAACCAGATTCCCAATATACTGAATATATCCACTTGGTTCATTTGGAATTTGAACTGATCTGATCCTAAACTTCCCTTGTTTTGAAGTATTTTGTCGTATTGTTGACCAATGCACCTGCGATATGGATCTCTGTTTGTTGTCCTGTCACGTCTTTGTCTTAGCTGTAAAATATAGCTAAAAGACTCTACCTGTTCATTGTAATAGATGGCCAAAGTCATGCCTCATGCCCCTTCCTCCCTCTGTTTTAATCATATTGTCTATTTACTGTATATTTTAAGCATTTTCTAGAATCTACACTGACCAGTAAGTTAGATTAAAGACTGATAAATAATTACCCTACAATCAATGAAAACATAAATATGGAAAGAGGCCAATGGGTTTTTGGGGCAGGATTTTGATTGTCCTTATAAGTTATACATTATTATATTCCATTTTATCATCATTTGGTTGAAGTTGAGACATGAAAAATCAACACAATTGGACATGGGAATTCACATGAAAAAAGCAATATATTCAAAGTTAATGGAAGTGCTTTTGTTGTTAATTTACTCTTTATGAAGGGTTTCCTCATGAATCCTCTTTAGCTCCCTGTGACTACTGAACTATGAAGGAATGCAGAGGTTGCTTTACTTTTCAGCATCGAAACTGGCTCTGATGTGACATGACAGGATGGATGAGTGTGATAACTGCTCAGGTTTCTTACTGCAGGCTGCATAAAGAGTAGGTGCTGGCTATATGATGGGACTGGCTTTCACCGTGTTTGAGACGTGTATTCAGTATACACATGTTGACAGGTCTCATCGCTGCCTTCCCGTGCAAAGGTTGGTGCTGTGTTCTTCTCGAGTGCCAGTTCTGTCCGTATCGAAACTGTTCGATATTTGCAGGACAATGTTGATTGTATCAACTTATTATTTCAACTATCAATAAGGCTGTGGATTATTTTTGTCTCTAATATGGCAGACAAAATTTGCCGTCACAATTTCTCAGAGCCCAAGGTAAAAATTTCAACTTGTTTTTTTTTTATTTTTATCCCAACCTAGTTTATTCAGTTTAAACAAACTACATCTTTTAATATTGGTGTCTCGAGATGATCTTTTTTATCTGTGTGTGTGAACATCAATGAGGACATTACAATTGTGATATGAGTCAGATTATTTTATATTATGTGTCTCATTGACTCAGTGCAAGGCATAATGGCTGTCTGTGGAGAAGTGTGTGTGTTTACAGTTATATCGGTTGGGTGTTAATGTCAACCTGTTTTCACTCTCTGTTTCACAAATACACACACACTCTTAGGGTGTACACACACACACACACACACACACGCACGAATACATCAAATTACCATGACAACAAGTGTGCTAAATCGGGGCACCATACCTGTCAAGTGAGGTTAAATCTGCCTTTTGGATTTATAGTGTGACAGACTGTGTGTCTCATTGAGTCCAGACTCACGCACATGTCAAATACACACATGTTTGCACTATCATAACTTGTCTGTAGGATAGACAAATACTGTGTGTATGTTTCCCTAAAGACAATTTTAAACAATCAGAAGCTGAAACGACACAGACGACATGAAAATGAATGTTTTATATCTGTGACAGAGTACTGTCACTACAGTTAAGTATGTGCTCTGACTGCAATATCAATGAGCCTGGCTCATCGACTTTGCTGTTAAGTTGCATGTTTGGTACCCTGTAGATCTGGGTTTGAATCCGGGTAGAGGCATCCTGGGATAGGAGAAGTACAGTTGACGGATGTGTGAGGGACGCCTGTGTGCACGAATCGCATGGGTGCACTTCCGAACGGGGTAGCCTAGCTCTTTAGCGTTGTGGTCACAGTCAGGGTAGTGGTTCTAATTCAGCTGATTGCAAACATGCACCCTGTATTGGTAGGGTGACTGCTCTTGCCCTTCACTACAATACCAAAAACACAATAACACTATAAACTTACAGTAAACAGTGGTTAAAACCCCAATTGCAAAAACCTTGTCAAAGTCTTGCAGTGATTTTTCTGTTGCATAGATGATCTTGACTGCCTTGTAGAGAATTTCAATACAACACAGTGTTCACACACGTTTTATATATCACACAAACTCCAACACTTCATCTAACAACCATTAAGTAACATAGCTGGTTTCAGCTTCTTAAATGTGAAGATGTGCTGCTTTCCCCAGCTTCATATCATTGTAAAAAGATTTAGTTAAAGTTTCTGTCTGTTTGTTGGACAAAACATATGAAGACATATCACACCTTCAGCTCTGAGAAATCAAGTTTTTATATTTCTCCATGAGTAAAAGTTCAGAAAATAAGTTCTTCAGGGTGAAAGAATGTGTATCATGTGCATCCACACAGTCATGATACACATCTCTGTCCGCTGCTACTGAGACCCCTCAGCCCTGATTTTTCCTCATAGTTTTCCTGTCAGTGATTTGGATGAAAGCTTGTTGTGTTTTAGGCTGTGCAGGAAGGAATCTGGTTGTTGTTTAGCTCTACTAATTGGCCATGTGGTGACCCGGTTGGCTGGCAGTGCCAAAATCCCATACTGTTGCTCTGGCCAGAAGCACGACGGGAGGACATGCGCACACAAACAAACACACAGAACTGTACAAGTGTACATACAGAATGTGCACACATAAGCCACTTGTCTGTTTTCTTCATAGAAGCCTTTGGCCATA
Source organism: Lepomis macrochirus (assembly GCA_024633595.2). Taxonomy (NCBI): domain Eukaryota; kingdom Metazoa; phylum Chordata; class Actinopteri; order Centrarchiformes; family Centrarchidae; genus Lepomis; species Lepomis macrochirus. Next base: position 9,597,469 of record JALXJV020000017.1, read on the forward strand.
GATCATATTCACATGTACCAGTTGCTCGTGACTATCACTATAAAGTTTGAGCCGGCTTGCAAAATAATTATTATTTTATTCTTGACCTATTTTAAAGTTTAAAAAAATCCAGTTTATTTCTTGTTGGGTGTAATCGGAACCGTGTTTCTCATTAAATTAAAATCGACCATCACGTGCAAAAATACTTCTAAATTAAGTTTTCTTTTACTTTGAATTGCTTTGCAATGACGCGGCCATGATGGACAGGATGTAAGTTTGCACCCAAGGTGTCCGTTGGTTTACTTTGTGGTATTGTGTACAGTTGATATGCAACCTGACGCCTGTGTGTGTGTGTGTGTGTGTGTGTGTGTGTGTGTGTGTGTGTGTGTGTGTGTGTGTATTGTGAAAGCAGGTGGTTACCACAGATGCAGTTGCTGATACATTCACACAGGTGGGTTAACTGTGTGTTTAGAGAGGGAAGGAGGAAGAGAGACAGAAGAGGAATAACTGAAATTGGGACAGTCTGTTTCATTATTACATTTATCAAAAAGGTCAGCCGGTGTTGGTTTTTCGTGATTGTAAAGTTATTACAGCTGCTGAGTGTAACATTTAACGTTAGAAAATAATAAACATTGTTATTGTCAGTCACCAGGTCAGTTTTTTTTAGGGGTGTGGATTGCTCTGGGATACAAATCAGAAAGTATGCAACATGCAAAATGCAACATGTGGAACCTTCAGGTATCCTTAACAAAGTGTACTTCTGTTTAATGAGTCCACGTTGCCACTTTCTGCGCCCTGATTAACAGAAATTAAGTCTTGGCTCTGGGACTGAATAATCCCTCTAATACAATCTGGGTAGTGGATAATCTCTGGATACCAACTGGACTACCTAAAGGACTTTTAATGGGAAACAAAACTGGCTAGAACTCGCTTGAGCAGAGATCTCTGTAAGCAAAACTAGAAAAACAAGTCTTTTAATTCAGTATCTCTAAAACTGATTTTATCAGACAGGGAAAATAATCACAAACCAATGCTCCTTTTAAACATCAATATAAATTTCTTTTACTTTTCACTTATTGAATGTTTTAATTTGAAATAAAACATGTTGTATTCCTCATAAACAAAGCATGACAGGTTTGAAATTTGTCAACCATCACTATGTGGTCACTGGGCAGGAACTAAAACTAAATGTAGTGAGTAGTTGTGACAAAGTAGGACAAAGACGTTTATCATTTCCATAATCCATTGTCATTCTATTGTTCTGAAGTAAAATGTTATAGTTCAAGCTGTGACAATAGGATTTTATTTTGGATGGTGTTAACAGATTACATTTAAACTAGACATTTTTAGCATTTGTGACAGTAGAACCAGCTCAACGACTCTAAACATTTAAGCTTCTGTCTGCAGAAGATTTGTAATTTTGTTTAATTCAGGATATAGACATGGCATGGCATGCTTTGGATTGGACGTTTATATGGATGGATGCCTGCCAATATGGATTAGTTAGACAGATGTGCTCTGAGGCGAAGAATTACAGACTGAAGCAATAATCCTCATGAAGGTGTTCTTTAGTGTGATTACTGTTGTAGATACAAGCCAACAGCTAAGTAATTCTGTCAGCGCTGAAATAACACAAGTCCTCAATCATCACTTTTTATATAACCAAATAATAAAATATGATTGCAAGAAATGGGGAATCTGATGTTGAGACTTTGCTTAATCATTTGTTTCTCAGCTGTCTCTCTTCCCGGTCACACACACACGCACAAAGAGAGAGAAGGGCATTCCTCGGGATGTCCCGCTCTAAAGATATCATGACGGCAGGAAATTGGATCTGTCTCTCTCCCTCTCTCCAACTTGCTCAGTGCTGTAAAGGTAACAGAGGACATTGCTACATGCAGCATCTCTTTATCTCAGTGGCTCTTTGATGAGGTCTAAATGAAACTTGAAGAGAAATGTCTGCTGAGCTGTAGACATGCTTCAATTAATAGAAAAATACTCTTTTATTTAAAAGGGATGTGCAGTGTTCAAACTCACATCGATTTGCTGTGATAAAAGTGAACCATCAGCCTTGTATTGATTTTCTATGTTCAGCTTACTCTCACTGACTTTTTTTGTTTTTCTCTAACCAGCTTCTTCGCTCCATCCCCAATTTCCCTCCAACAAATTTAAAATAAAATAAACAAAAACAGAAAGGTCATAAGCGATATTTTAAGATCCTTCTCTTTTCTCTTGCTCTACTCTGGATCTCTGGTTACAGTCCCTCTGTTTTTAAATCTCTGATGCCGGGTGGCTCAGATTGCCAGTCTGCTGATTGGGGGGGAGGAAGAGAAATAGAGCTGGGTTTAAAAATATGGGAAGCACAGTGGAAGTGATGGGGAGGGGGGACTGAAAAGACAGGCTGACATAAGAGATGTTGGAGAAGGATGGGGTGTGACAGAGAGAAACAAACAAACAGGAAGATTTGAGATAACTACTGTATGAAGAGGAAGGAAAAAGGGAGGACAACAGAGGAGGAGGGAGAAAACAGGAAGTGAGAGGGGAGACAAATTAAATACCAGCCTAAACTATGAAGTGATGCTCTCCCAGCTGAACGGAGACGACGTATGTCACTGATTACTGACTGCATCGGTTTGTACAATATCAAATACTTGGGTTGCTAATGGGCAAATTATCTTGTTTATATGTTTATGTTTTAGCCGTTCAGCCGCCTCTGTTTACCAGGATGGCTGCGTTCGCTGTGTTGACTCATATGAACGCCAACTCCTCTGCAAGTTCACACACAGATTGGATATGAAAGCCTGTGACAGATGTAACCGACGTAACTGTCAGGCAACATCACATTTCATTAGGCATAGTGCTGACTCTCGGCTGTTCCTGGGATAGTGGGCAGCTAAAATGCTGCAGACTACATTAAATGCTTCATTTAAAAAAAAGTAATACATTTGTCATGCTGTATTTTTTTTAAAAGCCACCCTTGGTTAAATATTTTTGCAAAATTCCTCCGTAGCCGAGAGATGAGAGGACAGAATGATAAAAGTGAGGGATCGGCAGTCATCTCACTCCCTGACCCAGCAGAAAGCAGCTTTAGTGTGAGTGTGTGTGTGTGTGTGTGTGTGTGGCAGCTGATGCAGCCAGTGTTATTACGCCTTAGTGGGATTTTACTACACGGGAGATTATTCTGCAGTAAAACTTGCCATTTACTGTTCTTGGCCGGCTGGCAGACTGGTTTATGGACTGAATGACTGTTGACTGGCTAGAAGAGTGGCTGGTTGTTTTACTTGCTCCAGTGAGTTTGTGTTTACTGGTTGGCTTTCATCAGGTTTTGATTGTTTGTATTAAATGGGTTAAAATGTGTTTTTAGTGACTAAGTTTAGTGGCTAAATAACTTAAGAGTAACTTGTTGAATATGGGATGTGCTAACTGTCTGAATGAAGATTAAATCCTGTTTAAGGTTCTTGTTGTGAGTTTTGGAGACGCACGAGTGCCATTAAAAGCTGGTATGTTTGTGTGTGTGGTTGCATGTGTGTGACAAACGCGTGTGGGGTGGTAGATGGAAGATTCTACCACAATTTAGAAATGTTTTCTTTAAATAAGTACATCTTAGAAGATTACATGTGGCCTAGTTTTATACTAGGAACCCAACCATTTTGCGAAAAAAAAACTCTAACCCATAACATGTATCAGGGCTCGCCCTCTGTACTGTTTTCTTCCTTCTCAGCTCTCTTTTTGTGCTGTAAATAAACCCCACAGGAAATGATAGGGCTGCTGCTGTATTTCACCCTTCCTGCACACACACACGCACACACACACACACACAGCACGCAGGCTGCCTGTGTATCAGAGGAAGTGTTGGTTTGTGTTTTAAGACCCAAGTCCTTCTCGCTCTCTGCTGGTGTGGTCGTGTCCTTTCATGAAGCCACATCAATGACCTCTGTTTCCTCTCTGAAATGGTGCATGTTGAGGTGAAAAGGCTGCAGAAACGGCAGCGTGGTTTTCGTTTTCACCGCAGGCCTCTCTCCTCACAGTGTTGGTGTGTGTCGGCCCAGCGGTCTGAAAGGTGGTGCACACCAGAGTTAGAAACAGACCTTTGTTATGTGTCATCTATGTCTTAATTTTATCACTTCCTGTGGCTACCCACTGTCAGCTATCTATCACTTATTAACTACAAGGGGTTTGTTTGTTGGTTTTTGCACAGACTGTTGTGGCAACACTGCTACCACAGCTACCACTACTGGTAGCCGCGTGGAAAGTAGCTGTTGAACTGTTATTTTCTTGTTATCTAAATGTTGTTCAGAGGCAATAACAATTTAATGGAGAAAAAGATTTTTGAAAATTTCTGCAAAAATGAAATGGCTCACAGTTGTTGAATTGTTGCAATTGTTGAATATAGCTATACAACATATCTACAGGTCTCCTGTCTAAAAATCTCTACTGGTCTCTTGTCTAAACATAGGCATGACGGCTTCTGTATCAGCTGTCGGAAACATAGATCACTTTAATTAAATTAATTGAAGAGATTTGAACTTCAAACAGGCTTTCTGTAGCTTCTTAACAATAAGAGCTACCATGACTGAGGCTTACAGAAAGCATCTGCTAGCTAAGAAATGACTTCTGGTGGAGTGGAAAGAGTCAGACAAGTACCACTGTCACTCTTGGCTAAATGAATTCAACACTGCAGGTTGAAATGAATGTTATTTAATGTGAGAGGAGTAAATAGTGAAGCCACTTTAAAAGTATTTCAGCAGAGATGGAACTTCAGTGAGTGTCAGCAGGACGAGATGTAGTGACTCACGGTCACAGGACATTGAAAAGCCAGATATTTAAAGATGGTACGACGTGGTTTCGGGGCTTTGAACGTTACCACATGTTACACATTTTCTGGAAATAATGTGTGAAAATCTCTTTCTCTCTCTCTCTCTCTCTTTCTTCAGCATGCTATTGCTTCAGTCCCGACCTTCAGACCATCCATGTCGGTCCCAGAGTGGCTGGTGGCCATCCAGAACTACATGAAGGCTCTGCAGTATCCTTTAACACAAAAAAACACCAGCACGATTTGCCATGACAACAGATGTCATGACAGAGCTACACCTGTCAGGTGAAGTTAGTCTGTTTGTGTCTCATCACTTTAGACACACACTTTAAATTATCGAGACACAAAGATGCAACTTCAGGGGAGCTCTGTTGATAGTTGAGGGACAGATAAACAACAGTGAAAACTACTCTGCTCTATTGTCCCTAACATTTCTATCAGATACAACCACACAGGAACACAGTTCTTTGAAATCAAGAAGAGCCGTCCACTGTGTGGGTAAGTGGACCGCAGCTTTGAAAAGGACTTCCATTACAGTGTAATTTGATTATAATAATATTAACAGGACATTCGTTTATCAGAATCTTAATGTAAACACCTCTTTCTGATGCCTGATTATCTGGTTATTAGCTCATAATTAGCATAAGCATGTTTTACACACATGGAAATGCTTCCATAGTCTCATTTCAGTTCATGTTTTGAGTTAAATGTGCCTCTGGTTTTAGGAAATGAAATAGAAAGCATGGCTAACAGTAGTGATTAAAACCTATATTCTTTGGCTGAAAGTAAACAATCTTCTGTAAATACATTAACTCACAAACAAAAACAGGTTATCTCATAGAGGAAATCTGACTAATTAATAAATTATTTTGCTGATGCTTTTATCCAAAGAAACTTACAATTACATAATTGTGGATGTGTCACAATAGGAATCGAACACAGGTCTCCCAAACAAAAGGCGTCTGTCTTATCCACTGACCCATTGCCAGATCTAATGGAGGTAAAAACTCTGTCAGATGAGGTTATATTTTCATACTAATGATGCATAGTGATGTTTGTTCTAAATGCACAAACTACTGTAGTTAGTATAATGCATGGCAGCTGATTAGTTAGTTTGATTAAAGGTCAACATGCTGGAGCAGTGAGCAGGGAGATCACCAACTGTGACCTTTGACCTCCCTGTAGAGAGGGTGGAGAAACTTGCTTATACAGATCAATAAAATCTCATAACATTACATGACATGTAAGCATAAAATGAAATATTTTTAATCAGTTTGTCTCAGTCTTACAGAGCATCTTGAAGGTAGTGCTGTTAAAATGAGAGTACCATACTCACTCAACTGTCACCATACCTCACAGGTGGAATATGAATGTTGGGAAAAAACTGGCAGTTGTAACATCAAAACCTCTGTTGTATCTCCCACTTTTATGAAACATGCTCATATTTGTAAAGCTCAAAATTCTTGTTTTAAGTCCTGGTGCATCTATAGTTTTCACATGAAACCGAAATGACTGCTTTGAAAATAACACTGCGTGTCTCACCCTCCTCTCTGTCTCTCTTTCCTCCTTCCTTCCCCCGTCACCTTCCTCTCATTTGTCTCATATTGTCCCTTGTTCTTTTCTTCCTTTTCCTCTGGCTCTCCTGTTGCTCCTCTTTGCCTCTGCCTTTTCGCCCTCTTCTTCATCGTCCTTGCTTCCCACTCTCAATCCTCTTCCTCCCTTTCCTCTGCTTCATCTCCTCCTCATCTTCCTCCTCGTCCAGGTTAATGGAGACAGCAAGAGAGATGATCAGGGAGTCTTTGCCAATCAAATGTCTCGAAGCCGTCATCTTGGGAATGTATCCTTTCCTGCACACACAAACACACAGATACACACACACACACACACACACACACACACACACACACACACACACACACACACACACACACACACACACACACACTCAGACGAAGCAGCGGGCCAAAAGGTTTTGTTATCTGTGGGTGAAATCAATGAGACACGTTGCTATAATGTCCTAATGCCCCCCCGCAGCCGCCACCCTTTCCATCTATTACTGAACCGTGTTGCCTGGCAACAAGCCCTCTTCAAAGTTTAACCCCCCACCGCGCACACACACACACACGCACAATCACACAAACACACACAAGCTTAGTATCACCCGGCAGAGCTTAAATTTTAAAGCAGCAGTCTGTAGTTTTTCCAACCGCTTCCAACGTTTAACTTCCAGAAAACCTGCAGTTCCCTTCTGTCTAAATAGTTTTTGTCAGCTGCAGTTTAAAATGATAAACTGTGCATGATTTTTCACTTGTGGACAAGTACAGAATCTCTGGTTTGACTAAAAAAGGAACAAATGCTGCTTTTAGCCATTTGTTATGTCGTGATATGGAGCCACTGTGGCCAAACCTTGATGTGTTTCGAGCTCTATTACCCATCTGTGGTTGCACATTCAGTTTTTCATAGTATTACTGTAGGTGCCTTATTTGAACAGCAGACCCCCATACATGTCAACATATAAATGTGTCTGCCACCGTAATGTGAACGTTTTTTGTAGTCAAGATCATATGAATACAAATGCTGAGGTCAACGCTGGCCACACTGGCCGTGTGTGTAATGTTTGTTTGCCATTTAGATAATTCTCTCCCAACGGTTTATACAAATAATATAATCATGTATTGACTCAGTAGCCCTAGATCAGAGCTTTGGGTAAATAACAGAAATATTTATTAAATTAGATTTTCCATGCACAATAAAGATCTGAATTTTAACTCCAGACTTTCAATAAGATTGCAAGAATTACTAAATGCACCTGCTTTTTTAAGTTTCTGATAACTAAGTATTTTGTAATTGGTTTTATACACCATTTGCAAAATCTCAGTTTACTTTAAAGAACAAAACATTATATTATCTTAATATCATATCGTATCCGTGCAAACCAAATACTGATCTTATCAGCTTTTTAGACAGAAAGTGAGATCTGTAGTGCATTATCAACGCTTTCTTAACAGGGTACTAAGCTCTGTCTTAACATAATCTCCCACACTAAAGGATATAAAGGAGCTAATATGTGTTGTGTGTGGTGAAAATCGCTCGGTGTAAAAATTTTGTCACGTGAACACATGAGAGACTTTCTGTGTTTCTGTGAATGGATGGTCCAGTTTCACGTGTGCTACTTTCACTGTGGCTTCTTTTCTCCAGGGCTGTCAGGGTGGCAGCTGACAGTGACTTTAATTGAGACTGGCTTTAGCCTACAGATGAAAGGAGGAGAGAGGCAGGGAAAAAAGAGAAAGCGGCTAGAGCTCAACAGAAAAATAACATCGAGGCGAAGGAAAGAAAGGACATATGAGCCAGGGGTACTGAGAAAAGGAACAGTAGACAAGGTAGTCAGTGTCAATGATTTTCTTCTGCTTTGTGCCCTTTAAACAACCTCACAGTATTCAGGAATCAGGAAGGGACAGTGCATGTTTGTGCAGCATCACCTTTCACCCTGAGGTCGTTTACACTTTTAAAAAAAAGGAACTAGGCCCCAGCGAGAATTGAACTCGCGACCCCTGGTTTACAAGACCAGTGCTCTAACCACTGAGCTATGAGGCCTTAGTTGTTGTGAGATGTAGATGAGTAACCTTTTACATTTACATAACAGGGGAAGACACGCCCTACTTAAATACAGGCTATTGTTGCGATAATGTGACACCAAACTAACCAGTTGACTCTGTCAGTGACTGAGTGTCTGTATGTCCTGCACTGGGCTCCAGAGTCAGTTTAAAATGTTCATAAAAATGTAATCAGATATTAAATACTGTGAAAAAATAAAAACCTGCTGTCTGTTGGGACCAAAGGGAATAGAAAAATGTAATAACTTCTCAGCTCAATTTGATTTTAAGTGAAAATGTAATCATTCAAAACTCTAATAATTCCAAAGGTTTATTAACAGTAAAGAGTGAAACTGTGTTAGGAGAAGATATGTGTAGATATTGAAAGCTAAGATAGAAAAACAATGGGGAAAGTAGGGATGAATAGCAACTGTTGTTGTAGCTTGTGGCACTTGGAGCTGTCTGTCCTCCTGTCCTGTGTGTCTCTCTTCAGTCTGTCCTCTGCCGCTGGTTCCTTTCCTTCCCTGTTAACAGTGATCTGAATTCTCTCCAGGATATTCAGGGTTTATCTTGGGTAACACCAGTTGGGTTTGTGTGTTGACTGCGCGAGTTTGACTCTGTGTCTCATTGTATTAACCTTCACTGACTGGTGTTTTGCTCGAGTACAAAGCAGCCTCAAGTTGAATAATAATCAGACCGAGTACAAACATATTTCTAAAGAACTACTTAAAATAAAGTAACAAAATGAAATTAGTTAATATATAAAACCTGCATGAAGCCTTTAGTGCGTTGTAACGACAGGATATTTAATTTGCAGGATGTTCAGAGGCTGGAAAACAGATTAAAGGACGAAAAGTATGTGCACATCTGGTGAACATTACACCTATTTGTGATTGCTGAAAATCTTATTCCAAAACCATGGAATCTGGTTATATTGGACAATAAGACCTGCCTCGTTCCAGTTCATCCCAAAGGAGTTTGATGGTGTTAAGATCAGGATCAGCCAAGTTCTTTCATGCTAAAGTGGAAAAAGCATTTATTCACAGACATGTCTTTATGTAGGGGGCATTGTCTTTGTAAAAACAGGAAAGGGCATTCCTCAATCAGTTGCCGCAAAGTTAGAAGCACGCTTTTTATTGTTTAAAATATCTTTGTGTGCAGTAGCATTAAGATTTCCCTAAATTGAAACTACGAGCCATGAGAACAGCCCCGGACTTGTGTTTCCACATGCTCATATTTTAAGACCATTCCCCGAGCTGCTACAGAAGGAACTAAAGCATGGAGATTGCTTATGATGAAGATGAGGAAAGCACATGACTCTCGGTAAAAAAGGCACCATACATAAAGAGGATTTTATGCCCTTTTCCAGTATTTTCTTATCTTGAATCTTTGCGCTTTGAAATTCAGCGAGAAAGGGGATGTAGAGAGAAACTCGAGGAAGAGAGGGACGAGGGTAGGTGAGAGAAAAAAGAGACAGCGAGATGGAGATGGAAAAGGGGAATGGAGTAGTAACAGTGAATTTAGAAATCCATTGGATTAGCTCTGCATTATATCAATAGATAAGGTTTCTCACTTTCCCCTGCCTCTCCAAAACAGAACAGTGAAATACATAGTATTTGAAGGATTTCATGAAGTATAAGAGTATCAAAGCCTGTCTGCTGAGGGCGGTTGGCAAACCTCGACTGTCACATTGCAACAACACCTGACTCTAATTTTATTTACAAAAAGACAGAGCTGACTCCCTGATTATTATTATAACTTTCATTTCAAAGCAGTAAAGTGTGCAGAAGAAAGAGAGAGGAGATGTACTCATCGGCTGCGTTAGAACTGACAACTCTCGTAGCAGTTTCTATAGCAGCCGAGAGAGAGAGAGTCAGAAAGAGAGCTACTGTTAGGATTGTCACATGTCCTCCATCACAGGAAGTGTGTTGTTTAATGAACCACTCATTAGAGAGGACGCTGCAGTGTGTTATTTTTACAGTCACAGTAGAATTTGTCTACTCCCAGCAGTGAAATGAAAAAACAAGCTTCATTTACTTATCAGTTGATGATCGTTCGTGCTTGTGAGGAAATGCAACAGAAACGGCATCAATTTAATGACACCAGACTAGTGAAACTGCTCACCAGGGTAAGTCAGAAACACCATGAAACTGCAGATTTTTTTTTTTTTTGCAAAAACAAACTTTGTTATTTTGCTAAGACAATGATTCATACTGTAAATAACTAGTAACTAATAACAGTTTTTTTTTAAAATAAATGTTCATTGCACCAAACTAGACATGTATATTTATTTTAACTGTACTGTTTGTACACATAGTAAAGAGCGTATTGTTTTGTAATTGGCTGTAAGGCAGGTGGCATGTTGGTTAGGTCATGATTCATACCCGGGTGCTCTCCAAGCATTTCCATTTACACTTGAGTCAAACCAGTAATGACATTAGTGAGAAGGATTCTGTGTGTTGCTTCAGAGCGAGTCACCGGACTGTGGAGGTTTGTTGGTTTCTTCATTCGGTAGGCCAACCTGACCTCTTCAGGTCTGTGCTCTCCTCTAACACTGCAGGCTTCCCTACAGCATGGAGTCGCGACTCACAGTCATGTTGATGCACACTCGTGTGTGTGATCAGTGGTTTACTTGTGTTGATGGTCCTTTATGAATATTTAATGAAAACACAGCAGTGTGGTGGCAATGACAGGCCTCCGTGGGCAGAACAGAGCAGATGGTGGGCTACTGGCCGACAAAGATACTGTGTGTGTGTGTGTGTGTGTGTGTGTGTGTGTGTGTGTGTGTGTGTGTGTCGCTGTAGGTTTAAATATTTTTCATCTGAACCATTTTTATCATGAAGTGGACCAGTTTTTGTGAAATGAGCACAAACTCTGCAATCACAGAAAATGTTCAGAAATGTACAGAAGGTTAATGAACTTTCTGTTTGCATCCATATTTTATCGACCTGAGTTGATTGTTTTCATGTCAGCTGTGCATGATGTTACGCTGTTGTCTGACACTCCCAGGAAGAAATGGAAGTCTAATTTTCTCTCACTGAATCCAGAAGTCAGATGTTTAGAAACAAATTCAAACACACTGTATAAATTGCAATGTTGTTTTGGACAGACAATCGGGTTGGAGTCAACTTGTTGTTGAAAATTAAATATTCTACTTTTAGAAATCGGTGTGAGTCTGGTTTGTTGGATGTGAAGGTGTTATGGAGCAGGACAGGAACGGAGAGAAATGTAGATTAGAAAGAGAGGTGGAATGAGGAGAGGTCAAAGGTCAAGAGGTGCACACAATCATCCATATCTCCTTGCGAGTGGCTGTGTACCATCGCTTCCTCAGGCTTCCTCAGGTACCTGGTTGCTCACCTTTCTCTTGCTCTTTGTTTTTTTTTTTCTTGGTAAATAAGAGAACAACACAACAATGCACCAGACAGCTTCAGTCAGACAGGATGAACTTCACAAACACACAAGCAGACAAACTTTGGCTGTCACAGAGCCAGTGTTTACCCCGCGGCATTTTCATAGTATTGGCCTTCTGAGAGTCAGACTGAATCTAATTTCACATGACTCAAGCTCCTGCTGTGCTGCCTCTGCTGTAACAAATCCAAACAAATACACTTTCACTTTCAATATCAAGTTTGTAGTCAAATATTGTTTTTTTTTTATTTCAGGTTTATAGTCAAATGTGCAGCTGCAGTCAAACTGTGTTTAGATTAGTTCATCTGATAAACCAGGTTTTAAGTACGAAATATGTAAAAATACAATATTTCGGACAGCACCAGGAAAATAAAATACCCTCCAGATCCTTCCTTAATTCTAGTGCGTTGACCAGCTACCTGACCAACGGGCTGACGTCTCTCGAGCGTTTCCCCATCAGCTTTAAGACCCAGTTCTCGGGCCACTGCTTCCACCATGTTGTGCTGGGCGTCTACTGCAACGGCCGCTATGGATCACTGGGCATGAGCGGCCGCCAGGACCTGATGGACAAACCACTGACCCACCGCACACTGGGAGAACTGGTGGCCGAGTTCGAGAGCTCCTACAAGAGATACCAGCACACTCTGAAGAAGGTAAGAGAAGGGATGAAGGAAGGAGGAAGAGGAGGATGGAAATATGTTATGGATGGAGGAAATAAGTTCCAGAATAAGTAAGGCTGTGTTTGATCTAACTCCTGCTTCTCTCAGGTGAAGATCGGCCTGTATGTGCCTCATGACCCTCACGTCTTCCAGCCAATCGAATGGAAGCATTTGGTGCTGAATGCTGCCCGACTGGGAGCTCAGGAGATGAGGAAGGAGCTGGAGAAACACGGCCGGGACATGAGGATGAAGGTACATAACTGTAAAGACACATACACATTTAAATGTGTTGATACAGATGTTTTCATTCCAAAAACTTAAAAATGGAAAGTTTTTGCATAAAAGAAATCCAACTATGAAATGTTTTTAATTGTATATTTCCTTCACTGAAGCCATAATATAGATAAGAGCACTACACTTGATTATGCTTGAGGTTCAGTTAGTAAGGTTATGAGTTTCCTACAGCCCACCTGTGTTAATCAAACTACATGCACAGCTTTTAATAAGAGATATTAATGTACCAAGGTGAGAAATTAATGTGTTGTACTCAGGACAAACATGCTTATGTAGGTTCAAAAAATGTCAGTGAATTAAAAGTTAAATTTCTGTGACAAATAACAGTGTCCCTTTTGTTAAGAAAATAAGTGCAGTACAGAAGAAGTGCTCAGCCTGAAGCAGGAGAAGAAATTTAGCACCAGCAGCTTGGGGCAGAAGAAAACACAGACTTTAACACAAACCACAAAATAAATCAACTGGGAACAGAATAGGGTGAAAACGGAGCGTTGGGGGAGCAGTGCGCCAGTTTGGAGGAGTTGGACAGAAGTAAAACAGTTGTTAGTGGTACTACTAATGTAGTGTTTATTTGCCAAAATACATTACAAACGTTTTATTTCATCATTGAATACATGTGCTGCCTGTTAGCCAGGTCCAAACTGAATTTAGCAAATTGTCTTCAGGTTCTGCCGCATTTCATTTTCTTCTGACTCAAATCTGATTAGATTTATTCAATCGAGATGAGTTGATCCGGTATCAAGTGCTGCTTCTCAGCCACGCGCTTCCTACCTGCCTCAGCACTCCTGTAGCAGGCTGATGTCGGCAGCACTCATTTCCGTTCTCAGTGTCTCTGCCTAGATAGACTTCAGGGTGGAACATTTAACAACAGGTTGTCTAAACTCAGCATCAGGAAAAAAACAAACACTTTTTTTTTTTGGGGGTCTTTTGAGACTGAACAAGGGAAACACCTTTTATTATATGTTTCCATGAGACCAGAGATGAATGTAGTTTCCTTGGGGCTGAACATGGAATATAAACTGTCATAAATGATTTAGGGCATGATGGGGAAGGAAGGAATGTGTGTGTGTTTGAGGAAGAGAGGGAGACACAGACAAGTGAGTTATCTAAGGCTACGTGTTGTATGAACTCTTCGGTTTTTTACATGTAAATTTCTGTGGGTTTATTTTTTGTTTTGACATTTTTGCATATTTGTGCAGCACATGCAATTTCATGAAGGCTGTATTGTGAGTCTGTGTGTGTGTGGTTGCGTGTGAGATGCCGGTGTGTTATATAGACTGCGCTGCATGTCAGCAAGATATGTAGGTCAGTGAGTTTTCAGCTGTCACACACTCAAATGCTATATCACACACACATGTACATGAAAACACAAACACACACAGACTGCGGTCAGCTGTGTCGTGCTTTGTGAGACTTTGGTATAATCTCTGTTGTACTCCAGAGAATGTGTATCTATGGTAAACTTAAGCGAGCGCTCGTGTACTTCTATCTTGAGAAACACCCTGCCAGTCAGGCTTTGTTTGTTCCTCTTTCTTTTTCTAAAAGCTGTTTTGAGGGTGAAGGCCTGGAAAAACATACAAACACAACACACACACACACAACACACCGACCCATATATCTGTCAGAACCACATGACTAACGTGACCAGCTGCGGAATATGAGCCACATCCTGGCTTATGCTTCGTCCGGGAAAACTCGCCATCCGTGTTCTTAATGATAGCTTCAAGTTCCTGTTTCAACACACACATGCACGAAATGTAGCTCATTTGCAGCTTTAAAATTGTATTTTCTGCACGATTCATGGGTCAAAGCAGTTTTTTGAAATTGAGGGAGATTTTAAAAAAAACAGAAACATCACACACACACAGATTGTGTTCTGTGGTCCCATTCAACACGGTTGGTTGGTGGTTGTTGGCGTTGTGCAACCATCATTTCTCTACACTGAAATGCCTGAAGGAGTGCAGGAGCTCTTTGCGAGGGTATAGCAGGGTAAATAGAAAATCAGCATGTGCCCTGCGCTCAACCATTTTCACTGTTTGTCTGTTTACTGATGAAAGCAATGTGAGGATACTCACATACTTGACATTTTGTAGAGGTAATGATTAACTGGGGGACAAAAGCTGACAGCGACTGCCTGTTAGCATGTTGCCCATTTACACATGCAGCAGACACTATAATAGAATTCATTTAAAGTTGTGTTTGTGTTAACCTGCTCAGTGTAAGGACAATATTCTATCATTTTTTAGAGCTGGTTTGGTCTCCACCTACTCTAGAGAGAAATACCTGGCTTTTTAGCAGCTAGATGTTCTACCCTCTTCATCAGCTAGTCTCTAATTTTGTCTGCAGTTTGGTGCTGAGCAGGTAGTGTTCAGTGTGATCATGGGGGCTTTTTTGCTGGAGACTGCTGCCTGCTGCTGCTGGAAACAAGGTTAAAGAGAGCAGCGAGACTAAATCACAGTAAATTTGCTTTAAAACCAAAACAATGAGCTGAAATTGCTCAACATCCATATGAAAATGAATAAAGGTTAAATTGTAATTTTCTTTTTGACAGATCCTTAAATCGTCCAGTGCCCAGTCACCAATCAAGGAGCGGAGCCGGGGGAAATCCTTGTCACCGCGGCGAAGACAGAGCAGTCCCCAGAGACGCTTCACACACCGCAGAGACAAATCGTGAGTGTTTCCCATCCCATTCCCTCAAGAAAGGGAACTTGGTGATGTGTGTGTGTCTTGCTATGCTCTCTCCCAAACTTTTTCAGCAGTTTGACATTTTTAGACAGATAAGGACTCCAAGTAATGGCTGGTTTCCAAACCTAACAGGGAGTTAGCCAGCGTTTGAATAGTGGATGCTAGTATTTATCAATCCCATGTGTTCCTTCCTTCCTTCCTCCTCGTCCCCCTTTCTCATCATGATTCTGCTTATCAGGTCAAGGAGAGTTTAGAGTGAGTGTGTGTGTGTCTTTGCTGCTGACAGCTCAGCATTATCACCAGGCAGGCAAGTCCTTGTTCTGATCACTAGGCGTTGCCACTGGGGTCTTCACTAATCCACATATAAAAACACAGAGAACATTAAACCAAACTCCATACAGAAATTTGGAAATTTAAAGCTGCCTTGCTCAGTGGCAACCATACACATATTATGAACGTGACTAAAGATCTTGTTTGAACCATCAGGAGCTGCTCTTTATTTTGGCATTAATACAGCCTGCAGTCATGAAGTAGAACAGAGTTTTAAAATAGATTTGTAGTGTTTAAATCCCTTCAAATAAGTTTTACTCTTCATTTTATCCGGATACATTCCTGGACCATTTCACATACTTTCTTTCTAAATTGTTGTCTTTAGTTTGAAGAAGTGTCAATACAAGTCATGTATAATGTAATTAATGGTAATTTATCTTGCAAAACGACTGTTGGATGAGAAAGTGTGTCAAAACTCATGTGAAACCCGGATGGAGGAAATTCTTTTAGGGTTAGTGGCTCTTAAAAACAGGGTGACTCACCCCTCAGATCCAATGGCAGGGAAACCTTGACACGCACACACACCTGCAGAATGCTGAATGTGTGTGCGTGTGCTGTCAGCTGTGTGGTGGGATGTAACACAATATGACCTGGACAACAGCTGCAGCTCAGCCGTACTGTAGGGTCACCACACACACAACACACACACAAATGCTGCACCAGAATTAGTCACATTCCTGGTGTTGCAATTTGACGTGACACCGCGATGACCTTTCTTATGAGAAGTTCCAGCAGACTTAACTGTCTGAGTAATCAGACGTCTGTGTGTAAGTGTTTAAAAAAAGAGCTAACACAAAAAGGAGGCTGTTTCAGTCATAACATCAAATAATCTCTTCTCTCAAATCATGTTGAACTGAACCAGTTATTAGATCATTTTACACAAATCATAAAACCACAAATGCCATTCAGCCATAAAAACATTAAAGCTGTGCATTAGTGTGTCTCTGTAGTTTATCCTCTACCAGCAATTTTGCTTTTAGCATTAGTTAAGATCTAAATTTTGATTGACTAAAGCTTATATTAAAATGTATTATTTGTTTTCTTCCTCTCTGATGATTATGAGAATCTAAATTTGGTAAGATGGTCAATTTGAGAATGCTGCAATGTTTGCTTGTTGTTTATCAACCACAAAATGCCCCATAACAGGCATTTCTTACCCTGTTTCGTAACTGAATGTTTTTGGGGTTTGGACTGTTCGTCTCTCAAAACAAGGCACCTGAAGGCATCACACTTTGGACGCTTAAGGAACTGATGGTTAATTAATCTAGAAAATAATTGGTAGATTAATTGATGATGAAAATAGTCATTAGCTTTAGCTTTATGATATATAAATATTTAACAACAGCTCCCTTTCTCCAGCTCTGATTGAGGTTTCCCACATACAGGTGGGGTTTTCCAGACAGGGAGGAATTCTCTTGGGAAGATCAGGAATACAAAGGTTTTCTAGTTACTCAACACGGCGGCATGGTATTGTTTCATTATAGAAGAAAAACAATATAACCAAAAAAGAAAGTGAAAGTCATGTTTAGGAAGGTCATTAATCACCACGCCCCCTAGTGATGAGTAATGAAAATTTTAAATATTATTGGAGTATCAGAAGAACTGCCTGCCTGGTCTTCATGATACAGTAGCTTTCATCATGATAGCTTTTCATATTTTCTAGTTAAAAATAGTGCGGTTGGGTTTTTCAACACTACAAAAAACGACATGTGCATATCCTACATGTGTTTTTGCACTGTTTTGTAAATATATATAATTGAATTGTGCAAATCCAGTCTGATCAAGAGCGCACTAAACCATCTGGACAGTTTGACTTTCTGTAGTTTTTCATGATTGCACTGACAGAAGGCTGCATTTCCCAGGTTCAAACCCTACAGCCTTTCATCAGCACAAGTTTTCTTGAAGTGTCGTCTGCCTGTGGCTACAGACACATGATATTCTAATGATGTTGGGTGAGGAGGTGAAACCTGTTATCACATTCTGATTTCTCTTATTAAATATACACTCATCACACAAGTTAGAGAAAAGGACTTTGTTTCTTTTTGAGTTGTGGGATGTTAAGTGTCCTCATTAACATAAATCTGCTTCCTTTCCCTTCAGGGTTCAGTCAAACTCATTGTTATTTTAATCTTTTGCAAAAGTTAATGGTCTCATCAGTTCAGAGAAACTATTCAGCACTGATGAGGACACAGCAGAACAGCACATTACCACTTTAAACCACTTGAATGTGGTACTTAAAAAGCTATTACTGTTATCAACAGAGCACTTACACACTTAACAACATGTTGCCACTTCAGACAGTCCACTCCAACAGAGATAGTTTAATAATCTGCTGCTGGTTTAAACTGCAACACTTCAAGAAAAGGGTTATTTTAGCAGCATGGCAAGCGTTTCAGGAGGCGGTTCGCAGCACTGCCTGCTATACACAAACTAATACCACCCAAAACTAAATTAAGTGAAATAACATCAAACTTTGAAATATATTAAAAAATGACATTCAAATAGATTTTAAAATAAAATTCGGTGAACATCTCAATTATTAACTTCCCTCTGAGCAGAGATGGTCAATAAAAAGAAAAAGCAAAGAAACAGGAGTAGAGAGGGCAAAAAGAAGAGCAGTAAAAGATGAAAGTAAAGGAGGGTAGAACATGTCAAAGAAAGACAGGAAGAAAGAAAAGAGGAGAAGAAATGTTAGAAAAAGGTGGAGAGAGAGAGACGAGGCCTGGCAGAGGAACAGAGGGACGAGAGGAGGAGGAATAAAAAGACTCTAAGTTCAGCAGATTGACTTTTAACACTTGATGTGCCACAGAGAGAGAGCGCTTGGACGCTTCCTTAAAAGAGAAGATAAAGTGAAGAGTGAGGGAGGAGAAGAGAGGAGGAGAGGATATGAAAAGAGAGGGCAAGAAGAAGAGAAGAAAGAGCACTGAGGATTAAATCTGATGACTTTCTGGCTTATCGAACGTCTTGCTGAGAGACGACAGGCGGCTGAATCTCTCATTTTCCATCTTCTTCACATCTTTTACTTTTTTCTCACTTTTTTTCTTTCACTTTCAAAGATGCACTGCAGCAATCTGGAGGAAAATAACAGTTTGGAAACAGAAGATTGAAGGTTGAAAATTCTTTAAGGTTGAAATCTTTAGAAAATGGCTGTTAATGGACCTGGAGCTGAAGGCTTTGTGAATGATTTTAAACAGCTCTTCTTTTCTTTTACTGGAACTTTGCTTCTTTTTTTAGGCATTACCGTCACTGTTATCAAGTACGGACCGTTTAGCACGCTCTTGGTTTTTCTCCTGCTCGGTCCATTGTCTGCCTTAATCTGTTTCTTATTCTTTAATCCTTTTTTATTTAAAATGCTTTGTTCCTGGGTTGATGGTGCTGATTCTTTCCCCATGTTGGACTGCAGCAAAAGATACAGTTAGTAGAGCTGGAATGATTAGTTGATAAATTAGTCAACAGAAAAACAATTGTCACAGGTTCCTGACATCTATCATGTCATTTTTTGATTTCTCAATTGTGAATTTTTACTGATTTTCTTAGTCTTGATAGTAAACTGAACTTTTTTGAGGTTTTTACATAAATCTAGGCTCAAAGAAACAGTGATGGGCATTATTTTATCAACCAAATGATTAAACTTTTGATAGAAGAAAAGACTAATTGATTGATAGTTTGGAGACAGCCGAGGTTTGACCTGGTTTAGTTCTACTGTGCAACCTGTAGGAAGAAATGTCACAGCACCGTCACAGTGTGATCTGACCGTTTATCTGCTCTCTGTCTGTCAGGCCGGCCTCGGTGGAGAGGAAACCTCCGGAGCTCAGCACGCTCAACGACGGCTACCAGATCCGCATCTGATCCCCTCCTTCATGTCCCAATCACCCCAAGATCCGTCCAGCCTTCTCAGCCACCCTGATCCAAGAGTCTCTACCTGCCACCAATGGTTTTAAGATAGGAGTCACTGCAGCTGGATTTGAGACAGACGAGGTGGATGGCGAACACACAAATATGTTAAAAGTGCTTTTCAGAGCTCGAATAGGAAGAACTTCCTCATACAAAACGTGACAGTGAGTCTGGTTTTAATACTTCACGGTGGACATTGTTTACCCATTTAGTAGCATTGAATCCAGCCTCGTTATCACACACATCCCGAGAGTGGCTGCACTTTCTTTGACACATTTCAGTCAGGTAGCTGAAGCGCTTACAGGTGATTTTAATTTATTTTTAGATTTTCCACATTTTTAAAGGCTGAGGGCTGTTGTGTCCTGACAGCAGGTGTAACCAAGTATTTCTGTGACCCCCCCCTCAGTGACCATCTGTCCTTAGAGAAAGGCTGCAACAGTAAGTGAGAGATGATTGTTGGTACAAACACTTTCTTCAGTGTAGCCATGGTGGGAGAGTCTCAACGAAAAGAGACTCTACTTTCAGCACAAAGAACAACTAAAAATAGATTAATTTGTTGGTGGTGTTGGCATTTCATTGTGTATAAATTCAGCAAATAGCAGTGAGGGTGACTATAGGTTTTAATTTTGTTAGCACTTTGCCTTTATGGTCAAGAAAAATATTATTTAAAAAATGCTTAAGGTACATTTGAACTTTTACAAAACCTTCCCAAGCTGCAGCAGTTCAAACACGATGGCTAAGTAGATTTCTTCCATATGCAGATTCTATTGATCAGAATAGACGAGTCTAAAAAAAGGAGAGGACGTTCAATATGGTACGCAGGGAAATCAAAGACACAGAGTCGATAGAGAGGGGGGAAAAAAGGATAAAAGAGAGGAAGAGGAGGGCTGACGAGGAGCGAGAAAAGAAGTGATGTAGAGAGAGGACTCACTGCAGAACCATCATTAGAGCACTGCGGCAGCCCCCCCTTCCTTCTCATTCTCCTCTTCCTCTGCCCTCTGTTGACACATAACTGAATACATTACCACAGCTCTGTTTCCATCCAGGCTGAGAATGAAACTCCTCAGACACAGAAGTGGAATGGAAAGACAATATTTTATGCAATATATGAAGCCAGAAATGCTGATATTCTATCAAGTCAGAACAGCAAGTCCACATCATTATTTATTAAACACATTGATTTCTGTTATTGTTTAACTCAAGGGGAAAAGCTTCTGTTGATGGATGGAAACTTAGCTGTAGCTTAAGCCTGTAGTCTTTTTACAGGTAGAATATCTAAAAATGACTCCACCTGTGTTGTTGCACCTGTTATAAACAATCTAGATCCGTGCACAGAAATAATTGGAGGGGTCATTTCTTGATCAAGGGGATGACAACGATTTGTGATACTGGACTCTTTCACCTCATCAGGCCTCTTAAAGTCTTTCAAATGAAAAAAATCCGTAAAGGAAAAGTCAGTCTTTGGGTGACCCGCTTACAGCTCGTGTCCTCACTGAACCTGTCACCTGTGATGAAGGAGACCATGGCTTCATTTTAAGCAGTCACAAGGCAAAAAGGGTGGGAACCACTGATCCAAACCAGTGGGTTTTTTTAGAGGCTCAAAAAAGTGAAAGTATGCGGTATTACACAAGAAAAGAAGCTAATACTAGAGAAATACCAGATACCACATAATTGTGTGTTCCTTTTTCCTACTCATCTCTTTAATCAGACATACATTGATAGGTCAGAATGTTTGGTGAATAAGAACATAGTGAGTTGAACTTAAAATACTTTGTGTGCTGATCTCCAAAATCCAATTACTAGTATTTCCAAAACAAGTCAGCAGAAGACTAATGGAGTTTCGTGCGTGTTGACCAAACTCGGCTGTAGCCAACCCATGTGTTCACACAGTAAACTGACATGCTGTTAGCCAGCTGGCTGCTGCATTCACAGCTGGAAAATAAAATCAGTCAGCTGGTCCAAGTTCAGCTGCAGCCAGTTTGTCCACTCAGACAAACGAGGAGTGAAGGCAGATGTTGCTGGCTGAGTGAACACTCTGCAACAAAGGCCTCATTCAGGGCAGATTTATGTGGCGGAGGGATGTAAGACTCCGTGCGCCGTCAGTCGATATAGCGGGCTCAGGGCCCTTAGATGGCTCTAAGATGATTGTTGGGTCACACAATGACAAAAACAGATAAACCAAACACTGACTCGTAGAGCCAGTGGAGGTTTTCCGACACGCTTGGAAGGGGAGGTTGAGGTGAGCGGTATTGAGTTTGTTGCAACCTCACAGCTTAGCTGCAACTAAATCCAATACACTGCACCTTTAAGATAGAAATCACAAATTGTGATGAAGAGTCAAAGGACACCACTGTAACATGAGGTTGAACGTGTTCTCTGCTTTGTGTTTGACCAACTGAAACATCCAAAAAGTCAAAGTGTTTGTATCAAAGTAGATTTTCAATCAGTAACTTATATTGTCAGTTCTTTGCTGGAGGCAACTAAGAGTCAGGAAATCACGAACGTTCTCAATGAATCGTCTTTTCGCTCTGTGAAGCTTTGGTACTAAGTGACCTATGAGAATCCATTCAGTACTATATGCACTGTTTCACGCTCGTGCGCGTGATGTATCACGTTTGTTGGATTCTCCTGTTGAGGCCTTCGATGAAGAAGCTGCGAAGCTTGAAATCTCGCATCTCACGCGTCCAGTACGACATTCATAGCTGATTTTAACCAGTCTGATACAAATGCTTGAAATGAATATCACATATCACAGGCAGAGATAAAACAGTGTTCGGTTCTTACTACACAGTACAGAAACCTGAAATCAGATATTCAACACATGCTGTTAGACACACTGGACTTAGATCCAGTAAATACATATGTACATCTAAATGCATCTATGTGTATTCATGTTTGTTACATCCACAGAATGTACTGTAAAGTTTTAAGCCTTCAGAATGACAACTATATAAGTCAGTTTTAATTTAAAAAAAATGTATGTTCATAAGTACACCCACAGTCCTCCCACAGATGCTTTGCTTAAGGGCATCTTGAGGTATCTATTGGGAGTAGTTTGAATCCATAATTTAAAAAAGCAACTTTCAGACTAGCTTTGTAAAGGTTTGGCTACTCGATGATACAACTGTCTGCTTTTAGGGTACTGACTTCTCCAGTTTTCATCTGGAGGATTAACATGGTGAAAAATTGTGTTTCCCAAAGTCAAGCGCAAAGATCTTTGTTCAGTTAAGCTGCACCAGGGAACTCGGTGAAGTTTTTTGGCCACTAGTAGCTCTATGGAGCAAGTGGCAGTAATGTGCCAAGAAGTGGGCCAACAAAACCAAAGAAGACTGCTAGCAAACAAACATGGATGTAAACACAGGTTTTGCCAAAAATCATCTCAATTAATAAATGAGAAAGGAAATTAATTCAGTTATACACAAAATCCATTTTGGTGATGAATAGTGAAAATAAACCCTTTTGATGTGAATTGGAACCAGCTCTAAGCAGCCACTTTGGGATTTAAACTAATGCAAATGTGTTTTTATGAATCCTTCCTGGTGCAACTTTAACTAAAAATTTAGCACTTAGCAAAGATGATCTTACACACCTGTAAATTTTAGGGGCAAAACACAAGCAGCCTCATTTTACTTTTGTTGTGTTGGTGACATCAGTCATCAGCAGGAGGATTCAAGGAGTCTCTGTACAGATTGTTTCTGAATATTGTAATTCGATTGTTTTATCACTTTTCTTTGAATGTTTCACGCCGTCTTCTCGCTCACAGGACAAGTGTGTGTTGTTGCCAACTGAAAATCACATTTTAACCTAGCTTTTTGACTCAACAACAAGCTATGCATACGCTGCGATAAGGGAGCAGGTTACGAGAAAAATCCTAGTCTTCCACAATTCAAGCGATGGAGGAAGAAGGTGTGCGGCTCGATCTACACACACACACAAAAAAAACAACATCTGCACCAAAATAAAACTTGGACGTTTAGAATAATTGTACTCGCCAAGCATAACCAGGACCTTCTGGGAGCTTTTCTTCACAACATAAAACAGCTTTCCCTCGGCGTAGATCCAGCCTGAGCCATTATCACTGATTCAAGGTGCTGTGAGAAAAAGCAGAATATTTTTACATATTTCTGATGTTTGGCCAGCAGTGGACCATAGCACAGCCCAGAGGCCGAGATCAAACCGTCACATCTCCAACTCTGGCACAAACCAACCAGCTCAACCTGTTAATATTTGTATCGAAGGTTAAGTGTTGATCATTTCTAACGGCTTGGTGTTTGTTAGCATACAGAAGAAGCACAAAGGCTGCTTTGCTTTTTGAGTATTTAAAATCCTCTTTCACTTCGGCGTTGTGGACAAAAAAAAGACAAAGACTTGATGCATTTTCATACTGAAGAAGCAACGTTGTTCAGGAAAGGACAACGCTTATTTTCCGACTGATGTTCACATATTTTTTGGAACTATAAAAATGGAGATTCAATAGTTACAAAGGACCTAAAGTTCACACATTTCTCTCGACGCACAGATGACCATGAACATTTGGATTTAAAGACAAGCATCAAAACTGCAGTTCCGGAGATTTTTACCCAACAACAGTGGAAAACTACCTGAACTCAGCAGGGACACAGAAACTGAGAGACAGCGAGAAAAAACAAACAAACAAACTGATAATTCAATGTAGCAACTGAAATCTGTTTTTACGTCAGTTTGCAATAGAGACATCTGTGCTTGACAATTTATCTTATTGAACGTTTTTTTTTTGTTTTGTTAGTTTTATTTTATAAGAATTTGTGGCTTGACTTCTCCATTATGATATTTTGGTTTGATTCATTGATTGTACTCATCATTTTGAATGAAAAAAACATTTGTTTAAAAAGAAAAAAAGAACACCATGTAGTTGTAGCAGGTGTTTTTGATGGCCTTTGATTTGTTTCCAAAGTGCTGATACCACATTCTTTAATCCTAAAGTTACTGTACTGTAAAATGTACTTTTCTGATATCAGCAATTAATAGTCAAGTTTTACCACAAATTTAACAAAGATCTTGAATCTCTGCTTTGGCTTACTGAAGGCAGCGACATCAATAATCAAATTGAATGATATAATATGAATTCTGTTACCTGGTCTGATGCTAATCCATTAAATCCAGGAGATCCAGGTTGCCTATGATGATGAAATTAATTTTTTTTTGCTGGACAAAAAAAAATTGCTCTACATTTTGTATTCGTGCACTGCGGCTGCTTATCTGACAAAAAAAAGAAGTTATTTTATTTCTCCCAAAAGCCAAACCAAATTGAGAGCAACACATCGGGACAGTGTTTGAAATAAAGATATGAGCTTCCACGTGAAGCTTCCAGTGCCTCAGCAGTATGGGTTCAATCAGATAAGAATATCTTTAGTAAATTTGTCTTTGTGCGTTTGGAGGAGTTGCCCATGTGCATTGTGCAAAAAAAGTTACTGACTCTTTCATCGCACTTGTATTTACCACTGAACAATGTTAAGAGCTTTTTGTTATCATCAATTATTCCCTTTTTGTTTGACTAACTGGTTTTGTTTTCCTGTTCTGAAATCCTATGACAGAAACATTTGTTTTCGCCTGTTTGTGGAAACATTTTTCTTGTTAAGAACATTTAAAAGCAGACCTGCTCTGTGAAGAACAAAGGGACAGTCTGCCTTCTATCAAACTGAGTCTGACTGATAAGACGAGCAAAATGCAGTGTGTTGTGTGTGCGAATTGAACTCCAAACCACCGTAACAGTATTCAGCCAGCGTCTTAACTGATCAGACAGAGCTCACTGGACTGACTGGAGCCAACAGACCGGGCTGAGGAAACTCTGAGTGAAGATTTTAATATGCGGAAAGAGCTACACACACACTTATAATTATTATTTTTACAGAGCGCTGTTGAGTCCGTGCAGGTTCCCTGTGTGAGGATGTGGTGTGGTTTTGTATTCCTGTGGAGATCAATAGTAGGAGATGATGTGACCCCCCGTCAATATTATTATTGTAACTTTCCTACTGTTCATCAGTGTTCTGACAGCAGCTGTTTTTATCAACAACTGTAGCAGCATGTGTGCTTTTAATAAATGATCTATGTTTTTAACTGTGTGTTCTTTTGCTTTTCATAGTGACGAATAAGAGAGACATTTGATTGATTGATTGACAGATTGATTGGATGGTTGGTAAATATATGGCACACGTTTTTAAAGTACGTAGGTTCAGACTAGAACTCATCTATTTTCGTCCTTCACTACATTTATCTGATGTCTGCAGCTACTTTTTACATTGCAGACAGTTTATAATGCACTTTAATTAAAATGAGCCGGTTGTACATCAGAGCCGGACCATTAAATTGACAGGAATATAATTGGCTGATTTGAGGTCATCATAAATACATTTTAAGAAGTTGTTTAACTGTTCATGTTCTGTTGTTTTTCTCAGTACAGTACACAGCTCTAAAAACAGATTTAAGGGCTCTTGATCCAAAATGTTAATATTTTGTGATAATTTTAAACCAAAACCAAATGTAAGCTGATAGTCTTAGATTTTTTTTAAACTATACATTGGCCTCAAAAATGAGCTGATGGATTGATTTTTATTCATCTTTTTAATGGGGAAAAACATCTCAAACTTTACAAGCACACAGCTCAGGATCAACATGATGCACGCTACAGATAAGGAAGATGATTCAGCTGAAAACTTAGATGAGACAGTTAAACATAAAAGACGCAAGGAGAGTGAAGCAATACGATGTATGGTACGGTAGCACGGACAGCCAAACACAAAAGGAATTACACCGGATTGTCAACAAAGCGTCCAAAATCATGGGCAACACACCCCCCTCAGTTAATTCCCTGTGTAGCTACTCATCGGACTGTAAAGCGAGCAAAGAAGATCATCTCCGACCCATCACATCCGGCTCATCACGGGTCCTTCGCTCAGGGAGACACTACAGGTCACTTTCCACCAAAACCAAACGCTTCACAAACAGCTTGTTCCCCACAGCCATCAGAACTCCTCACCACTGGCATGGCCAGTCACCGAATGTGTCCTTGTTATGCGCAATGTCTACTATTGTGCATTTCTCCTGTGTAGGCTATTGTATTCTGTGATTCAGAGTTTAACATGCTGTACCTGTCTCTGTTGTGTGGCTCATAAAACAATGTAATCTAAGGTTGCCAGTTCAAAAGCTCCCAAACTAATTGGCATACAAACACTCTGCTTGGCAGGGCGCTCTGCCCTGTAAATCTGCTCAGTGGTCAACAGCAAAAGACTGAGGCTCTTAGGATCAGAGCTGGAGGTGTGAATGTGAATAAAAGCATGAATTTCAGAGGGATGTTGCTGAGCAAACCACCGAACACGATGGACTTCAAGAACAGAAGAAGACGCAGAAGAGAAACACGAGGAAGCTGCAGTGAAAACTATGATTTGAATAATGTTATTCCTCTTTGGATGACAGCCCTTTATGCAGTCACACCGCACGACAGCCAGTCTGGCTTCTGATAAAATAATCTACTTACGTGCCTCTGCAGATGTGTGTGTGTGTGTGTGTGTGTTTTAGACAAGCACATGGAGGCAGCAGATTTATAAAAATAATCCTTCATTTCTCATCTATGCAGAGGTTCAGGGATTGAAGCTCGCCTCGCTCTGTGTGCATGTTTCTGTCAATGGGTTATGACGATGTATAGTGTGTGTGTGTGTGTGTGTGTGTGTGTGTGTGTGATGAGAGCAGAGTTGATTCCCACCTCCCTCTGTATTGTGATGATCAAGCTGTCAAGGTGAAGAAGCCACCAGAGCTTTTCAAAACAACAAGTAATTCAGTCTCCAATTTGGTTTTACATTAAAATTTAAATGATTTGTCCTTCAAGCGGCAATTACGATTTCCATCAAATCATATCTACAGGGGTTAATAAACACAAAAAGGAACTTCCCACCTCATGCTGTGTTTTAGAGCAGAAAAGATCCTGACCAATTTGCTGACAGTCCTCCCTCACGGCACCTGCTCACATATAAAACAGCATTTTAGAAAAGCTTAAAAAAGCTTTGGTTTCAAAATCAGAAAAGAAAATCACAACGTCCTTCCACCTGACAGAGGTACACCTGTATATCACTGCTTCAAACCAACTGAGGTCACTAAAAACAAGATCTTCAGGCGGTGTTAATTTAAGGTTCATGGCTAAGTTAAACTTCTCTTTGGGTTTTAATGGATAACAGTGACAAGATTTCACAGCACCAGATAACATCCAAAGAAACTTCTCACTCGACTTCTCCACTGTTCATCCATATTTATTATTTCACTATCAGCTCCATTAGTTCTTCTGCCCTCACTGTTTTATCCATCATATATAACCGCTTGTCCATGCAGGGTCGGGGGCAGATGAGAGACAAACAACCATACAAACTCACAATAACACCTAAGGGCCATTTAGAGTCACAAATTAACCTTCCTGCCCGTCTTTATCAGAACCCACGCAGACTCAGGGAGAACATGCAAACTGCACACAGAAAGGCGACCAAGGTTCCCTCACTGGCTAACACAAAGTCCACTGCTGCCATCTAGTGCTCATAAACCAAACAACAACAAAGAGTTATTTCCTGGTGGTTTCCTCTGAGGCACCTGTCACGGGACGCTGCAGCCAAGAAATCAGTGGAGCTCAAACCTCTGATGACTTTCTGCAGTAAAAACCACACAGGGAGACTCACAGAGCTGACTGAAACTCAGGGGGTGTAAAAGCAGTGGCAGCAATTAGGTGCATCTCACCACATCTACTGATTTACAGAAGGTGGACAAAATAAAAGAAACACTCAACAATACAACAGCACAAAATTAAATATCAATTTGTAAAAAGTACAAATTACTATACTTATATTAAATCTTCAATTAAAATCCTTGTCCCAATTTCACAACTGTCGCTTTTACTGTCTGGTGTGGTTACATGTTTTGACAAATGCAGTCCTGGTTTTTATAGAAGTTCTGGACCTGAATTTTCACAAAGTCAGCCTACGATCACCTGAAGAATATATCAAGGATTAAAGGACTTATGTCTCAGCAGGACCTGGAAAAGCTTGTCCATGCATTTATTCTCAGTCGACTCGACTACTGTAACAGTGTCCTTACAGGGCTTTTATCCTGTTTTTCTGTTTGCTTATGTTTTTATTTCTTCAATTTCCCTGTGTTGCTTTTATGTCTGATGTAAAGCACTTTGAATTGCCTTGTTGTTGAAATGTGCTATACAAATAAACTTGCCTTGCATTATGGATTTATTAAACCTCTTAAAACCCACCGGGTTGCCCACATGAGCTAGTTCAAGCTGCTTACATGGCACATACAAATATAATTGTTAAAACATTTGGCAATATAGAGATGCTACATATCGTAAGATCAGTTAGATTCTCCATAATTCAAGAGTTTAGTTCATTTTACGGAAACAATACTAATAATACCGGTTGAAATGAACAGTTTCGTAGTAGCGTCCTCCCATCTTTGCTGAGCAGGAGTTTTGTGCGAAAGGAATAAAGACACCTGTCCTAAACATGAGCATGGTGAGTTCAGTGATTGAAGCAAATAAAAGCACCGGCTATTAATTAAAGTTTGTTTAAATGACAACTGAAGACTAAGAGATGCAGCAGAAAAAGTCACTAAGTGGACCTTGAGCTAAAAATGTTTTTGTCGAACTCAGAATTTTCTGGGAAATCTGGGTTTCTAAAATAAATGTCATGTATGGGTCTTTTTGTCACTGTGTATCAGGGTCTACTGGCATTCACTTAAAATCCTTTATTACAGTTTCTTCTGTGATGCCCATCACCGTCTGGACTATATGAAAAACTTGATCAAACTCGTGTTTTATTAGTATTTCTGTCACTTTCAGGATTAGGGAGGGGAGCTGTCTAAATACTCTAATAGTAATACATGTAAATAGAAGGTGTTTTACAAATATTTCTCCCCTACTGTCTGCTTTATTTGTTACACTACCTTTAAATATTCCTCAATGTGCACAAAGTGCAGGGAAATATGACACAAAGTCCCCGGTCAATGTTATTCTCTGTAAATGTGGATGACTGTGGCTAAAGGTATTGGAATCTGGCCCTGATTGATGCTGCTATAAGAACAGACATATGGGAGTCCTTGAAGCCTGTTGAGTCTTGCTGCAGTGCGGAGTGATGCGCGGAATACCAAGAGGTCTGAGTCCTGAGCACACAGTGTTTCTGAGGGGAGCCGAGGTAAATGGTGCAACCATCTGTCACCAGCACACGCACGCTAAAGAGGCTTAAGATGTGGAACCGGTTTCACTGAGATTATGTGGAAATGGAGACAAATAGGGGACAACACAATCCCGTCTGTCCCAAGAGAAAACAACAGAAAATACAGCCACTGGCAATTAAACACAAAAACACAGCGGTGTCCCATTATGCATAAATATGAGAAAAACAACTCTGTCCCCTCAGACTGAAGAGGACAAACAGCTGACTCCCTGCAGAGCAATGGACGGAAACAAAACAGCTGTCTGCTGGTTTTAACAGCTATTTCTCCAACGGCAAACGAACCGGGGAAACTAGCCAACTCTCAAAATATTCTATAACATATCCTACAGTAAATCCCGTTTGTCCTGGTGACAAACTCCTTTAAAGTCGCTGTGTTCCTGTAAGCAGCACGCGTGTGTTCCAGTTAGATGACGACATTAAAGCAACAGCAGCCACATGTGAAAACACACAACCTTTATTTACACACTGTAAGCTGACCAAATATCTCTTTCCAAAATGTTAGAAAAATATATCCACTTGTTATTTGCTGATTGTGTTAAATTATAGAAAAGTACCTTTAAAAAGTTAAATTCTAACTCCACTGACAAAACAAAACCTTTTACAGGCTGAGTTTCTGAATATTTCATGAATGTGAAGCAATATCATAAATTATACAACATTCAATTCTTATGATAAATTAACAAATTTGATCAGGAAGCATTTCTAACTGTACAGTGTTTTGATTTTAAGTGGACATACTGGTTTTTGGCACAGTGGATTAATATAAAAGGAAAACATTTCCACGGCGATGACAGAGGGGCAGGTTTAAAACTGGTGCAAGAAAACTGAGAGATTCCACAACTCAAACTGTTTTAAGACAAATTTAATTACAAAGCCAAGTGCTTTTTATTCAACGGCCATTTTATACATTTGTCTCTTGTCTGAAGCTTTAAAACATGCTGTAACCACATACTTCATGTTAACCTACTGGCACCCTTTAAAAATGTCATGTCTTTGTTGAATAACGCATGTTGACGCTGCACTGGGGCTGAACAATTAATCTAAATTTTATGAAAATGGGAATAATGATGTAAAAATGATCATTACCCCTAATATCGCGAATCATATCCCAATGCAGTTTCAGTCAAAATAATCCCAATTAGACATTTTCTCAAACCCGTTCAGCCCTGAGCTGAACTACTGGCCAGTTGCTCCAGACAGGAGCTAAATGTCTTCGCTGTACTTAAACAGAAACCGTCTATAAATAACTGGCGGTGGTGTTGGTTGCTTCGCCCCTCTATCATGGCCGAAGTTATCAAGTGGTTTTCCTCATCAGCAGCACTTTAACTTCAAGTGATAATATACACGCCTTAAAAACATAGGAATAAAATCTGTCCCTTCATAAATTTATATCCGGAAAGAAACCTGTTTCAAGTGGAAGCGCTGAACTTAATTCTTCCTGCAAACAAAACTGATCTTCTCTACAGCAGGGGAACAATTAAAAATCTGATTAAATGTTGGTGTACAACTGATGTACATGTATACAGTAAACAAAATTTGTTTAGTTGATCCCGAGAACTGCAGGAACACGGATAAAACCACCCTGACGATTGTTTGATACCCTGTCAATGATACAGAGAACATAAACAGGGACTCTGCATGTGAAACGTCCTTCTGCCTTGAAGAGGATCTGAAAATTAGACACCAAATTATGTAAAGATTTTTTTTTTTTAAAACTAAAACGTTCTAAAAGTTCCATTCAGAAAACATCTGGACACGCTGCATTAAACATTTTGCATTTTGCACTTTAGCTACAGGATTCCTGCAGGTCACATCACATTACACCCACACGTGAGATTGTTGTGGTGTAAAGAGCAGATCGCGTTTCTCCTTGGATGCCACAATTTTACCAGCCAGCTGAGTTTGATAAAAAAAGGTTCTATAAAAATGTGCACCTGTGGTTCTCAGTGCGAACTGACTGTAATCCTTTCTTGCAGCCCAGTCCTGAACCTAAGTGTAATTTTTCTGTGTTTAATCTTTAGTCTTAAACTCATCCACCTTCCCTGAGCTGCACTGTCAGTTTACTGGTCGTCCAACGACCCCGTGTCAGCGCCGGAGCCGGAATCGAGCGAGGAGAGGAAGGTGATCAGACGAGTGATTGTGATTGGGCAGCCCGTTGACTTCCTCCAGCTCCGACTGGCCGACCAATGACAGCCTGCCCAGCAGCTGGAGGCCACGCCCACCAGGAAGTGAAGGAGGTGTGATGGATTCTTCCAGAGGAGAATAAGGGGAAATACAGAAGGTAGTGTGACAAGATAAAAGGAAATAGAGGAAAAGTTGGAAAGAAGACAGAAAGAAAGACAGAAGGGTAAATTGCTAAATTTGATTAAAGTCAGCATTCTTGTCTGATTCTTCATTTTGTCCTTTTTTACTGAATTTTGATCAAATACCTATTGTTTTAAATAACTTATTTAGTAAAACTTCTATTAAAGTGTTGAAGTAGCTTTAATTAGAGATCATTTCAAAGTGATTTCAGTGTGTGTGTGTGTGTGTGTCAGTACCGGGGGTGTACAGGATGTAATCCACGGTCATGGCTGTGCGCGAGTGACAGGTGGTGATCTCAGGTCTCCCATCAGGCAGCAGGCGGTGCTGGTAGGACGAGTGCAGCTTCAGGCTGTGCTCGATCCTCGCGCTAAAGAAACACACACACACACGGGTTAGAGTGTGTGTTGGTAAAGACCGCACACTCTGCTTTACACTTAGACTTGGAGAAATAAAACATGTGAATCTGTGTTATTTATTCCACATTGTCAAATCGAAATGAACAGAAAAGTCAGATTTTAAAGTATCAAGGCTTCAGGCTGAAACTGATATAAAAGTGAGCAAACAGATTTTTCTGAATAACTAATCTGAATGACTTTAAATGCTTATGTTGGATTTCATTCAGCAGTTAATTAGTAATCTGCTCAGATGAATGGGGTCGAAAACTTTGAGAGAGGAATGAAAGGAGGAAGGAAAGAAAAATCGAGAGCAGATACGAGAGAGGGAGAGATTTTACCTGTTGAAAGCAGCAGCAGCAGCTTTAGTGGCGAGATCTTCCACAGTCAGATTAGAGATCGCTCCTTCTACTGCTGAGAGAGAGAGAGAGAGATGTGAGTGATGAGGCTCGACGTTCAGCTGACAAACTAAACATGATTTACACCAAGCTTCCAACCTAAACTGAGCTAAATCACAACAACATTAATCTAAGTTGCACTAGAAGACTTGATACCACTCAATCTTTGGGAAGCCAAGAAATAGTTCACAACATAACCAACTGTCCTGTTTAAAGCTTTGTTCCCTCTGGCTCTGAAGCTAAGCTAACCTGCTATCGGTGGCTTCATATTTACTGTACAGTCCTAAGAGTGCTGTCAGTCTTCTCATATCTCTCTCTGCAATGAAAGCTAATAGGCAGATTTCCTAAAATATTGAACAACTACCTAAAGTAAACAACTTGCAACAAATATTCATTCAACTAGGACTAAATAAAATAGAACAAGAGAGAAAATCTTAGCCTGAGCTAAAGAAGTCTGATGCTAAAGTAGAGCAAAAAACCACTGCTGCTAAATTAAACTACTAGATAAATGTGGCTAAACAAGTGTTGGACGGTACGCCGGGTCTTCAAACAGACTGAAGCGTAGCGTAAGTTCAGTTCGTGTACCTGTGGGGCTGCTGGGGGACGACTCGGCAGAGGATTTGTTCCCGTACTGACACTGATGGTTGATTCCCAGACTGTGAGACCAGATTGGAGACGTGAGGAGACGCTGACCTCTGGGGATGTTTTCCTGTCCAGAAACCTGCACACACACGTGTAAAATAAGCTGTTATAGAAATGTTTTGAACTTTTTACGATTCATTGATTAATCAGTTCATTCTTTCAGCACTAATGTGTGTGCGTGTCTCACCATGCCGATGTGTAGTCCTCGGTACTCCAGGCGGCCTGTGGTCAGAAAGCTGTACAGCGGACTCCAGGGGGTGGAGTTAAAGTCCCCACACAGCACAACCGGATTGGTCGACCCGTCCGGGAGGCAGGACAGCTTCCTGATCTCAGCCAATAGGATCGCCAGCTGGGCCAGTTTGATGTCGCCACGGCGAGGGTTGTAGAGGAGGTGAGTGTTGGCGACGCAGATGAAGGTGGAGGGATCTGACTGGCCCGCGGTGTCGTTAGGTTGCAGCAGCACAACCAGTCCCACGTTGTCCCGGTCGAGCAGGGCGTCACCGGGGCGGAAAAACTCAACGGGGTTGAAGGAAAGGAGCGACAGGCGGGAGGTTTTAAAGACAACGGCACAACCGTCTGGTTTACTTCCTGTTCGCTTCTTGTACTCACACTGGTAACCTGACACACACACACACACACACACACACGGGTATATCAATGAATAATAAGAAGAGACAGAATCAAGCACATGCATAAAGTTTCACAATAAAAGCACATTAACTGTAAAAAGTACAAACTTGAAAATGTGTATTTTAAATAGTTTTTATCATATTGATGGTCACTCACGAGGAGGACGCGCGCACACACACAACACACACACACACACACACACACACACACACACACACACACAACCTAGTGCCTGTAGAGCCGGTTTAATCTGGTTTTCATAGTGGTCCTCCTGGACTTCTTGAAGACACAGGATCTAGAAAAAGAGATTTTCCATCATCATCATCATCATCATTATTAATGCTGATGTTATATTGTAGTATTTAGTATTATATGGTCAAAAGTATGCAGACACCCCCGTCCACATAGTTCTGTCTTAATGCTACAGTATCCAATGATTTTAGTGTTGTATGCTTCCAGGTTTTTGTTTATGTTTGTCACACAGCAGCCTTTTAATCTCCTGGTTTTACACTGAAGTAACGCAGACTTTAGGCCGTACAGTGTTCACCTTTTGAATCCTATATCTTACTGCTACGTTCTGCCAGGACAGCCGTCTCACCCTCACAGGATCATTCAAGTTTCTTGTGATCTAATCCACTCACATCAGCGTTGTGCTGCTGGATCTCAGCCAGCAGGTTGGGCAGCCTGTGGTTCCAGGGCAGGACGCCGGGGTTACAGTGTCGGTACAGGTAGGCGTTGTCCTGCAGCAGCTCCTGAGACAGGATGTTGTAGGACATCACTGAGAAGTCAAACGCTGAGCTGTCCCCTGGTGGCCGAACGTCAGTATTGCAGGGAGGGGAGAACTCCCAGTGTCTCTGAAGAGCTGAGGGGAGAGAGGAACGATTAATATAAGTGTTTATAAATTAGATGTCAGGAAACTCCAAACTCAGAAAACCCAGGAGGGTTCATATACTAGCACATAGCAATAACAAAAAATATACCTGTCACATTCCTTTTTTGATACCGGGCTGGGGACAGGATAGTCACAGTGAACCCAAAATCAGTAACTTTAAAATTAGTAACCAGTCGCAGTCAAAAGCTTTGACATTTTGGTTGTTTATTTACCCAACCAGCCAGTTTTAGATGGTAACAAGACACGTTTACTTCACAGGAGAAGAAAACAAGCAAACATGGATGATGTGATTAACGTGAACTTGGTTATTTCTCGCATGGAAATAAGCTACTCAGATGGCAACAGCAGCCTTAAATGCAACAAGTAGAGCTTTTGCAAAAAAAAAAAAAAATATTTTTAAATGAAAAATTGCTCATTGAAAAAGATTGTAAGTTGATTTTTTTTCCCAATAATAAAATTAATTGGAACTAACGACTCCTTGGAAGGTGAAACTAAAAACAAACTAAAACACAGTATAATATAGTTTGTAGTTTATGACTTAAATAATGGAAAACCTCCTTAGAGAAGAGTGAACTTACACTTCACTGGTTTAAAGTCTTCCTGTTGTTTGACGCCTGGGCAGGTCCCGGGTGGAGGAGGCTGTCTGTCGGCACCGGCTACCTGCCACGGGTTTGGTGGGGTGGTGGTGCTGCAAGGCTGGGAAAGAAGCCCCGTCCACTGCCCTCCATCACTACTGCTGTCCCTTGACTCTGGTCCTTTTGTACTCCTCCCACACCCTCCCTGCTCCTCTGTACCCCTCTCTTTGAACCAGGGATTCGGTTTGTGCATGTGAACTGTATCCCGTTCAGGTTTTGACCTGGGGATTTGAGTCCTAGACCTTTCCGGCTGTGAATCTTTATGCCCCCCTTGCTGATGTGCGCTCCTCCCTCGGTTCGGGGTTTCATCTCGACCGGCGCTGTCTTGTCGCTGTCTGTCTTTATCCGCAGTTCGAGTCCTTTCTGCATGTTTATCTCTGCTGTTTTCCCTACCGGCAGCTTTTCCAGCTCCATTCTTCCCTCGGTCTCGACTTCCATCTTTGAAGTGGTGGTTCGGTCGAGGGCGGCTGTCTGCGCTGGAATCCAGGCGATGGTGCTCCCTCTTGGAGCTTCCATCCTTGGCCTTGCCTCCCGTCGCCCCTGCTGCCGCTCCTCCTCTGTGTCCTTCCCGTTCTTCGACGCCCTTCCTCTCCTCTGCACTCTTCCTCCGTTTGTGAGGAGGCTCTCTGTCTGGCCGCTCCATCATGAGACCGCCAGACGTGTGGAGCTGAACGGGAACTACCGCCAAAGTACAACGTCCTACCAGAGTAGACCTGATAGGCTGCTAGGTGGGAGCGGGGGAGTCGGGGAGGCCAGGGGGGAAAACCCTGCACCGACCAACATGGACGGGGAGCGGGGACGTAACGGGGGAGGTAGGAGGAAGCCCTGCAGAGAGAGGGACGGCTGCGGGGAAGGAAGGAGGAGCCGGAGGAGGTCAGTTGGCGGAGGAACATGGGGCGGCTGGAGGTGGTAGATATTAGACAAACACGTAGAGCAGAAACAGTTAGTTGATCAGTATTATAGTTGTGGATCAACAGAAAGTAAAGCAGCAACTACTTTGAAAACTGATGAACCGTTAAGGTTAATTCTCGAGCAAAAATGCCAGAAACATTCTGCGGTACCAACTTTTTAATTGTGATGCGACAAGAAACTGAACATCTTTATGTTTGGGCTGTGGCTGATTACTTTCTCAATTATCAAATATCATATAAAACATATGAACACATATAAAAAGTGTGTGAAAAAATGTGACAAACAGTCCAAAACCCAAAGATTTTGTTTATTATCGTGGAAAATGAAGGAAATCGGCAAATATTTTCAGTTAAAGAAATTACTTAACAAATCACATGTTGTCATTATAGTTAACAATAAATTTTCTGTTTATTAATTAATTATTTAATCATTTCAGCTCCTGTTTGTTGGACAAAATCAGCGGTTGAAAGACTTCATATTGCCTTTAGTAAAATAGTGAAATAATTTGATTTCCAACATTTTATAGACCACAATAAACAAATTCATCAATTAATCCAGAAAAAAATTAGCTGACTAATCAAAGAAAATAATGAAGCAGGCCTGTCCATGTGAAACAGGCGGGAGTAGATCAGAGGGAAGGCGAACGGATGCAAGAAAAAAAAATGGAGAAGAAGGTGACGCAAAGTTTATTACAAAATGATTTGTTATCATATTAACGTTAACCTGCCATTTATCGTTTAACTAATTATTTGTTTGTTCAATAAACAGTGAAAGATGGTCATCACAGGTTATCAGAGAACACACCACAAAGATATTTACAATAATTTAAACCAGAGGAAAGCAGCAACTCCTCGTTTTGGAGATGAGAGGAGCATTGTGACATTTTGGTTTGATAAATTGATGTTTTTTCCCGTTGACTGACTAATGTCAACTGATAAACTGACTAACCGTATCAGCCTTAGTAATAAATATAGAAAGAGACAGTGGAGCGAAAACGTGTTTGTATTGTGTTAATGTTTTGCTTGGTGACAGCTCTCCACTGCTTAACCGGCTACATTAGCTGCTAACAAGCTAAGCTCACTTAAAAGGTCTTTAGAGAACTTTTACAAATACTTGTGAATGTTGATACAAAAATACCCACATAACCCAAAACAGAACAAATAACAAGATGATGTCACGTTATAAAAAGCTGCTGTGAGGTTTTGAAGCTACAATCAGTTAGCATAGCAGCCGTTAGCTGTTTTTAGCCGAGAGGAACATGAAAACACTCAAAGGGTCTTATTTTAAAGCCTCGCTCACGTTCACTTACTTCCCTCCGCAGGTGGAAGACACATCGTTTAGGTTTCCGCTTGGGTGCATCTAAAAAATTTACTGTCTTCAAACATTATATTTGTTTTAATCCGGTTTTGGTTTTTTATTGAATCCAAAAAAACAGATTCCCGAGTCTTCAACATTAGACGTCACCACTGACGTGTCAACTAAGCGCCGCGGAAACCTGTGTTACCTTCAGGTACTCCGGCTAAACACGTATTTCCTAGCTACTACAGTACAGTAGCACTAATGCTGTTGGGTATCAGTGATTGATCAGACGCTGCAGCGAGTTTTTCTTGCAGGAGTGAAGAGAGATAAGGCACTAAATCACTCCCAAGTTTCACAATGATTTGTTTTCTTATTTACCATCTAATTAAAACGTCATTGTAAGTCTTCATTTAGCTTATTAGAAAGGATCTGCTATTTCCACCATTTAAAAGTCAGAGTCTGAGAGTCTGTCTGTCGGCTTTGATTGATGATCATTTCAATTTCCCCTGAAACATTTAGCCCAATACATCATTTGCAGTGTTCAACCCCATATTCTGGGTTATTCAATAATTAATTCACGATCGTAATATCAATAAATTCAAAGGCAGACAATGAATAAATAATAGAAGAGCAGTGTGTCAGCCTGAGCAGGACACATTGCAGGTCGTTCTTCATGTTTGTAGCCTCTCAGCCACAGAGAGAAGATGTGAGCATTAGCATTATTAATTAGTGGGCCTTTATAGCCCATCAGCAGTCCCTACAGCAGAGCGGCTGAAAGACATCCAACTGCGATCAGCTGATCCAACTGCGATCAGCTGATCGGAAGGACAGGACGTGCCATTTCTCTAAAATCATATTTCCTCTCCTCGCATGGTTTCTTTGCGTCTCTCTGTGCATTTGAGACGAGGACGCAAGTGAGAAAAACGCAACAGACGCAATTAAGAGACTTGAGATGAAGCTGAACGGACTACAGCCACGTCGGTACGGCGGAGATAGTGGCCCGACTGGAAACGTAGATCACGACAAGGCTACATCAGCGTTTTTACACGCAGTCTATGGATATAATCTTGTAATGTCACGGTTTTTTTTACGCAGTGATCATCACACGGGCCAAATTGCGCAATAAGAATAAAAACGCGCGTCGCTGCGTTTTTCTTTTTCTTTCAGAGGAGCTGGGGACAAGATAAGGATGACGACACCAAAAGGTCATTTTTTACCTACCTGAAAGCGAGTCCCCTTCTTGAAGACAAACGGCTTGAAAAGACAAAATGTCAGCTTCCGGTGAGCGACATTATCGGTTATTCCATGTCGTTAAAACAAAGCAACGCTGTTCGGAGCGGATGGATTAGTATTGGCTGTGTCTTCAAAGAGGACCAGTGGTCTGAGAGAAGAGGGGGGTCCACGAACACATCCTCTCCCTCTCTCTCCCTCCCCACATCTTCTTTCTCTCTTTGGGCTCATTTTCTGATGGAAAGCTGTGATCTGATTATTAAATAAGCCTCCTCATACACTACATAATAATAAAACAATAAATAAAACACGGCGCCTCCTATTTAAGAGCAGAATTATTTATTTGGCAGACAGAATTTAGCACTTTTTGTATGTTATTAATTTTTGTTTATTTCCACCAGGATCATTTATTTAGAGTTTCTGACATTTTACCCACAGAATCTACCTCTAAATAAGTCTACATTTCTTTCAGAGTTATATCTCGAGATGCTCACACAATAATGTCATATAACTAATAAGTCATTATGTAGCTGTTCATATGTGACTCTAAAGCAGTGTTCAGACCAGGTAGAGCAATTTTATCATTAACAATTGCACCATAAGTTGGATCAAGCTCAGGCATTTCTCACAGGTAGTCAATTCCCTCATAATTACACTAAAAAGTGATACTAGAAGTGACTCTGCACTAATTGTAGAAGCTCCAACCCCAGATATAATAGTATTGGACTTTCATGTAAAGTACTTTCAATTGCCTTGTTGCAGCAAGAGAAAGTAGCAATAACACAGTGTAAAAAATACTCTCTAAAATTATAAAGTACTTCATTCAAAATCCTACATAAAGTATGAAGACTATGATATTATATCATATCACTGGATTATAATTAGCAATGCATTCATGTGTAAGCATCACGGATGTTGCAGCTTGTAAAGGTGGAGCAAATTTCAAAGCCTTCATTTTCTGCCGGATATCTTAATCCATAATTAAACATCTTAACTGATTAGTTAATTGTATTTTGTATTAATTATCTGAATCTGAAAAGTAGCCTTTTTTTTGAAGTATTTGAAGTAATTGTGGTAGCAGTAATATAACTCATATCATTGTTAGCAGTAGTAATAAAAAATAATAATACTACAATTAAAACAGTAGTGGCTGTAGCAGGTCCATCAATAGTATAGGTGCAATAGATGGTAGTTGTAGTAATTAAAGTAGTGATGATGAGCGGTTAAAGTAGTAGCAGTAATCATATAAGTAGCAGTGTATGTTGCTTATGGTGGTGACAGCAGTACTGCAGGAGTTGAAGTATTTGCAGTGACCAAAGCAGTAGTTGTAGAAGCAATAACATTAGCATTACTGTATATAAAATCTTTTTACTCCAATTTTAACGTGTAATTAACATATGGTGGTGGTGGCGCAGTGGTTAAGACACATGCCTTTGGTGTGAGAGACCTGGCTTCAATTCCCCGCAGTGACACATCCATCAGTGTGTCCCTGAGCAAGGCTTCTAGTTGCTCCAGAGGCGTGCGACCTCTGACATATAAAACAATTGTTAAGTCGCTGTGGATAAAAGTGTCAGCTAAATGAATTAATGTAAACGAAGAAAGGTGTTTTTTTAGTATTAACAACATCAACAAACAATTGAATCTATATTTCGACTTTTAGTTTATTGATTCCAAACGTTGTGTGTGTCATTTTCAGTTTTCCAAACTGCACCTGCAAACATCACAGCCGTATCAATAAAGTGTCAACAGCCGTTATAAAACCTTTATTCAGGAGTCAGACAGGATATCAAAATGATGCAGTCGACGACGTCAAACACAGGGAAGAGGGACACAATCTGTAGAGAATATGCTTCCAAAATTGGAAACACTTGAAAAACTGACCCACTATTCTTGCAAAATGCTTGTGAGCGACATTTAGAGAAGGTTACTTGAACAGTTGTAGGTCTGTAGTTAATTTGAGTTGTGTTTTGACTCGGCTGGAAACCAAAGAGGACATGTCACATGACTGGAGGGTCACGGGTTAGATCTCCACAGCAGCTGCAGTTTGTCAGTTGAAAAACAAACCCCATCCATGTCAGAAATAAAAACAATCTCAGCCATGTGAGACACCAAAAGGCTTGGCTACTTTTAGCTGAGAATAAACCCTCAAGCAGTATAATCACTTCTGTAAATCATTTCAAACTTACACAAGAAACATAAAGGATGCTAACAAGCGTCATAAGAGCATTTAGGGCAACTGAACATTATG
Organism: Lepomis macrochirus; assembly: GCA_024633595.2. Taxonomy (NCBI): domain Eukaryota; kingdom Metazoa; phylum Chordata; class Actinopteri; order Centrarchiformes; family Centrarchidae; genus Lepomis; species Lepomis macrochirus. The sequence continues at coordinate 9,638,959 of JALXJV020000017.1, forward strand.
AGTAAAGCTTTTCCCCCAGTTTGATAAAGTTATAGTGTGGAGACCAAAAGAAAACAAACAAAATTCTCACATGCACAGCAGCACTTCACGAGGGACGTGCAATGTAAAGCAGCAGCCGCATCCTTGAGGCCACAGAAAATCTGCGGATCGACGCCCACAATAGCAGACAGAATGAGATGTGCTGCATACATGCTGTTCTCTTTGTATTACTTCTCATTGTGCCTGTCTGTCTCTATATACACCTGTAGCCCTTTTCTGTCTGTGCTTCAGCTAATTCCTGTTTCCAATGTCGTCCAAATCTGGTGTTGGGAGTCTATCTGGACGTCTGTCTTCGCACCAGTAGATCCGCCAGTGCCTGCAACCCTGCTCTAAAATCAGTATTTTTGTGTTCCCTGTCTTTCCTGTTTGGTTGTGCAAAGATTTGTGTCTTCTCTTTACCTCCTTTCTTCGTCTGCAAGGAGTTCTGCTGACCTGGCTGAGGAAGCTGCGGTAGGCAAAGGTTTTATGGGAAAATCATGTAAACAGCCTACAGCCAACAGAAGAGCATTGTAGAAACTATCCTAAACCGTGAAAGAGTGAGGGCTCCATCCAGACAAATCCAGACTTATCTATGTTAGATCTTTTGGTTCTGTTATCCTTTTACTCTCTCTTGGTACAAAGCAATCTGGGGGTCCGTCTCACAAAGCAGTGTTACAGTCGCTGTCAGTTTCCAGATTTGAGTTTGTTTTTTTTTTCCCTCAGTGCAGTTATTCAGCTCCTGCTTATTGAGACGGTTTAGAGTTTGGTCAGCTGGGTTGGAAAAAAAACATGAATAAATAGGGATTGTGTGCTGTTAATTTTTATAAGTTTTAAGTGTTGGATTTTGAAATTTAGAGACAGACGTAACAGAATCTGTTCATGCTTCAATTCACTTCAAAAAAAGACCAAAACCAGTCAGTTTCTAAGAGGCTTGACTCTGGTGAGTTCCTGATCATCTAAGAATGGATTTGTCTTTTAAAAGTCTGGTTGCTAAAGACAGTGACAGTTTTTTGACCAAGTGAACTAGAAAGAGTTGTGCTTGGTTTTAATTCTCAGATTCTTGACACATTCTTTGATATTTTTTCCTCAGGCAAAGTTTCTTGTCCGACTGGAATCTTTGACAGGTCAGGGTTTTAAGGTGCACTTGGTTTGACTCTTCCAAAAACTTCTCAACAGCCTCAGACATATCTCACTGTAATCTCCAGTCACAACAAACCTGACATTTCTGACGTGTCTCTTCCAGCACGTATCTACAAAAAAATCAGGACGTTAGACCTGACAGATCCGCACTTGATTCCTTCTCATGATGAAGCTTTCCATTCAGCTGCCCTCAACGCAGCACCTTCAAATGACGTGCTCATGCTGTCTTCAGCTGTCTCTGCCCGGGTATTTGAGGCTGTGAATGGGTGACAGGGCAGGCTTTTTGGAGGTGAAAGGTCACGGCGTCAGGGGTCAGGAGAAGGGCACTTCCCATCTCTGTGTGTACGCGCTCAGTTCACAGGGGCTAATGACCAGCATTCGAGAAGATTCCATCCCGTCCAGCGCCATCTCCGAGTCCAGGCAGAAGCGAGAGACGAGGTGCTCCAAGTGAGTCCCAGACTTTTGCCACCGCTGGAGGCAAAAAACACACAAAACAGTAAAAGAATCAAAACATATAACACTGCTTCATGCCATCCTACTTTTATCTTTTTGTAACGGTCAAAGGTGCAATTGATCAAACATTAATTGTACAAGACATTCTGCTATTACTGCTCCATTTAGCAAACATCAAACGAAGAAAATAAGCCGTTATTTGGATTTTGAAAACTGTTTTCCCTGCTTGCTGTTGACTCCAAACTAGTAGTACAAGGAGGTAATACTACAAAACGCAATGCAGGAATTAAATGATTTTTTTATTGAGGTGCTGCATGGAGAATCTTATTGAGGCTGAAACCTGCAGTCAGCCGAGACACCTCTAAAAAAGGTCTACCGTCATGCTCTGCAGGGCTGCTATAATACTGTGTGACAAAGGTGCAACATGCAAAGAAATATTAATCGGTCAGAATTTTCAATGAGATTGGATCTCACACTCTCTTGCATGCAAAGACAGAACGCCTGAGCAGTCAGGGCGTATAATGGGTGCTTTTTTTTTCCTGTGTTTACTTTCGGTCTCAGAGACGAGTGTTTGAAATGATTCATGTAAAAAGTCTGTTCATTTGGAAAGCTGTAGGAGGACCACACAGCTTGCCGCGATATGCAGGGTTTTGCATGAGTCCACGTTTCCCAGAATCTCTAACACGGAGGTGGCGAGTGCAAAGTTAGCAGAGAGCAGCAACAGCCGCATTTATGGGAAATACAGCAGGTTGAAATAAACCAGAATTATCTTTTAAGCAACCAAGATAGTGATAGAAATGGGTATAGTGCTATGTTAACAGTCACAAACACCACAGCTGATTTCAAATGTCACCAGCAGAAATGATTAAAAAAAACACATTGCAGCTGTTCAGATACACACCACCACCGTCATTATTCTTCAGCACCACAACTTGTTATTATAGAGAACTGGCCTACGTTGTACACGGTTCCAAATTAACAAAAAAAAACCAGACCTATTGAGGAACCTTCTTGTTCTGCTCATCAATTGAAAACCGAGCAGTGGTTGAAGGTTGGATCCACTGCGCATGAATCTACTGTACATTCTCAGTCCCCTACATGTCATTGCATGTGTGAAGTGTTTAAGCCAGTTCTCGAAAGAGATCAAATAAAGTCAGCATGGTACGGTGTCTACCAGTAATAAATTACATTTATAATAACATTCAAATTTGAACGGTTAAAAGAATTGGAAATGTAAACAGGATATCAAATGTTTGATACCAGGTTTGTGCATTTTAAAATAGGATTCATATTTGTCTTATTTCATCTTTGAAAAACAACTTTATATTTATTAAAAGTTTTCATTTGGGATATATTTCCCATACACAAACACACACGTCTGCAGCAGTGTTGAGTTAAGTGTCTTCCTAAAGTTAACGTCCACTCGGTGACAGGATGAGCCGGGGCTCGAGACCAATGATTGCGATAACCCCCCCTTGAATATCTGTGCTACAGCTGCCTGACCCACCGAGGCGCCCGCTCCACCAACAGGTAGTGGTGGTGGTGATTCCTTTCAGTCACCACTAGATGGAGACCTCTCCTGACTTTTTGCTTTGATTCGGTGGCTCTTTGACAAAACAGACTCTTTGCAGAGTGTGTGTGTGTGTGTGTGTGTGTGTGCATTATTCATCTCTGGATTCTTTAGCTGGAAAACAAAGCAGCAGATATGATCAGACATGAAAAGAGGCAGCTGTGGGTCTGAAAGCCAGTCATCAGAGAGAGAGAGAAACCAAAGATTGACAGACAAAGAGAGAGAGGGAAAGAGAAAGTGAAAAAAAACAGGAGACCAGAGAAAAACAGAATCTGTGTGTGTATAATTTGTGCGACCATCTGAAAGCATATCTTTGTGAGTGTGCACATGTTCTTTGTGTCATCGGTGTATATTGGCAGGGAGCGGCCATGTTGTGTTTGCTGGACCTCTGAAAACGTATCACTGTCATGTATCTCGATCTTGTCAGGCCTTGGGGAAAAAAAACACACACACACATACCCAGGCTTTGTTCTGTAGAGTTGCATTGTGGGTCTATTGCGGCATTGTCAAGATGACACGCTCATCACAGTGTAAAGACGGGCCGTGGAGCTTTTTTAATTGAAAAAAAAAAAAAAGACGGAGGGATAATTAAAAGTAAATCAATTAGTATTCACCTCATTACTGAGCGCCGCAGCAGTGCTGACGTCAGCTTGCGAGAGTAACACTTTGCATCTGTCTTTCTCCACGCATCACTATCTCTCTTTTAATAAATACTGTAAATATATTCAGTTTCTCAGTGCTTTTGTTCTTCCCCAGGGTGACAGAGGGGAGAGCCTGTCCCAGGATGCACTGGGTATGGGGTCAGGCTCAGGTCATCTATCTCAGGGTGATAATTCCCTCCTTTAGGGCTTTTGCATGTGTGAAAATTTAATAACTTCTTCTTTGCTTTCCTCCTTCAGGGGAATTCCAGAGGTTTTGGGATTTGATTTCCTTGTCATTTTCTTTAAGATGTAGCCAATCCGGTTACACTCCCAACAGCAGTCACATGTAAAAGCAACACAATGAATCGGTTGTAAAAACACATCCTGGTGAATTACAGCCACATGGCTCATCTGTTAGATTCCCTGATCATCATGAACTCCTTCAACATGCCACAGTCACATTTTAGTCCTTTGAATTTTGGTTCCTTTTTCTCAGTTGATGTTTGAGACACATTTTTGAGGATACAGCTGCCGTCGTTTTTACAGTCTGTTGTGCACACTGGTTACAGGTGTTGCTCTCATCCATTGAGGGTAATGCAGCAGACTGACTCTCCACAGCAAATCCAGTCATCACTCTGTGTTTGAACAGTACCGCTGCATTAGCGTTAGCATTACCGCCACTACCTGTTGTCTCTCCACTGCAGAGCAGCTGATCATTTTGTCTGTTTCTTAGACATTAGATGACATAAGTTTACTGAATGCGTTGTGCTTCTTTTTAACTGTCATGTGAATAAGACTTTGCACTAACACAGTAGGCTAATTTTGCGGTTTTCAAAGGTTACTTTCAATTTAGTTTTAGTCTTGTTTGTGTTGGGAACAAACTACAAACACCTCACAAGGACCCGATAGCATCTGATTTTTTCTTTTCCTGCTACCTGCTGCTCTGTGAAGCCATGATCTGTGACACCGATGATCCCAGAGATCTGTCTCGGGCCCCTCCTGTCTGATCGTAACGGCACATCATGAAAGTTGAGAATTTAATTTCGGGGGGGGGTGTCTGACCCCCCTAATCAAGGCTTGGACCACCCAGATGAGAAAAAAACATCAGTTCAGGGGTTTTTTCTTACATGTAATGGTAAATATTTGTCACGCTGTGTGCCTGCCTGCCTTGTTTAGTTCTTAGTTTTGTTATTTTAGGTCTTTTCTGTATCAGTTACGTAGTGTATGTTATTGTTTATCTGTTTACTAGGTGTCAATTTATGTTTTCTGCTAGTTTCATTAATCTGTTTTTTGTTCATTCTGCTTTAGTCTCTGTGTAGCCTGTTTATTATTTCATTGATCCGCATCTTTTCGTTAACTTAGTATATGTTTTGTCTCTCATCTTAGTTCCTTGTTCTGTGTCTTAGTTCCCAGTCCGGTGCCTTAGTTCATGCCTCAGTGTTTATTTCTGGTCTGTAAACTCCTGTGTTGTTTTGCCCAGGTCTGTTCTGAGTTCTGTTTCATCTCAGCTTCTGTCTGTTTTCCCCTGCTGTCACTCTACCTGTCTGTGTGCTTGATTAGTCCCTCATGTCTTTCACCTGTGGATCCCCCTCCCAGCTTGCTAATCCATGTGTGTATATATATATTTGCGTGTGTCCTCAGTCTGTGTCCGGTCATTGTAGCGTGTTACTGCCCGTGAGTGTGCTCGCCCTGTGTTTGTCTGAGTTAAACCTTATTTGAATTGCACCTGTTTTGCTCCAGTGTCCTGCATTTGGGTCCACCGCCCTTCCACATCGCAAATCCTGACAATATTACAATATGTTTATCATATTCATGCCTTCTGTTCAAGAAACTTGAAACCCCTGAAATGGACCGTACCATTTCCTAACCTTGACGTTAGTTGAACGCCTTGTCTGCCCACATCACTCACAGCGGAGTGATGGAGACAGTGTAAGTTAATGTCAGTAGTTAGCTGTTTAGCTTCTTTAATACGCTTAACTTTCCAACCTTCAGAGTTTGGCAATTAGTATTTCCTTTACTAAACATGAGCTTTGGGATGTTAGCTAGCTGATAGCCCATCATATCGTTTCAGCACTATCCCCATATTCTATCTAACTGTCAGCTAATGCTTAGGCATGAGCAGTGAAATAGAGGATTAGTTATTGTAGAGATACTTTTTGACATAAAAATAGAGTTCATGAATTTTTGTGATTCTTTTTACAATAAGCAGCCATTTGTTTAAACTCTGGAATTCAGGAGTTTTACCTGTTAAAATCCAGGTTTGTTATTTCTAATGTATTCAGTTTCAGTTTTATTTATGTAGAGCCAATTCATGAAAAAATTCATCTCATTCCCCTTTTCATATAGAGCAGGGAACAGATCCAACAATTCCATTCCCCAACAATGTCTGACTACTGCTTTATTAAACCCAGATTACATTGCATTCACACTTAACATGAACAAGAGGAAATGGGATATTTGCTAAAAAAAAGAGTACGTTGAAACTTTAAACTTGAAATGATAAGAATTAGGAATTAGAGATGATAATGCAGACTGTATTTTAGCGTCTTTGGTTCAGATTACTGTGGGTCTGACTTTTTGGCAGTTTTGCTGTAGAATACTTGGTAACGTCTGACTACAAACGCTGTTGTGTGGTACGGGGCACCCATCAACTGGTGGAATGAATTAGATTTATCATCTACAGACTGATGATATTAGTTAAATAAGCAAGGATATTGTTAGCATTGTAAGATTTTAGTTCACTGTCGCACGTACCTGCGCTGTACAGGGTTTCCTTTATGACCTGGAAAATAATTGACCCCCCTGGTTATCACTGTATAATTCGCACCCTGAGTAAATGTTTTCATCAACTAGAAATTCATCTTTGCAGTTCCAGTAGTTGTTCAAGATGACAGGAACATCTAGTTTTTAAACTAGGATGCTCAACGTACATACATGCAATTTATTAGAAACAGGCTCAAGCCATGTTCTAGTTTGTTTAAAAAACATTCACAGGACAGAGGTGTCTGAATGCCTGACAGATTGTAAAGCCTCTTGAGATAAATTTGGGATATCTGGCTATATAATTAAAACTGACATGACTTCACTTAAGTATATATATATATATATATATATATACAGGAAGTTACATAGATTGTAGGCTACTTTTGGCTTTTAATAAGTGGATATTACAGCTTCAGCTATTTTCCTTCTCTGGACTGTTAGAGCAGCATTTTTTTTTTGCTGTGTGTGTCAGTGTCTACCAGTCAGATCTGGGCTGTGTTTCTCCCGTGGATCTTCGTCCTAATTAGCTATCATCGCTCTACTTCCTGCCTTCTGACACGCACACGCACAGACATACACACGCACACTCTACTGGGACATGTAACAGCACTCTGTGTGTGTGTGTGTGTGTGTGTGTGTGTGTTGGTACAAAGGTTTACTAGTTTCAGTTACATGACAGCGATGCACTTCAGTGGCTCAGCTATAATGTGTGTGTTGTGTGTACTACAGTTTTTTTAATCAGTTAATTTAACAGTCTGGTATCTGATACACACACACACACACACACACACACAACATATATATATATAAAAAACAGGGTAAAACTGAATCTCCTCCAGCTACAGTATATAACACCCGTGCACGAATGTGTGTGTGTGCAGCTCATTTACTAGTCACACAACTCAGCTCTCTTTCTTTTATTTGGCCCTTAGTCCAATTCTCCCTCCAGCCTTTCCTGTTTTTCTTTCTTTCCTTTGTTCCTGCCTACCTTTTTGTCTTCTTCCTCACTTTCTTTGTCTTTCTTCCCTTCCTCCCCATCTTCCCACATAACATACTGTCTCCAACTCTTTCTTCCTTCTTTCCTTCCTATCTAACTTCACTTCTTTCTTTCTTCCTTTCCTCCTTTCTTTCTGTCTTTCCTTTCTTCCTTCATATCTACATGTTTGTCTTCTTCCTTCCTTCCTCCTCCCTATCTACCATACTGTCTTTTACGCTTTCTTCCTTCCTTCCTACCTCCTTTTCTCCTTCATTTCTAAACTTCTTTCTGTCATCCTTCCTTTCTTTCATTTTCTTTCCATCTCCCTTTATTTTGTTATTTTGGCTCTATTTTCTCCCTCTTCCTGTTTTAGCTCCAGATCACACACCACTGTCCTAATCCAGAAAAATCTTTTTATATATGATTTCCTCCCTCGACTTGATGTCTACTGTATCTCGACTTCTTGTCCTGTGTGGTGACAGCACATCTTCTTCTGTGGTGTTGTTGCTGCCACATGGGAACTTATTCCTAAGTATAAAAATATCCACACCTGTCAAACCCGCAGTCTCACTTTTGGAGAGTCAGAGCAGGAAGGACCGGCTCTTCAGGTGAAATAACACACCTGAGTCTAGATTTGATGTATAACCTTCTTACTTTGCTTTGAGGTCCTGTTGACGTGTTGCTGTGTATTTGCTGTGTGCTACAGGCGCAAAATGACGTGTTATATGACGTATTACCAGCCAGTTTGTTTAGGACCTTTGTCTTTACTCTTCTGTTTTCACCTTCTCCTCTTCTATCCCTCCCTCTTTCCCCATCCCTGTCTTCTCAGCTAAGCCCAAGCTTTCCTTTTCATCATCAGGTCATTATTTACCTCTCTCCTCCTCCTTTCCTCTTATTTCCCTGCTTGCCTTTTCTCTCTTTATTTCCTTATCTCTGTTTTCGCATTAATCTCTCTCCACCTCTTTCTTTGTGGCCACTTCATCTTTCTCACTCGTCCCTGATGACTCATAGATCAAATAATACATAATAACAGCAGCGACAAGCACAAAATGAACCAAACACACATGCACGTAAACACTCTTTTCATGTCTGATCGGGTCCACATATCTAGTGGATTTGTTGTATATTGAAAGAGTACGTATGGGATTAACACACACACACACACACTCACAAATGGGATTAACGCACAAACAAACACAATTCAGCACATTTTTCCATGCAGACTGAACAGTTGGCGATGTGTAATGAGCTAATCTTCAGCTACCTCCCTCCCTCCCTCTCTCTCTCTCGACTTACCACCCTCGTTCTTTCCTGTCCCACCTCTCTGTCCTCTCCCTCCCTCCCTCTCTTTTGTCTGTCTTGCTTCACCTTTCCACCTGTGCCTCTCTTCTTATCCTTCTCTCTCTCTCTCTCTCTCTCTCTCAGGTGATTTATTGGTTGTCAGGTTGTTCTCTGCTGCAGGGGCTTCTGGGACGCCGTCAAGGTGCCCACTGGTCAGGTAATGACAAGTGTGTGTGTGCGTGTGTGTGTGTGTTAAGAGGATTTCAAGCTGCCTGTCCAAAAAAGTGTCAAGCATCGGCCCCTGCAGCGTGTGGGGGTGTGTGTAACGATCATCTTTACACAAATTTTGCTTTAGATTAATTAACATTTAGATTAATTTATCAGCCATATGAAATTCAGTAGTGACTCGCCTGCAGCTACACACCACCTGAAATGCATCTACGGTGTGTGTGTGTGTGTGTGTGTGTGTGTGTTGTGTGTGTGTGTTGTGTGTGTGTTTGTGTGCAGACCTGCTTGCCGTCGGCCATGTTGCAGGGCAGCAGCAGGACCTGGGAGGCAGGGAAGGTGGTAGACAGAGACAGACAGTGCTGCTGCTGTCGGATCTGCTGCCCGTGAGTGTACACCCACTCCTGGAGACAGAGAACGAGAAAGTTAATGATGTTATTTATCGTTTCAGTGTTTCAAATGTGGTTTGTCAGCCTGGCTTCCGAAAACTGACATTTTCGAGTTCTTCCTCCACCTTAGCTTCGGCTTTGTTTCTGATAAGCGGACATGAAGATAAAGTCATTCAGGGAGAAGCAAGGAACGTAGAACGGTGACATTTAGTAAGTACATATTTACCTATATGTTTAGAGCACCAAGTTATCTGGCATACGTGTTAACTACTTTACAAATAAAGATTTTACATCAGGAATGAAATAAAGCACTAAAATTATGTGGATCCTTGAACATACACCTTAATCTAATGGATTCACTGATTAATCCAATATCAAAACCACTGGCACTAATCTACTGCCAAAACAGCCCCTGCTGTTCTTTTTTCAGGCTTTCCACCAGATGTTGAACCTGGCTGCAGGGATTGGCTCCCATTCAGCCGCAGCAGCATTAGCGAGATCCAACTCTGACATTGGGAAATAAGGTCTGGTTCGCACTCCAGTTCACCCAAAATGTGTTGAATGGGGTTTGCGGTCAGGGCTCTGTGCAGGCCAGTCAACACCTAACTGGGAAAACCAATATCTTTGTGGACCTGGCTTAGTACATGATGGCATGGTCATGATGAAAGAAGAAAAAGTCTTCCCCAAAGGGTCTCCACAAAGCTGGAAAAACACTGTTGTTCTGCTTAATTTATCACTATATGATATGATATGATATGAATTTGAACTGGGATAGTCTGACTCCTGGAAATGACATGATGGTTTTGCTAAAGAAGATCCCTCACTCTGTAGTCTGAACTATAACAACACATGATTGTACTTTTATTGGGTAATGTTTCTCTTACCTCATGGGACACTGCGGGCAAAGTTCTGCAAGTTTATGCTTGTTAAACAGGCGTTTTCATAAATTACAAGTATTGCTTTTTTAACTAACAAAGGTTTTATTGCATTTACCGTTAACGTCAACACATGCAAAATGTTATATGTCTCTTCGCTGCCACATGTCTGTGTGGTAAAGGAGCTCAGCCTCGCCATCGGGCAAACACAAGCACAGAGAGCTGAGAGAGAGGCTGCATGCGTAATAATAAATAACATCAAAATCACATTTACTGCTTGATTAATGTCACTCCTGCTCATGGTGGGAATTGTTGGGTCTCTGTAAATGAAGCTCAGCGTTAAGTTCAACCAGGGAGACTGTCCTTAGCCGTCGCTCACAAATCTCTCTCTCCCTCTCTCACTGACTGCGGCTGCACTCACCTTGCTTTACATTAAGGTTTCTCCACAATCAGCTCAGTCACTCAAGTCACTATCATATCTGTTCTCTACTCTGCTGACATCTGTCATTTCAGTTCGAATTGTTGTGGCTCACCTCCACCCCACTGGTGTAAGCACTGACGGTGCAGCTGGTGCATTGCACCAGGGGGCCCGGCTGATTACAAGGGCCCACGAGGGACGGCAACAAAGGCAACGTGGAATGTGATCAGATGCTGTCATCTGTTCATTCAAACTGTGCAGACCTAAAATGAGTTGCTTTTCCTGATCGCTGTTTGTTCTGTGGTTAATGTGTAAGCTACTTTCTGTTGATTTGTTACTGTAGCCTGGCTAAAGCTCTTTTGGTTGTTGGATAGTCTGAGACAGCAGGCTGTGGGGGTTTGAGTGCAGAGTGAGGCTGTTAGATTTGCTTTCATATACTTTCCACTTGGGCTGCTGTCCGTGGTGCTGATCAAAGGCTGCAGGTCGGCAACTACGTGGTTTTGTTGTGTGTCTAGACGCCCGTGGGAACACAAGCGTGCTTTTTGGGGCATGGGGTGGGGGGGCACAAGAAAAATATTTTCACCGAGGCCAATCACAACTACGTTACGCTGCTGCTCCAACGCATTCGTCTCCTGCTCACCAGATCCAGGCACAGATCAGCCCAGCGGAAGTCTTCTTCTATTCTCATCAGATCCCCGGCATCTTCTCCACCCTTCATCCCACCACCACCAGTGTCTAGACTCGATCGGGGGGATTTCTACGATGGAATCCAATTTCCAAATGACTTTGCATTTTCATTCAATCTATATCATGTCAGTAAATTATATCGTTAACTCAATCAAGTCTCTCCTGCTATAAAAAAAGATTGAATAAATCTCACTCTTTGGTTTCCTCAAGTACCGATAAAATAACCAACCTTCTTAATAACTGAACTTGTTCTAATACAGGACGGAGTATCAGATGGCATATCCAGTCAGAAGAGTCACCCCTCTGTGCGCCTAAGTAAGTTTTTACTTTGTTACACTTCAATTTTCCTAAAATGCTTGCACTGTAGAGCCCTAATAACGATGGAAAAGAGTAATATGGAGGAAAGTATTTAAAGAAAAGATCAGGATGTTGAGCTGTTGCAAATAACACACTTCCAAAAGAGAAAATGTACATTGGGTAGTACGCTGTAATGTCAGTCAGTCAGTCATTCCCATTACACCGGCTGGCACATAAGGCAGCTAAGCTATAATGTGCCAATCTGTTACAGTGTAGAAAATACAAGACATACTCGAGCTGTAGCCTCTAAAATATTCAAAGCCACACAGACACACTGGCGTGGTAGTAGCAGTAGTAGCTGATGTGTACACACACACACACACACACACACACACACGCTTATAGAAAGCAATGCTAAGGAGGTCAAGGTTCAAAGCAACACCACCCTGATGTATTAATGATCATGTAGGAGAAATACGTGTTAGGAAAGAAAAAGAAGAGCTCAGAGGAGAAACAAACAATCACATACACACACAATCGCAGACAAACACACAGGCTGTGTAACTAGGTCAGGGTTATTATAGAAGCTAGCAGGATCCATGGAAAATGAAACCTGTCTGATATTTGTGTGTGTGTTTTAAGTATAAAGACAGTATAAAGGTCGCACATGTGCACACAGGTATTTCTTCATAAAGGGGTGCTACATATTTTAATGTTTTAATAAGAATTAACTATTCTAATAACCTCCATGTTACTGTTAATAGTTAGAATTATTACAGTATAAAAGATTAACAATGCGGTGGTTAATTATTATATTAATTATTGTCTAATACATCCATTTTGTCTGACTCAAACCCAAACATATTAAATTTGCAATGACATGAAACACTGGAAAGCAGCAATGTCGTATTTCAGAAGCTGTTGTGGAATGTGACACAGATTTGAGGTCCTATCATTCATGATTTACCTTTTACTCCATTACATTAATTTGACAGCTCTAGTTACTGGTACATTTACATATTTAGATTTTACACACAAAACGTTAATGAACTTATAAAGTATGAAGCACTGTAAAAATGATCTTTAACTCGACTATATCTATATAGAATTATTGCTAAATTCAGAAACAGGGAATCTGAGGGAGCGCACAGGGAGGTACTCTGTGTGCCATGTCGTGATGATTTGATGACAACATTAATAAGTTAAAGTAATCGTAATGTTATAAAAATAAAAAATGCTGTAATAAAGTGAGACCACCAGCTACAGGTGCTCACTCAGTTTACGTTATTTGGCATTGATTTATGGCCTAGCATTGTTCCCTAATTCTGTCACAACTTCAGTTGACTAGTCCAACGTCAGCGTTGGCTGAGCGGTGAGTGGCCTGGGTCCATATCATATCCTGATACTATTAAAATGATCAGGATTCTGAGCTAAAAGTCTGTATTATCATGCTGCTACACTATATTGCCAAAGGTTTTAGGACACCCCTCTGACTCATTGAATTCAGCTCTTCCATTCACTTCCATGGCCACAGGTTCATAAAATCAGCACCTAGGCATGCAGCCTGCTTCTACAAACATTTGTGAAAGAAAGGGTTGCTCTCAGAAGCTCAGTGAATTCAAGCGTGGTACCATGATAGGTTGCCACCCGTGCAATAAATCCATTTGTAAAATTTTCTCACTGCTCAAAATCCCACAGTCAACTGCTAGTGGTATCATAACAAAGTGGAAGCGATTGAGAACAACAGAAACTCAGCCACTAAGTGGTAGGCCACATAAAATCACATCATAAGCGCATGCTGAGGCACAAAGTGCGCAGCAGAAGTCTCCAACGTTCTGCAGAGTCAATAGCTACAGACCTCCAAATGTTACGTGGCCTTCGGATTAGCTCAAGAACAGCGCGTAGAGAGCTTCATGGAATTGGTTTCTATGGCCGAGGAGCTGCATCCAAGCCTTAAATCACCAAGTGCAACGCAAAACGTCGGATGCAGCTGTGTAAAGCACGCCGCCACTGGACACTAGAGCGGTGGAGACATGTTCTCTGGAGTGACGAATCACGTTTCTCTCTCTGCCAACCCGATGGATGAGTCGCCTGTAGAATAGTACTTTCCCGACTGCATCGTGCCAAGTGTAAAGTTTTGTGGAGGGGGGATTATGGTCAGCATGCCAAGATATTTTGGACAATTTCATGCTCCCAACTTTGTGGAAACAGTTTGGGGAAGGCATCTTCCTGTTCCAAAGTGACGGCGCACCGATGCACAAAGCACGGCCCATAAAGACATGGATGAGCGAGTTTGGTGTGGGGAACTTGACTGGCCTCAACCTGATAGAACACCTTTGGGATGAATTAGAGCGGAGACTGAGAGCCAGGTCTTCTCGTCCGACATCTATGCCTAAGCTCACAAATGCAAAATAAAGACACTGCTAAACCTTGTGGACAGCCTTCCTGGAAGAGTTGAAGTTGTTATAGCTGCGAAGGGTGGGCTAACTCTATATTAAACCCTACGGATTAAGAATAGGATGTCATTAACCTTCATGTGCATGTACAGGCAGGCGACCCGAAACCTTTGGCAATATAGTGTATAAGCCTGTTCATTGGTCTGATTGAAGTAACAGAGGGTGAGAGTTGGTTGGCGAAGAGACAGCGGGAGGTCTTTTCAAAGCGGCTCTATGATGTATGGAGTTTTATCTGGAATAACTCAACGCTGCAGGGTTTATTTCACCGTATGATTGATTTATTGAACTGCAGTAAAGAGAATGACATTGGAGGTTAATTGGTGATGTAGCTCAATATATCTTCTCTGCTGGAAACTCCCAGGGTTCAATCTCACTACTGAAGGTTTCATTTGAACACAGTTTAAAAATAATACAGTTTAATTTATTATATTATTCACTTGAAACTGTCTAGGCGATTTTTATTGTTATTATTAACAATTGGTATTATTTGTTGTAGCAGTAGAATTACACCATAATCATGACACCTATCTTACTGCATGATACTATTCTGTAATAAATTATCACATTTTTATTGTATTATATGCATTTTTACACACATGCTATATACTATTTATAATTTGCATATTATTTGTAGTATTATTATATTTCTTACTCTTTATATACACATAGATACAATTTATTATGCATTTCTCCTTGAGATGATTATAAAAAAGGGAATTAAACTTGTCTAGGGTTTGTGTGGCTTTCTAAACTTGATTTAAAAATGTTTTTTGCATATGTATCTGTAAAAAAGGTTTCATCCTATTTTATTTCACTCTATTCAGACCCACTAAACCTCAGATCTGTATTTCTAAAACAAACTACAGGCTCAAATGTAGAGGAGTGATGAAGTGTTACATGAATACATGATGTAAACAAGGCTTTTTGAGAAATGAGGCAGATTTTTAAGCAGATCACTTAAGAGTTATTGGTTTGCAGGTAAACACGCTCAGAGTTTGTGTAGTTACACATTAAGCAGGTCAGTGCTGAAACACAGCCTGCTTGCTCAGCAGAAGTGTTCCCTGGATAAATAAAGGTAAAAACAAAGTGCACTTTGGCACAAAATAACATTGACACCTGCTGCCCTGTCTACAAAGATGCAAACGTAAGCTCTATTTTTTTGAGTATTGTGACTGAGCTGCCCCGTATTAATGCAGTCAACAGTATAAACCATACATAACTTCATGCTTGTACACTCATTACATTTGGGCCAAATTGTGTATAGTAGAAGTAAAAAAACATTTGAATCTGAGGTTACCGACATCACCGGCATTCTGGTCGGTTTTCTGCTGCTGTGGGTTTACAAATTGGTCTCTCTGCTTCAGCTATTGATTGCTCCCTGTAAGTGGTGTTAAATGGTGACTTTAAAGAAATCTTCTATTTGTTTCTGAGAGATTTAAATCAGAAACTTTATGTTACAGTGGCAGTTTCAGATAACTTAACTTATGTTCTGCTATTGTTCTGTTGTAGCTAATAGAAATACCTCAATATGATCAAAATGGTCTTTATGAAGCTATAATCTGGGTCTTGTTTTCAGTTAATGTCCAACAATTCCCAAATATCCTCGGACGATTTTTAAAAAAGCAAACATTTAAATTATTATTCAATGTGCAAACATACATTTGAGCTTGTGGTGGCTTTAACTTTAGCTTACACCTCCAAATATGTGGTTAATATGGATAATGGTAACACAGACAAGGAAATGATAACTTATTTGCATTGTGGTCCTCTAGTCCTTGATGTAGGGGCAGGCAGAAAAGATCTAATCATTATTGACATGTCAGTTAACAGTTCAACCTCAATGGTTAAGGTTTGGTTAAGTACAGACAACTAAACTACTTGGCTAAGGCTTGAAAGACCATTGGAATAGTAAAAATAAACCCAATATTGACTGTAGGTAGGCGACATAATGCGAACATCCCCCTCCTTTGTCAACATCAGACCCTGTGTGACCCCCAACAAGAAAAAATGGTCCATATTTGAATGTCTACAAGAGGCTCTAGTGTGGAAAAAAAAACAGATAATTTTAGAGTGTTTGAAAAATTGACAGATGCTGTCTATTTCCTGGTGAGGACAGTCTTACAGCAATTAAGCGGATGATTATAATCATAACTTGATAGGAATGATGGCCAAAGCTGTGAGACACTAGGGATGTAAAGATACATTATTTTCCTTTCATGTGCAGTCCTTTGTTTAATCAGATTGGCTAAGGGTATTTGCAAACGCCAGAGGAATAACATTTTTAAAATATTTTTCAAGGGAGAAACTGAGAAAAATGAATTTAATTCTTTATGTTAAAAACATTCCCACCCGGGAGCAGCGCAGATCAAATCAGACATCCAAACATGAACAAACAGGGATCAAGAGTCTTCCCTCAGGGCTCCTCTACACAAGCTGATAAAGGAGAGTTTCTCACTAAAACACACACACACACACACCTGGCCAGGTTTTTCCTGTGAAATCAGGGATTTGTACCAACGACCTTCCAGTCACAGTACGGCCTTTCCAGCCTTTAGGCATTTCAGCTGCTGACACGTTCGCTGTCTGTGAGGCGGCTTGTTACAGCAGATCACAGCCTCCACACTCACTCTAAACACGGAATAATGAGGATCCTACGGGTATTAATTATGGCTGGGAGAACACACACACACACACACACACACACACACACACCACACACACCTATATTACATACAGTGGACTATGACTCTACACTAACCATGTGTGGACCACTGTTTCTGATCATTTTGAAAAAAAATGTTTTAGGGTATTTTTCATGATAGTACAAACATGCGATATCATATAACCAAAGAAAAATAACTGTCCAAACACAAGTACACACGCATTTGACCTTAAGCCCTGCCTCAACTTAACTCACTGACACACATATACACAATCTCTTCTTGGATATTGTTGAGCTCACATATGAAAAATGAGCATTGTACAACCAGGTCTCACACACACACACCATCTGCTGCTAACCTTATTACATTTTAATCTGATGACTCTCTCTTACATGAATCTTGTTTCATCTACTAATGACCACTGACAGCTAGAGAGAGAGAAAAAGAGACAGGACGGGAGGGTCAGCAATACTTCCTCATCCATCTTAATGGATAGTTTTTTTTTTCAGCAACCCACTACTACACAATCACATTTCCTGCCTCCCTATTGTAGCCACAGTTAGAAAAATGTGTAGAAAAATACTTTTGTTGGCAAAAAATATCACTATCATATAGAAGTCAAAAATCTCCATTCATGATGATCCAAAAATGATTTATGCCCATAAAAGTAATAGAAATAAGGATCACTTCTAATGTTTTCTTCAGTAATTTTAGATAATTTAAAACATCATGAACAAGATTTGGACAGTCTTATTTGTTACCGTCATTTCTTTCTTTAGTTCTTTAAAAATCGAATTACTTTGTACATTATTTCTCTTTTAGAAATACATATTTACTATTCCACAATGAAAAGTAAGTCCAATAGGGGGCAAACCTACAGATTTAGTTAATAGCTTTGAATCCATGGAATATGCATTTCCTTGAAGACTTATGTGCAAAATTTTAATTCTGACTTTGGCAACTTCCAGTGGTAGTATTAAAAAAAAACTGCTATGATTTCAGCTGATTTAACGACCTGTCAAAGACTAAACTGTTGTCCCCCTTCACTGTATCCCTCATTCATTTGTTTTTTTTACCCGTTCATCGTAGGGAGAGCTACAAAATTTCCTGTCATTGTCTTTCAAGCTCCTGGTTGACCCACCTGGTTGATGGCGGGCACCCCCTCTGTTCCTATACAGGGAGCCAGTGTGAGGACGGGCAGCTCCTGGCCCTCCAACCTCCGAGACTCCAGACAGTTCTGCCGCTGCCTGATCACCCCGGACTGAGAGTCAGAGTCGTCTGGGACCCTGGTGGAGACACCACAACATAGAATTCATACAGTTAAGGGGCCCGTTGTATTGGAGAGACGGATATTCCAAATAACACCAAAACTGGTAAATAAGTGAGACAACATTTTGTTTTGTTTTGTAATTTGAGTGAATTGATGGTTTAATCTCCAAACTCACATTTACCCCAAATTGGAAACAACAGGGTTTAGTGAATATACTGTCGTAATTTAAAGATACAGCCTCAGTGAGATGAGACAGAAGACTGCAATCATACCCACCATAGTCTCATTAACTACATCAAGATATCACAGCTACATGGACAGTGATTTATCAATGTTTCCAAAAATGACTCGCCGCACCTTTAACAAATCCGCTGAAGGCCAGGATTCTCTAAACTCATTACTTCAGAAAGTTTCCTCCCAATCTTCCTCTTTGATAAACTTTCTCAGACTTTCTTGTTAAATTCTCCGACGCGCTATAAACTCGAGCTTAAGTCCTGTAGCATTAATTCAATCTGCTATCTCTCTCTGTTTTAATAACCCCGTTAAAGGTTATTCTGCATTTTAAGGGTCAGGTCTGTCTTCCCTTGAGAGCAAGCCTGTTAATTCCATTCTGGGGGATTAACACCAGCCTCCAGTGGATAAATGGGTATTTAAATGTATGCGTGTGTGTGTTGAAGTGTGTGTAAAAGAGAGAGGAGGCATTGAAATGAGAGTGCTTATGTGTCTTAAAGGTATTTGTATTGTTTGTGTGCATGTAAGTAGTATATGTGTATACTGTATATATATGAAGGACCCACTTGTAATCTTATAAAGTGCTATTGTGCGTGTGTGAGTGTGTATGTGTAGATAGGGCAGTTAGTCTGGGGAACCAGGGCCGCTGGGAGCTCAGCCAGTCAGGTCACATTTAACACAAAGGCAATGAATGAGATGTTCAAAAAGACATAAAGATGGGTTGTGTGACATGAATTTTGACAGATTTATTAAAAAACAGGATGTGCATAGTGGGCCACATTTGTAGACAGCACAAAGCATTGCACATATGTGCAGTATTTGATAAAAAAAGCTGCATATAAAAAAAATAAATAAAAAAAGCTATATAATTTTCAACTTGTAGAATGCTGTTGTTAGCCAGCAGGCCATGCTAATTGCAGTTTTTGCTTATAACCATGCCCACAATATTACCTGCACTATGTGCTTTTTCCTCAAAATAGGAGAACATTTAGTCAAACAGAATAAGTTCTGACCACACCATAAAATCTGCCAAATTAAGGCAGCCACAGATTTGAAATTAACCCTCTAAGCTCTCATCTCCACTTCTTGTATTGTGAGCTATCATCTTTACTAATAGCTACTTTTCTTTTGGGACCCCTGAGAAAGTTGAAGGTACTAAAGTTAGTGCCAAAGGCCAAGACACAGATTTAAACAGAGTAATCAAAATCCAAGCAGCAGCAGTTAGTTTATATAGCCTGACCTTTAGGCCTTTATAGGCCTTAATAATTGTCAGTCTGCAAAAATTTGATTGTGTCACATGTTTCTAACTGGTCCCAGTTAATTTCGTTGACTTTCAGTTAAACGGAGTTATTTTCTCAGACTGGACAAAGCTCTTCTAGAGCCACAATTATATGTACAGTTGTCTTCAGAGGAACACTTGATGAAAAAATTGGCCTTAATGTGTAAAATCTGAAGCATCCTCCTTTCCAAAGAAAACAAACATGACACAAACCCCCAGACCAAAAAAAAAAAATAATCTTTTTAAATGCCCTAGACGCTAATGAAGCCAGTTTTATTGTCCGTTTTGAAATATCTCGTCTCTCTCAGTTGCATGCTCAGCAGAAGCCTCCTTTCCCTGGACAGATAAGTTCAAAAACACACAAACACACTCTTACTTGAGCTCTGGGTAGACGCTGTCCAAGTACCACTTAAAGGATTTGCACTTCAGCTTCTTGCGAAGTTCCACTCTGCCTCGTATACTGGAACACAAATACACACAAACAAAACACACGAAAGCAGACAGTCAGATAATCAGAACCCTTTTCACCAATATTCAGACCAGGAGAAGTAGTCAAACCACAAATACAAACCTGACTTGGCACTGATAATGAAAAACGAACATACATCCAGGTCAAATAATAGAAGTGTGTGAAGTGAAAGGCAGCTTAAGGCGGCGTTTAAATGTCAGTGTTTACCTGTGTCTGACAGATAAACACTGACATTTAAACACAGCTGTGAGCTTTACTGTCTGTCCCTGCTGTATTTGCGCGAGTCTCATATTTATCACATTATGGGGACTCGCCTCCCGTTTCAGGTCTACACACTGGTCCAAGGTAAACCTTTATTTATTTAAGGTTTAAGATTTTATGTTTTAAGAGGTGGTGTAAAAAACCACACCAGGCTGAAATACAGTGTTTCACTCCATTGTCTGGCTTAAAGCTTCAAGCCTGGTTTCACCTGTAACCAAACCAAGAGCGATTTGTCAAACTATTCTTTAAGATTAAGGTAAATATCCAGGGATTTCATTTGGGTTCTGTTTTGAACTCTGAGTAAATGTTTTTGTTTTGTTTTTCCTGTTCCTGCTGTTTTTCTAGCTTTGGTGCGAGAACATGACACTGACGTTCCCCCCTCCTACGTCCAAAGCTCTTATTGGCTCTGCTGTTTTTCCAAATGGAGAAACTGTTGCATATTCATACTCACAAGTATGAACAAGTGTGTGCCAATTGCGTGTGTGTTCTTACTCTCCGTATGATTTTCCTCGTGCTGCAGGACGGGCGGAGTAGTAAAAGAGACGGAAGTCGTCCATCCACACCTCAGCTGTGCGGCGTGTGTTCCTGTAACCACGCACACACACACACACACTGAGTTATGACGATGGTACCTTGCAATTTCTTTCTATATTTGTTTTATGTCATTTACTGCATGTTATAATAATTAATTGGCAATTGAGTCTCCAATTGCAAGTGTGTACTGAAATTAACTAAAACAAATCTCACTGTATCTAGAAAGCAGGAACTCTGGAACTTACAGTGAGCTTTATACAATTGCCTGCAGAATCATATTTGTAGTTAATGGATTAAAACATGCAACTATTGTCATGTTTATTTAACAGTGAACAAGCTTTAGTAGTTGTTTGGCCAAATCTAAACATGGGAAACAATTCAACACTGTCGGAGGTATTAGTAATTTGTTAATCACGCACAGTGTGCGGTTTGTTTCTAATTCTCACCCGGCTGATATTTTAACCATAGCAAAATGGAGGAGAGGCTGCAGGAAGGAAAGGGGAGGGAGAGGGAACAAATAAAAACAGACATCAGCAGACTCCCATTGTTCACCTGCTGCCTTTAAACACACAGCTCTGTTGCAGAAACAACAGCCCACCTGCAGATGTAGTCTGGCGGAGCCGTTCACACTTGATCAGTCACAATGTGTTCTGTGTGCATTTCCACCTACATTTAGCTTGAATTTTTTCCTTGTCCAGATAGGATATCCAAATCCAGATTACACAACAATGCCTGGTGTAAATGGAATCGTAATGCGAGCCACCTCCAGATGGTTCTGCATTCATTTACGACTTGCATTAGGATTATCCAGATACACAATAGGGTTGAGCCATCCATCAGTCATCGACCTCGGAGCAACAACCATGTCTATGCCAGATGTAAATCCTGCCTATTGCTGTATCTCTCATTCGTTTCAGTTCTGTTCAACTCTGTGTGCTTTATTCACCCACACTGCATGAACAGTGAAGAACATTTTCTCTATCTCTTGTGCCCATTTACTCTTTTTCTCTCATTCTCTTTTTCTCTCTCTGAAGTAATTATATTAGCTGAGTTTCTCTGAGCTGTGAACTATCTCATTGAAATGACAGAAACCCTCCATTACATGCATTACACACACTGGCTGTGGCAGTTTAATGAAAGGGGAAGAGAGAGAGGATATGAGATGCTTGTAGGCGTATAAACATAAATACGTGTCACACACAGGCTTACAATTTAAAAGTCACACACACACACACTCACACACAAGGTCAGAGCAGCAGGCCTTGGTGAGAGAGGGAGGAAACAGCATAATCTTTGTAATCAAATTATTAAGCATCTCTTTTTATTTAGCATATTCATAACCCAGACTGCCAGCGCCGAGTCTCCAGCTAATTAACCGGCAGAGCAACACGCGAGCAGACAACAGCAGCTTTGTTTGGGAGATCGCTGTTGATCACAAACATCAGGCCATCGTGATACGAATAAAAGCCATCATCTTCCGCACTGAACAGATGTTGCCTCGGTAACGGCCGACGGGGAATGAAATGAGCAACTAAATAGCCCGAGTGAAAAAAGAAAAGTCTCAGTATTGGTGCGGATTAGCTAGTTGACACAAAACAATAAGTTTATATGAGCCGTTTGGCTGAGGATTTGCACCAAAGTGCCGTTCAGCAGTGGGAGCGCTCCTGTTGGGAACTGAATCCCTCCAAACTGGCAGCGTTACTCCGTCCATTAAGCCAGGAAGGGAACCCAACTTCCAACCCTGACAGTGTTAATGCCTTGCTCACACGCTGAGGTTTATGAATAATCGAACATGAAGAAATACTCCGCCAGACAAATCATCAGTATGTGGCATGCAGTGGATCCTGGGAGTTATTTAGTGATGAAGTGCTGCAATTTAGCTTTCTGTGAACTCACTCCCCCTGTCTTCTGCTCCAGTTTGTCATTCACAATGTTTCCCAGCATACCTGTCATTACACTTAGACTTGATAATGGTCTTTCTGTGGATATTCACTGAACAAAACTGAACAATTTAAAAAACAACTTATCAGTATGAAAGAACTTTTCTTGTGTAACCTCAGATTTATAAAAGAAACAAGCACTGTCTCCCAATTCCACAAAACTTTTGTGTTCTTATTCCTTATGTAACACAATGACAAATATACCATGCGGTAATGTTAAAGGTAAACTCCATTTTGTAATCTGGATGGAAAAAGCGTCCTTATTGTAGCCTTTGATTAATCTGTTTATACAAGATCAATCCACGTGCTGTCTGAGAACATTAGTCCTGTTAATGGATTATTGGACTGCCTGTAAACATCTTTCTGTTTGAACTGTTTGAAAAGGGGAGAGAACAGAATACAGCTTATGCTAATAGGATAATGTTGTACTCGTAGCTCAAAGGCTCCCAGGCAGCTGTAAATCCACTTTAACAATGATGTGAACAGTGTTCGGTGGCTGCGACACATAGCTCAGAGTGCAAACGCTGCATGTCTGTTTCCTCTGCATTATGCCAGTAAAACAGTCAATCAGTCTAGTTGGGTTGGTAGGTTCGGGTGTACGTGCACAACAAATGCGAAGTAATTAGTCAGTTTGGTCTGCCAATCAGGAAAATAGGTATGTGAATTGTGAACCATAACATTATTTAAACCTCACACATAATGACTATATATTCCACCATGCAAAGTACTTTTAGTCTTGACTGTAATAGAGGAGCACATACTGAATGAGCGCAACACAGTGTATCACAGGTGGACTATGATCAATTATGTCTCAAGCCAACCCAAGAAATTCAGCAACAACACATATTTTTGCATAATCCAACCGAAATGGAAACAGACATCAATCAAAAACAGTTTTGCAGTTTGTTAAAATGATGGCAATTTAGGAGAAAAAGGACTCCTAAACGGGAATGAGACGATGGCTAAAGGGACCAGGACAATGCCTGGAGCCTGAACCTGTGCCTTTGACCTAAATACTTTATATGCAACTAGATCAGAAGACAAATGAGCAGAATCTGCACACTGTAAAAATGTATCTCAAACAAACGCCAACACCAACTGATCCAGACTGAACTGACTTGGTCCAGCTTGGTCTGATCAGTTGTGTGCCTTAAACTAAGTAGGGATTTCTGGCACAACTTCACTTATTTCCAAGGTGGATGGAGAAGAGTGAATTATCAGAAGAGATCAGAACTCCAGCAACACTGACGACACCGGACCCCGATGAAGCCTTGACCTTCTGACCTTTTCTGTGAGCTTTAAATTGACTGACATCAAGCGGTCTTCTGGAATCTCTAACAGATACCAGATGTAGTCCTTGTACATACAAAAATCCCCCTAAAACGGAAATTCTGACATTTATAAGTCAAAACTCATTCAGAGACTTACTTGATGTATGTGTTGGCGTTACCCTCAGGGAAGACGTACGGGTGTTTCTTCCTGAAGACGTGACCCACTCTGCTGCAGGGCAGGATCTCCAGACTGCCTCCACACTGCCACACCCGGAACGAGATCTCTGCACACACCACACAAACACAGATTACCCTCTAAATTTCCTGCATTTTCATACTAATACAAATACTCTTATAGTCTCCTTTTCCAGTATTTTGACTCAATTACAAAGAGTAAACATTTAAAATGAGATTCCTGACTTGATCTTAATTTAGCTATTGAAGCTCAAAAGATCACCCTGTTTTCCTTCTTGACATCCATCTATCCATTTAATTTTCTATACCAACATGTTCTATTTAGGTTTACTGGGAGGTTGATCTTCGGGCGTCAGTTTCTGATGTCTTGACATTTTTTATAATGCAGAGGATCAAAATAAACACTAGCAGTTCCCATCTGCAGTGCACCCATGGATGTATAGACAACTATCACTGGATTACTTTGATACCGAAGAAAACCTCAAATTGTGATGATTCTCAAGCAAGTTCTGAAATGTGTTTTTTAGGATTTCAGAGGTAAAAACCTCAGAAAGTGGAAGTCACATTGAACGATTTCGACATGTGTCTCACGTCTTTGTGTATTTCACTGAGCTATGACGCACAGGAGAAGTACAATTTTGATTCAAATTCACCTCACATTGTATCTTGGGCTCCTCTTTAAGTACCTGGAGCACCTCGGCAGGCTTTTGGCTTTGTCCTGCTGAATGTCTCCGTCTATCACAGATAATATCCTGTAATTTTGAAAGGATTAAAATGCTGTCTGGATTACTGAATTAACAGACAGCATTGTAACAGCGAAATGTAATCATTGTGCTAAAATCATTTCTTGCGGAGAGGTTACCTAAAACAACAACACATTTCTATTGCAGCTTGGTAAAACAATGTTTTTGTTTACCCTAAATGTAGTTATTACCAGCAATCTGTAATTTTGCCATCACAAGTGTCCATACTGCAATTTTAATATGTTGGTCTATTCTGTGCACATAACATCTACTGCATGTCTGCATGCAAAGGGATCCCTCCTCTTTTGCTGGTCCTGATGTCTGTTCTATTTTATTTCCCTTTTGGTCCTTTTAGGGACTTTTTCCTAGGTTGTAGGGGCTAATGTTGTACAGATTGTAAAGCCCACTGAGGCAAATTTGATGTTCAGTCTCTGAGCTAGAGTCCAAGTCAAGTCTCAAGTCACTCGTGGTTATAATGAATGTTGTATCACCTGCTGCGTTCAAACCACGCAGCTTATAAAACTGCACAGCTATATTCAGTAACTGTAACCTGTTTTTCACTTACAGAGAACAACCGTGTAATGACAGCTTACTACTACGATAAGTCAACATACTACAAAGATACATACGTATGTATGAGTAAGCACATTGTGAACAATGTACAAACCTGGGTCAAATTCCTTATATGTGTACACATACCTGGCAAATAAAGCTGGTTCTGGTTCTGATTCTGATTACATGATCAACAATAAACCTGTAACCTGTTTGCAGCCAATGGTAATAATTAACGTGATGGGAGCCAGCAGGAGGTAAACGATTACGTCAAAGACCACCATAAGTTTGGCAAGCAAACAAACGCTCATTCACCTTTTCATAATGAACGACAGTGTCAAAAATAAACATTTTCCGGCACCTCGAGTCCGAGTCAAGTCTGAAGTCTTTTGAGTCCCAGGCTCAAACTCGAGTCTCTGGCTATATAAACGAAACTTTACTTGATATGCATGTTCCTTTCTCAGTCTAACAAAATGACAGATGTCTCGACAACACCCATCCCTGATACAGTGTTCTTATTTTTATCATGATGCATTTTGTCCTTGGCCCTTAAAAGGTACTATATAAATTAACATACTTATTTAAGATGTATAACATCACATGTCTCATGGTAACTGGGTAACTTTATAAGCTCTCTCTGTGTGTAACCAGACTTGTTGTTTAATTGAAGCTTTGCCTTTTTCTTTCTGCATCTCCATGTAGGTTTTCTATCCTGCACATCATGGCTAAGTGGGCCAAACCATTCTGAATATTTGATGATCTGCTGACGGACTCTGATATGTTTGTCTGATTCAGTGACGTGTATATGAGAAGGAGTACGTGTGTTGCGTTCCTACGTGCACGCGGCTGTATTCGTCGACACGCACTTCATGCGTGTTCATTTGACCTGCTTATACTGTGCTCATTCTCCCATGTGAGCACAGCAGCACAGATAAAGGACACAACTTCACTTTAGTTCACATCATCATGTGCTGTTAAAGTTTCTGTCTGTCTGTGAGCTCAGAGGAGAGAAATAACAGAGTTTCCCCAAAGAACGAGATGCTGAGAACTTTACAAAGTTATACAGCGATTGCGAGGGAACGAGAGAGAATAGGAGAGAGGAAGAGAAGAAATGAGAGCACGGACTGGGTTTGCCGAGGACAAAGAGAGATGGAAGTAAAGATGAAACACCAGAGAGTACAATGGAGAACAAGGGAAGTCAGCGAGATACTGAGATACCGACACAGAGCCCGTGAGACTGACAGAAACATGACAGAAAGCAAATGAGCGTGTAGGTGTGTGTGTGTGTGTGTTTTGGGGAGAGGGAGGAAAAGCAGGCTAACAGTCTTTCATTGATCTGAGAAAGCAGCAGTTCAGCAATCAGCAAACTGACTCCAACACTCACACACAGAGTTCACATGACTGGAGGCAGGTAGCAGCAGGAGAGCCAGATGTTGCTGCTGGATGGATGTCAGACAGTAAAGACTTTTTTTTTTCTTCTGCTGAATGAAAGGTTCGCCTTCGTTCACCTTTTTATTCCTATCAGTTTGCTCAGCGACTTAATCATTCCTTCCTCTTTGTTCTCCACTCAGCTGTTCACGAGCCATTTGTGCACTTTCTTATGATAGCTATCTGAAAGCCTCTATCTATAAAACTGATTTGCTATGTGAAATATGTTTTGGAGGAAATGTAACTGCTGCCTGGATTATGTTCACTGGCAAGATTTTGTAGCCCAGGACGCGAGACACTTTATAGGGAGGGGCCAAGGATGCATGAACAAAGGACCAGCCCATCTCCTGCTTCAAGTGAACGTTTCCTATATTTAACCAAGACCTTGATTATGACACAGGTTTCCTCTGATCATGTTAGAGTTAATTACTGTGCTAAAATAAGCCAAAGGTGACTTATTTTACAGGGTGTGGCTCTCGACTCTCGACTGACTGACGCAGCTGTCTTGATAATGATGCATTTTTTTCCATTTGTTAGGTAACTCAAGGTCAAAATTATCAGACTGACTGGCTTCATGTAGAAAGTGTAGCATTTGCTTTGTGTTATGTCTGCTTGAATCTTCATTCAAAGCTGGGAGAGGATCTTTGTTCACCAAAATATAGAAACCTAGACTGTGTAAATTACTTTTTATTCTCTTTATTAATAAATTCCTCAAAGACAACGGTTAATTGTAACTCAATTATTTGCTTAATCCCTCACCAGCAAGATGGTGAATGACACACAACGCGACTTTAGGTCAGTTTAGGTCAGCATAGTGTCTTCATTTGAACCAATATCCAAAATAATCTTCACACATGTTTAGATGGGTGAACAATAACCTTATTTGGCCACTCCAGAACCTGGCTCACTCGATTTCCTTAACAATGAAGATCTGTCCCTGAACGTAACTTTTATAACTTTGAGATTCCTAAACAGAAGCCGGAAATCTGCAAATGATAAGATAAATATAAAGGTTTCCTCATGCTGTTGATTAAAAAAACAAACTGGCTGATGTTATTATATTTCTAACAAAACAATTTGCAAATATAAACTATTTTTTATGAACATTAAATAACAGGGTTACTAAAAACAATTGGCTAGGAAGAAATTGCCTAGTCTTACTGCCGCTCAGACGAAAAGCATCAAACACTTGTTAGTGTTTCTCGTCCATCAAATACAAGTGGAAGCACTGAGCTAATTAGGACTTGTGTACAACCATAAGCACGTCACTACATTACAATTACAAATCTATTCTCAAAAACAAATGAAAAATTAAACATTAATTGACATAAATAACCATTTAAACCAAGGTATCGATTCCTTTAATAATCTCAGTTTTGTTTGTGGGCAATGTGGGATATTGTGATTTAAAATTCCATATATTGTGATTAATTATTGTATTTTAATGTAAACTGAGAGGAAACTATAAATATTTATATCTTTCTGGTTATGATGTCCCAGTGGGTAGACATTTAATTGATTAACTTGACACTGTGCTTCGGGTGTCTTCTCAGATTAGAGTCGTCAGTCACAAAAATTCTAGGGTGTGCAAGGACATTTTTAAAAGTTTTAAACTAGCATAAATAATAAAAAAAACATTTCTTTTTTGATGCACATGGGTGACATGTGGTGAGATTTCTTTCTAAATATGTGTCAGTACGGCACCAGTATTGCGCTAGTAATTCAAATCACTGCAATTTTATTTATTTTTATCAGCTCTCTCTGGCAGGATGATGATGAAAACATACTGTCAGATTATCAGAGCAGTTCTACATACATTCAAACCTTTGGATTCAGACTCAGAAAACAGTTTGCATCACTAATTTCAGCTAATACATTATAACCACTACATTTCCATGTTCATGTAATTTTGGTCAGCTTCATGTCTGTAAAACCAACGACTCACCGAAGTTCTCTCCGCCCCAGATGTCCATGGCAGTGTCGTATTTGCCGAGGTGATTGAACCAGGACCTGTCAATCACAAAGAGCCCTCCTGCAATGATGGGAGTCCTGTCAGAGAAAGAGAAACAACGAGAGACAGAGAGAGAGAGGGGTGGATTTTAGAATGATAATGCAATAGTCTCTGTTGTTTTGAACCGCTCTTTTCTCACTGACATTTATGCTTGATTTTCTCCAGAATCGTATCAAATCTAAACTTATTCACATCTTTTGTTGCTCTTTGTATTTTCCAGAATAGAAAAGGTTGGTTTGCTGCCCCACACACACACACACACACACACACACACTAACAGAAGCTGATTCATGATCTGGACTATGTGACGGGTGAATAGCTGAGGGCGATCATGTGTCATCAAATACCCTCTGTTCATCAACAATTATCCTGCCTGCAAATAGCACTCTGTGTGTATGTCTGTGAGAGAGAGTCTGTATGTGGGTGGAAGCGCATAAACCCTTTTTCAAGCTCAATTTATCCTCGTGTGTTTAAAGGAAGCCTGTGTGTATGTACAACTTTGTTTGTGACTGAGAAAACTGGAGAAATTAGCATAAAATAACTTGGCAAATAAATTAAATGAGACAAGGCTGGTGCATATGTGTGTGTGTGCGTGTGCACGCTCTTCTACTTCTATCTTTGCGAGGACCGATCCACAAAGGTTGTTTTACCTAAACAAGTTTCAAAGCTTATCAGACACCAGAATATTGCAAGGCGTTTAGGATTTTACAAATCTGGAAATGGGTACAGGTAAAAAATGTTTGCGTTACAAAGTAATCTACAGTACAAGGATTGTGCGCTTTTACATATTTGACTGGCAAGCTTAAACAGATCGCTGCGTTTTTCAGTAAGTAGCCTAATGCTAATCCATCCATCCATCGTCAACCGCTTAACCTGCGTACAGGGGCGTGGGGGGGCTGGAGCCTATCCCAGCTGGCATTGGGTGAAAGGCGGGGTACACCCTGGACAGGTCGCCAGTCCATCGCAGAGGTAATGCTAATGTACATCTGAAAAATGGTGGAATGTAACTAAATACATTATTAAAGTACCAGCACTGCAGTTGAGTATCTCAGTTTTGCAACTTATTACTTCAACTCCATCCTTATATGACAACTATAGTTACAGTCTGTATGTATAGGTGTGATGGTAACGGCTAGAAAGCGTATGACAATGACGGTTCTCACAAGTATAGTTTGCAAAAGTGTGTGTGTGTGTGTTGATTTCCAGACAGGGTCGGTGACTCGGTCCAGCCTCCGCAGGTTGACGTCACACAGACAGAAGCAGCTCACCGACGTCCAGGTAGAGGGAGACCATCATAATAAACACTTCATCTACCTGTATCTCCATAACACACACACCCACGCATACACCTACACACACGCACATCGCCACCTGTCAATCTCTAAATGGTTTAACACTCCACACATGCCTCCGCTAAAAAGTTAGAAAAAGTAAGTCAGACAGTCGCAAGTTGGCACAGCGGTGAATCTGGGCTCCTGCCACCAATCTGACTTATGAAGAAGGAACAGAGCCAAAGTTTATTATTTATAACTCTGTGTGTGTGTGAGGCTGAGGATCCTCTGCCTTCCTTTGCTTTCCTTTGTTCTGTTTGTTCATCTCTCCAAAGGAAATGATTTTTCAGGCATTGAAGATTTGATTTTGGGTAAACTTTCAGCCAATTAAGTTTTTCGCCACAGCCCAGCACGCCGCGCTGCAGCAATAACAGGTCAGAACAGGGTGATACATTTGTTACTCATTGTTGAGGATCTGCGTCATTTGTCATTTTAGCTGCGGTCGGTCACACAAAGGCTGCAATTACCCACCACAGCCACAGAAAATGTGAAGTTTATTATTATGTTTATGTTTTATGGTAATAGCCTGTGATTGTGGGTTCTTCCTGTCATACTGCTATAGTCTTAAATTATGTGCTAAAGAGCATTTTTGAAAAATTGTTTACATATCAAACTCAATACATTGGCAATGTACAGCAACTTATAATTATGGATCATGTGTTTTTCTTAACTGCAAACCTTTGTGATGCATTGTAAATATATGTTTGATCATGACATAACTGATGATGAGGTTCAAAATGTGAGTTAATCTCTACATATGGATATGCATTACATCTGGGGGTGTGGGACCCCCAGATGTAATGTTGAATCCTCATAGCTACACTTAAAAATTCTGGCACATTTATGTATTGAATTTGGTTTGGCCTGCTGTCTGTTTGCTGCTGTTGCTTATCATTGCTTTGTCTCAGGATTTTCTCTATATGCGTTCAACACAATAAGCTCGCTATCTCTACTTCAAGCAGCCAAAGTCAGGGACGAGCGAGGATTATAAATCGAACATCGCCAGACATTGTCACCATTTTGCAATCTGTTATTGGTGGTTCGAAAGTGCAGTTGTTGCTGCTTAACTATTAAAACAAAGTTCAGTAAAGACGTAGAGATGACGCGGGGAACAGCAGGGGTACCCTCTTTTTCTTTAAGAACAGTCTGTTATTTAGCTAACTACAAAGTCAGAGAGATATAAGATATATATAAAAAAAGATCAGATATCTTAAAGACCACCAAACTCTATATATCTGAAAATATTAAATTCCACAGGTCCAAGTCAGACACAATGAGTTCACCATAAGGTTACATCAATTCACAGGAGTCTCAGAGGAGAAATGTCAGGTGGATCTAAAGTTGGCCTGATGTAAGTACAATTCATTCTTGGTGACTGCAGTGGACATAAAAAACAAACTTTGACACTGAATATTAAAAAAAGAATAATTCGACTGATCCTTATGGGTAAGTCATCCTATAAACCAACATGTTTCGGTATAAAATCCATCACCTGGGTCTCCTGATTAAGAGAAGAAGATATGTCACACATTAAAAGCAGCACATAATAAAACAATGATTTACATCCATTTATGCTAAAATACACCTTATATAAACGGTCATATGGAAATATGGAAGTATGGTCTGCTCTTCTATACATCTAATTATGCAGCAGAATGTGAAGGGCTAACTAAATTGTTGCTAGGAGAAAGACTGAAGAATACATTTTATTAAACGTAATTCCATCACCGCACTACCTTTCGGACCACCAATGTCAATAAAGTATGTACATTCACGACTGAAATAAATGGAAGGCAACAACAAAGATGGAGCTATAGAAATCTCAAACTTTGTGAGCACAAATCAGTCCCCTTTCACAGCTTCAGGAGCTCCGTAAGAAGCCAAAAGGTGGAACACACGAAAAATTGCTTAAAGTTGAGGATGCCAATGGGTTCAAAAGCTTAGACACAGTGAAAGCATCTTAATGAAGAAAAGTTTTCTACCTGCTTATAAAAAAATCTAAAGATAGCAGTTTAAATGAATCCCATATCTAATAATGAACTCACTAGAAGTGTGTGTATATAATTTGATTGTTGATCCAGTTTACTCAATAAACAACAATGTGTAAAAGTTCCTGTTGAAATTACAAATTTTATACTTACTTTTTTTTACACTTTTTACAGCCACTCATTTCGAACACGGTGTATTTTATATGGCAAAACATATTTTGAATATATGCAGAGATATTGAAGTGTTTTGACTGATCAAAATCTAAAAGTATAATGAAAAATACATACACTCAGAAATACAATTTTCCCTATGGAGACTATGGCTAAAAATTGTCTGTACAGTATAGTGCGCGCACACACAAGCACACAGAAACACTCAGACCGTATTTAGTAGCAATTAAAACTCTCCACTCGAGCTTGAAAGGAAGTGAAGATCAGGGTTAAACGCCCACATCAAACTTTTTTCCGGCAATTTTTTTTAAATGTATTTTCTTTCTGGACTTTCTGAACATGAGGATAACTTCCTCACATATTTGGTGAATAGTCGGAGCAAGGAAGAACTTTACATGTTAGAAACCAGCAAAATGAAAGCAACATTACCTGATTCTACTGTGTCATATTTTCTTTTTAATTTACATCAGGACTGGATTCTATCTTCATTTTTCTTTTGTTTCCCGTCACTCCTGCCCTCCTTCCCCTCTTCATCTTTGCGTTAACTTCATGAACCCCTGGAGTCTATTGTACATTTTCGTTTATATGTTCATTGGCTTTATACTTTACATTTGTGTGTGTGTGTGTGCGTCAGTATGTTTACTTGATTGGCTGGGTTGGGTCGGTCCGGCGAGCTCTCTGTTCAGGTGACAGCTGCTCCCACTTAAAATGGAGACTCCAGTCAAAACCTGGAGAAAAAAAGCATGTACATGTACATTATACAGTTTATATAGACAATACTGTACTGCACCAAGGCTTTACTAAAAAAAGATAAAGGCTGGTCTAAGGGAAGCAGCAGTAATATATATATATATATATATACACTAATTAAAAGAAACACACACTAAGTCACATTCATTTTGCTGATATTATGTAGAATCAGTCAAATAAAGTAATTTCTTAACAAATTGCGTGTTTATTTTTACAAATATGTGGCTGATTCATGTCTTTTGAATCATCAATAATCCATCTGTGTCAGTGTGTGTGTGGACGTACAAGCAAGTAAACGTGGGTGCACATGTTTGTTGGCTTGTATGTGTTTGCTGATAAGGCAGTCCAGCAGGCCAAGGACTTGCTGCCATAGCACTCCCATCCCCCATCTGTGTCTGTACACTTCATCATGTGTGTCGTGTGTGTGTGTGTGTGTCTGTGTGTGTGTCTCAACATGTGTCCGGATCAGAAAAAGTCCATCTTATGGCCATCTTTTTTTATGAGCGACAGCTTCATCTATAATTAAAATGTCCTTTGTGAGCCCAACTATCACCATCGATTCCCCTGTGTGTGTGTGTGTGTGTGTGTGTAGAGAGAGAGAGAGAGAGAGACAGGGCTATTATCAGCATTGATTGGCGGATTGCTGTTACCAAGAGAAGAAGATTGGAATAAGACAGGCTAATGGAAAGAGAGAGGGAATAAGCTCTTAGGAGAGATTGGCTTCAGAAAAAGTGAGGGACGAGTGAAGAACACAGCTGCGTGTTGTTCTGATGCATTACCAGGCCATTTGGTTTCAGCACGTCTGTAACTGCAGAATCTTGTCAAGCTGAAAGGAGTTTCTCGGCTCTACATCACCAATCTGAGATCTACTTTCACTGCTATTAGTGGTTTCCTGGTTTCAAGTTTTCAAGACTGCGGTTCAGCAAAGCACAAATAATTAGAACTAGCACTTTCAAACGGACGAGACTCTGGGATGTAAGAGGTCTTAAAGAGGACACGGATCTCTGATGTGATAAACTGGCAGATATATCAAACATTTAAATACTATGTGTCTACATTTGCAAAGTGAGAAAAGCTTTTTCTGGTACACAGGGTTATGGAAGGACAACTCATTGTTTGCACTGACAATGACAGGTGACTGACAGCAGGAGCACTTTAAGAAATGGATGGATATACAAGTATATCCATGGGATGAATGGGATGGACATATTTTTATTGTTATCTCTCCTGTTTCTACAGTCCACCATCCGTTCTTCAAGACTGGAGAGGCATTTATTATTAGAACTTTTAACAAATATGAATAAAAAATTATAATAATTTCCACATGTTTTGTAGTGAGTACAACAGTGGTAAAAATATCTGATTCTTTTACATAAAACTGTGAGATGACCTATTACAAGGGGTATTTTAATGTGAAATGACAACAATAAAATGATTCTAATAGTGTAGTAGATGCTTAATGCTCACAGTTTATAGAAACATTATAATACATTCAGCATTTTTAATCAGTTCACCTGGGGATTCTAGGTCAATTTTGGATGGATTCAACCAATATGGTGCAGTTTTGTTCCCATCTGTTCAGATTCCTGCCTCTAATTGATTTATTTTCCACAGCAATGGCATCTAAAGCTCATGGGTATTGTAATATTTTCAGCCATCCACCGTCCCAAACTGATGGGAAAAAATATGATTATTAAAACTTATTATGCAGTTCCTCCCACTGAACAACTTTCCTCCCAGCTCAGTGGTGATGACTTTGAATGCCAACACAGTTTAAAATTTAGCATCAAAACATTTGCAGTGACTTGGGGGTCTATAACAGTTACAAAAAAAAGTCAGATTTGATATATTTCTGAATCCAGTGTTCAAGGAAAAGACTACTCAGGGTCCTTCAGAGACAAATATTCAAAAGTGTTCTTATTTGAGGTTCATGAACTCATCATGAAAGGCTCTTTCATAAATCAGGAAGCCTAAAGAGTTTCTCTCTGTCATCAAAAGACACCTTTGAGCCATTTTTATATGTGTGGATATGAGTATTTCCATACCTCCACGGAGATCAGCAGAGGCCGCCACATAGGCAAAAGTGTCCATGTTGATGATGTCGATGACCGGGCTGACCACACGGGTAGGGTCCTGGACGCAAACACAAAAACACACATTCACATTAGGTTAGGGCTGTAAAGCAAATAAATATAAGTGTAGTGTCAGAAAAAATAAAGTGATTGGCAGAAAGAAAAAAAGCAAGGGAGACAAGAGATAAAGAGAAAACAACCGAGAAGGTGAATGTGTTCCTGTGTGCAGACCATCAAATTTCAATGCAATGAATTCATTTTTCTGTCTAATGTGTGTCATGTGTGTGTGAAAGAGGCTGTATATTGCAAGGTCATTATATTGCACCACATTAAAAGGAATTTCAGTCACTCTGCACCAGTCATGCACACAGCACATTATGTGAGGTGAGACTGACCTCTACCTATTCTCACTTAATTCAGTTCCATTTTTTTCCAATTTACTGACATTAATGTGAGAATGTTGAGTCATATGAAAATAAGAAATACTGAAAACTCTTCCCAAGTAGAAGGACTACTGGAGAGTGCCTCTCACAATGTTAACAAAAGGGAAAAATAATTTGTGTATCCGCCCCGTGATTTGAATCCACTCCAACATTTTAATGGGTTCCTCCTTGGCCCACCCTTCCACCAAGTTTCATGAAAATTGTGCCAGTAGTTTTTCCGCAATCCTGCCGACAAACAAACAAACAGCACCAAAAACATTGGCGGAGGTAATGAAAAGAAAATTCATCGGAAAAAAATTAATAACATGCTGAATAGAGTCGATGAATGTAAGCACAAGGACGTTGGCGACATCCAGTACTTTTTCTTTCGAGAAGGTTCTCAGGTTTTTTAAATTTGTATTAGTTTAAGGGATATGCAGTGTAAGGAGACGAGGTTAGAACTGATATCTCAAGGACCCTGAAGTCTTGACCTCACATTGGCCTCATAGGAAACAGCTGCAGGGCTCAGTAGATGTTCTGGTATAAAAACTGAAACTATTTTTGCTGGAAAAGAAACTTTAAAGAGAATTCTTTAAACGTACTACGATGATTCGGGAAGTTCCTGCTTTTATCCTGAACTACACACAATGCCTCACTGGGATCAGGACGTCTTTGAAGTCTGGGTGACGGCAGGAGGCCAAACAAGCTAACAAATGAGCTGGCCATGAATCATAAATGGCATAGTGTAGTTTAAGGTCTAGAAAGTTCTGTTTTAAAGCAAATATCTCAGCAGACGGATATGTATTCAGTATGTTAGGGGTATAGCATATTGTATGACATTAGATCCCTGTGAAGTGTGTGTGTTACTGAGGTTTGTTGAGCTCCTCTGCTCTGCAGATGATGCGCTTGTCTCAAGCAACAAGAAAACTGTTAGCTGCTGACTCAGCTCTTCACTCTGCATCATGTGCCTGTATCTGCTTCACAAAACAAGATCAACAGTGTGGTGAATAATAACTCTAACACAATACCACTTTGACTTTGACCCGACAACCACAAGTTATAGTTTTTTAAATTTCTGTTTGTGTAAGAGTTAAAGAAACGTGATATAATGTGTTAATTGGTGAACTTTACAGGTTCTAGATGGTGAAGTTTTAAACTTTGGGGATAGAAAGAAAGCAAAGGACTAAATTTCCCAAAATGTTTTCTGTAACTACGACAGTAAAACATGTCAATATACATTTAATTACTTACTGAATAAATGACTGTTTGCAGGATCAAACCACATCAGCAGGGTAAAGGATGAAGAGGCTGGTGCGTTGATTTTATAAACGTATGTGGAAAATTTAATTAGATTACAAAATCGATGCTTTATATTTGTGTGTAAATCCTTCTTGTTTCCTAAAACTCAAGTTTACAGATTCATGACTTACACACCACACAGAAAGCATACAAGTTAAAAAATATTAAATATCGCCACCTATCACGTTCAGAAAATACATTATTTTCCCATATCACTCCTTACTGTGTATTCGTCCATAAAGCGATGAGACTCTTATGGCTTTAGCTTAGTTATTGCCTCTTTAACCCTTAAACAGAGTCCTAAACCATTGTAAAAGTGAGAACTGGCAAAATGTCACTCATATTTCTACCTTGATGGCACCATTTGCTCTTTACAAGGATAAAAGTACAACGCACACACACACAGAACAAAGCATGCCAGACTTGAGGCCCCTGTTAAATCACAGAGTGTCCCTCTATTAGTTTGGTCAAACGGCTGGTTGCGTCTTTAGCCAGTGATATTACAGAGCAGGTGGAGCGGTTCTGGACCATTAGCTGCAGGGTCAGTGCAAGGGGACGCAGGCTGCATCCCTCTACAGCTCCAGCCACATTACAAAGCACTGCGTCTGCTTTAATAGCTGTTACGGTAATGACACTGTGCAGCACTCAGGGTGAAGCATTCGCGACATTACTGTTGTAATTGGATGATTGTTATTTTCAAATCGCCGGGGAGCAGTTTCTTAATTTCAGCCATTTCTTTTTTCTTTTTTTTTTTTACACCTGATTTGAAATGAGAACATTTGATGAGCAAACTAAGAGGAAAACTGACCCCCCAGTAATGTTCAGTAATGTTCTTTACTATGTACTATGACCATGATCCAGCAGGATAAACTTTCAATGTGTTCAAAGATCATATAGGGGGTTGATGGTTTTAGACTTTGTATTTTATTCCTGATTTTTATATTGAAAGAACTGTTGAGCAGAAGAGGTTGTTATCTGTTTTTGTTGTTAGTTCATTATTGTTGGCCAGGACACTCTTAATAAAAAGATATTTAATCTCAGCGGGGCTTTCAATGGGGCTGGTTAAATGTGTTGAACTAAAGGAGAAGAAAACAAAAAAAAAGAAAGATGTGAAGCGGTCAAAAATGAAAGTTAAAATTTAAACTGATAATCTGCTAGGCTATTATCCTGATGTTGGCTTTGGTGTTTTGCTCTGAAGACTGCAGCTAACATCAAAAAGTAATACCCATCAATCTAAAAACATAAGGAGCTCCACATTACACACTTTTATCTTTGGTTGTGTTTTTTTTTTTATCTTGAGGCAGTGTGCCAGTGTACTGTAGTTAGCTTCTCTGCACCCTCTGTGCTTTTGCAATTTCTTGTGTTGTTCCTTTACTCTGTAAAGGAAGTTTGAGTTTCTGTAGGTGGCACTCGCTGTCTTTGTTCATTAAACCTTTGTTGCTAAGGTTAATTATTGCTACCTACGTTAATACATGAAAGATACCACTTGCTTACTCACTTGCCTCCCAGGAAAAGGGACACTAGGGATACGCCCATGTATTTAACTTCTTAATGGGTTTGTTTTTGTAGTTCTCACTTTTTATATCCTATATAATGGAGGCAAATGATCCCACAATAATAAATAAGCAGTGTCACTGAATAAACCACAGTTACCATCATCTTTTGAAGATTACAAAGAGTGTGCACATTCATTAACGAATATTCTACTTTATTGTCTTATCCATTAACTGAATCCCCCATATAGTAAGATTAATAATTAATAGATTAACGCTGCCTGGGTGCGGAGAACAGTAAACTTTAGAGTGATGGACATAGGTTGAATTAATCCTCCACAGAATAAATCAGCAAAGGAGAAGCAAAATTAGTATTTACAGTATACATTTATAGAAGAAAGCTACATTTTCTTCCTTTACATCACTCATCTGACTTTAAAATGAACATAAAACAGACAGTTGGCATGAAGTTTAAACAATGATTAGTTTAAAAACATTCAGCAACATAATTTTCCAGGAGTTTTAGACAAAGAAGTGCTGTTGTTTTTTTGCTAAAATGGCCCTGCTAGTTCTGCATGATACACCAATGTCATTCAGAATACAGACAGTGAAATATAATGTTTGAATGAAACCCAATGAAAGCAAGTGGAACAGACCTTGGTTAAGTTGGGCAGCTCTCTCCATCAACGAGACAGACAATTATTATTTTGAAGGTAATAGAACTTTATGGTGGTGTGCAGCTCTGCCTCTGAGTGTGTGTGTTTACCCGGATCAATACCTCATACTTTTAAATCTTAATATATGACTACAAAGTGACTGGACAGACAGTGATGGATGACTCTCCTGCTCACACACACGTAAACCGTGAGCATGAATATGGATGACGCTGGTAGCGGCAGAATCAGATCAGGCTCTGCTGTGGTTTTACTTATTGATCGCTGGCT
The DNA here is from genome assembly GCA_024633595.2 of Lepomis macrochirus. Classification (NCBI taxonomy): domain Eukaryota; kingdom Metazoa; phylum Chordata; class Actinopteri; order Centrarchiformes; family Centrarchidae; genus Lepomis; species Lepomis macrochirus. The sequence goes on from JALXJV020000017.1 coordinate 9,678,465, forward strand.
CTATAGATGGAGATCAAAGGCCTTTAATAACAGCAAAACCAACTGTTGAATTTATGCATTGGAGAAAGAGGAGACAGGTGAGAATATGAACGATGGCTAGAAAGAAGACAGAAGGTGTGAGGAGAGGAGCCAAATAAGGTGAGAAAGAAAGAAAGAAAGAAAAGGTGGGGGGAGGTGTAAAGGGAGGACAAGAGGGAAGACAGATGATTGTAAGAGAAGAGACAAAGAGAAAAGGGAGGTGTAAATAGAGCAGAGGACATTTGAGGGAAAGAGGAGATGGGTCGAGAAATCACAAGAGGAAGTTTGAGGAGAGAGGGAGGAAAATGAGAGGAGACAAGGGTGGACAAAAGGGAAAGAATAAAAAGCGAGAAGAGAAGAAAGAGAGGAGATGAATAAAAGGAGGAGGTCACTTGTGAGGAGGGAGGACCAGAGAGGATGAGACATAGGAAAAAAGGAGACAAAAAAGGAGGATAAGTCGTAGAAAAGAAGAAAAAGAGAGTCTGACAGGAGTAATAAAGAACAGACAGAGGTGAAAGGATGTGCAAAGAAGAAAGGAGGGAAATGATTGTAGGAGAAGAGACATGGAGTGGAGCTGTAAAGAGCAATACAGGTTAGAGGATGTGAGAGGGGAGGACGGGAGGAAATGGCGAGAAAAAAGAGGAGACGGAGAAGTCAAAAAGGGAAGAAAAGGAGGAAGACGGTGTGTAAGGGTAGGGAAGGAGATAAAGTGACAGGAAAAGGCACAAAGTAAGTGTTGTAAGGTGAGGAGTTAAAAGGGAGAAAGAGTAAAAGTGGAGTAGATGAGAGAATAAAAGAGGAGAAAGGGGTGTTAGAGGACAGAAATGGAGAGGAGGCATAGGTGTCAATTACACCGGGGACGCTGGGAACACGACGCTCCTCGCCACTTTTTGACATGGCCGATTTTGTTCCCATCACTTTTTGAAAGCATAATGTGTTAAAAATGTTCTTGTGATGTAGCTCGCAATGAGAAATGTTAACTAACAAGTGAAGATGCTACTAGAAAGGTTTATTTGCAGGATAAAATAAAAATGCAATGCAATTTAAATCTAGAAGAAAGAAATGTGCATTGTCCAAAAAAGAAACTTAAGCTAAAATACAACTGATTGCTGAATTAATTTAAATTATATTTTTATATTTTGACTTGCCACCTGCCACCATTATATACTATAAAAAAGGCATTTCCATAAATTGCTGCAGAAAGTCTCTAGGATGCAGGATATCATATTTTTGAGCATTGAATATTTCTTCAAAATAATGTTAAAATATATTCTCGTCTTGTTCTCGTGAACCCAGTGTTGTGCAAGTGAAGCGTCACACCCCTAATCTGAGCCGCTGTGTTCCCACCACTTTTCATCACAAAGTGAAGCCCTTGAGAGGAGGCGTCTAGAAAGCTAAGTAAGACCAAGGGAGGAAGGAAGAATTAGATGATAAGAGAGATAAAGAGACGTGGTGTGGAAGGAAAGAGGGGAAGAAGATAATGAAAGGGAGAGACTAGAGAAAAGAGGAGAGGAAAGATGAAATGGACAAAAAGAGGAGGTATGAATATAGACAAAAGGTGAGAGGAGGAGCCGAGGACAGAGAGAAAAGGGAGGAGGAAATGACAAGGGGTAAAAAGTGGAAAAAAGGAGATGAAGAAAGGACAGAAGACAAACAGAGGAGAGAAGAGGGGAGGAGCGAGGTGAAGGAGAGAGTGCAGCACTTATTTCTTAATGCGAGGCAATCAGACCGACAGCTATTTTCTCTTATGGTGCTGTTTCAACTCGACCGCTGGAGTCATCTCTCTCTCTCTCTCTCTCTCTCTCTCACAAACACACACACACTCTTCTTCAAGGTTAGACAAGTGAGCTGACTGTGAATTGTGATTTATTCGTGAAGCTCCACACACACACACACTCACTGCTGATAGATGTCAGATTGGGTTGTTGTCTACCTGTTTGATCCTCTGCAGCAGGGGGGGCAGCCAGTCTTTGTTGACCTCACAGTGGCTGTCCAGGAAGGTAAGCACCCCGGCCCTCGAAGCATCAGCCCCCCGCACTCTGGACCTGATCAGACCTGAACATAAATATAGAAATAGTTTTTTGAGGAATGCTTCATACAGTTTAACCTTATCTATAATTGCACACATAAAACATGTATCCACTTTATAAAGTTAGCAAACAGCTCCACAACTTCACCACATCTGTTTAAACTTATGTTACAATATGTTTCAGTCCTTGTTGGCGCCTGTCCTCCACCGAAAAACCACCATATAGGTCGGTTTAGCCACACAAAATTGGTGTTTCTGTTTATTGTGGTAGCGACCTCTTGTGGCCGTACAACCCAAACACATGACAAAGACGGTCATGTATTCTAAATAGCCAGAAAGTTGTGTTTCGGTGGTGGTGGGCAGGGTGGATGGATAGTAAATTAGCCGCTTTTCACCCAGGTTCCTGTTTGAAACAGGATTGATTCGTTTTTTTAATGAAAAACGTAGCATTAGCTACGTTAGCTGCATAGCATTAGCTACATTAGCCCCCCCCCGGAAGCCCCTTGCCCTCACCCTAACCTTCACAGGGGTGTGTGCCTAAGCCTAAGTCAGTGATTTTATGCATGTTGACCGGTGAACCCAACAGCTGTGCAGATCAGCTGTGACACTACCAGTTACAGTTCACCTCCTTTTTGTCACTGTGGTCTCCACATGTTTATGTGATGTAACACAGGTCACGTAATTTCCGAGACGTAGGTCCGGTTGGGAAATGATGTTCAAAATTGCCTTTTTGGGAGGCATAGACTAAGGCCACCGGTATGGCTGCTATTGAACGATATGTTCATATGAGTCGTACTTGGAGGTTGGTTGTCATTTAGGACTTGTTGCCTCATGGCCTTGTGAACTATACTGTTGTCATTGATGAAGCAACTGCTATAAAATTTCTTAATCTGACCAGAGACTCAAGAGAAATGTCTCATGAAAGAGTCACACTGTGTATCACCATGTGTAAGTAATATGCTGAATGTGTCGTTTCTTATTTCTGGTGTACAGAACAACATGTAGTGAAATGTAGTCAGTGTCTAATAGTATTTACGTTGCCCTTTGAGTTACATGACTGGAACAAACAGATTTGAATTTCATTTGAAAGCAAAGTGTTTTTTTTCCAGTGAGGTTTTAAAAAGGTTTCTGAAAGCATGATTTTATTTTATCTTAAGTAAAACATTTCTTCATATTTTTGCTAGCGTCTTAGCCGTCTCCTACAGGATGTAACGAAGCATTTGATACTGCCGAATTTCCAATCTGATCTAAACTGGATCAAATTCAGACAAGAAATTGTGGTGCTGCACAGGAACATATGTGATGTTTGTAATGAATGCAATGAACCACATGTCTTGCAGATTGTGTTCAATCCACTATGATTTGGAAACAGCATGAAGCACATTAGTAAATTCTCTAATAGATTCTCCCTTATTTGCATAATGATATTCTAATGATTCTTACTTTCTAAGTAACAAACCAATGCAAAAAAATACATATCCATAGTTGTTATTGTATTGCCATTTAAAATATATTTTGCAATGATTTAAATGAAAGAATATTTATTAAACATCATTTACAAAAATCTTTAAAACTAATACTAATGGTGAAACTAATAAAAGTCCACCTCTGAATAGAAATCAACAATCTAATAGATAAAATTATCCTATAAAATTTTACATGCAGCTGGTTTTCGCGGAGGCTGACCTGAGGTGCTGTTTTAAATCATACATCTGACAAGTAGTCGTGATTGTTGTTAACTTTCCCAGAGACTCTTCAGCTCTAATACACAGCATGCATACATACATACATACTTTAAAACCCGCGCAGTATCCGTCCAGTGCAAGCGTTCGGATACAGCTGATATCGAACATACAGCCTCAGAGCCGTCAGAGCTGCTCTCTGCTAAATTGAAATCCTCCACTTTGCCTGCTGAAATTGATTCTTTTCAGGGCGGCAGATCGGATAAGACAGTATATATTCAACTTTCACGCTCACGAGCTGTGACTATCAGTTACACACACGCCCTCCTCCATCCTCCTCCCACACACACAGGCATATACACATCCGCAGGAGGACAGAATACCTTCAGGCACTGGAAGGGAATTGAACCCTTAACCTTGGCATTGTTAGTGCCTTGCTCTACCTATTGGCATCCCCTATCTCTCTCTTTCGCTCGCTCTCTCTCTCCCTCTCTCACTCTCGCTTGCTCGCTTTCTCAGTCAGTCAGCAAAGAGGGAAATCGATGCAGGGCTCTTAGAGGCCCTGTCAGACATGGACACAACCTTTTAACAGGCCCATCACAATGCATGTGTGTGTGTGTGTGTGTGTGCGTGTGTGTGTGTGTGTGCGCAAGAGGATAGGTTTGTGTGCATGTGTGTGAGAGAGAGAGAACGGGAGTGAAAGTTAGTGTCAGGAGGAGAAAATGTGTGTTGGCTGATTGTGGTTGTGTCGTAGACGGACAGACAGAGACAGATTGCGTGTGTGTGTGTGTGTGTGTGTGTGTGTGTGTGTGTGTGTGTGTGTTTAAATGGGCCTGTTAGGGAGGTCTCCCTGATGGAGCCCAGTGTTTTCTTCTATTTGGACTAAATGGTCTAATCAATACTTCCTGACATGGAGACGTACTCATTGTGTGTGTGTGTGTGTGTGTGTGTGTGCTGCGTGTGTTACTATGACCGCGTGTGGGTCCATTGTGAGTGTGTGCGCCGGTGACATTGTACGAGGGGCTGTGAAGTTTCACGCTGCTCTGTTAGGCCGAGGCTCAGCCAATTAAAAATCCCATTTCATCCTCAATAAGGCTTTATTTTCTGGATGGATGGACACACACACACATACACGCACACATAAACTGGACCCACATACAAGCAGGCTCACAGATACACGAGCACGCTCACACAAGTGGACACCCATTTACTCAAAAACACACACACACACCCCCCACACATACAGTGCGGGAGAGGCTGACTTTGTACAGGGGAGAGTGTTAATGTACATTAATAACTCATACATAATAATTGTCTCTACCTATCACAGCTGTGTGTGTGGGTGTGTGTGTGTGTGTGTGTGTGCTATTGTACTATTGTATGTTTGTGAGGACATTTCAGACTGCATGTAGGGGCCGTGTTTGTTGAATTCTTCATTTAGGAAAATATTAAAATATTGTCCGGTGCAGCCATCCTAATTCCAACGCTGGAAAGGTGTCAATATTGCTTAACAATCCATCAAGCACTTTGTTTAAATCATATAACCCATTTGCACCTGGTATTAAAATGTGTGTTTGGTGATCGGATTGCAATCGGACAGTGCTGTGATCCGATTATCCAAATCACCTCTGGAGCTGGTCAGAGGAGCATCGTGACCACTTTGAACACAAGCTTAAATGCAGTGAACCTTGAAATGAAGTGTGTCCACACAGTTTTGTGCATGAACGCGCCTAAAGGGCGCCATTCATGGAACATGCTTCTGTTTGTATGTTTCTGGTGAACTGACTGATCAGTTTGTGAACGTGAACTCACGCACTGTTGAGTAGTACACATTATAAAGAATGTTAGTGCAAGGAAACGATGCAAGCCTGAAGTTTTAGTTTCTGGCCAAGCTATTACATTGGTGCACCGCTGAAGAGAGAGGGTCAGAGATGGGGACTCGAGTTACAGACTCGGACTCGTGTGACTTCAGACTTGACTTGAGACTCGTCCTCAAAAGACTTCAGACTCGACTCGGACTCGAGGTGCGGGACTCGTGAACGATGTTTATTTTTTAGGAAACGTCTGATGAGCTTGCTGTTATTCCCTCCCTCCGTTACCTATAACCTGCCTACGTAACATCTGCCGCGTGCGGCCGCCCGTGAGAGAGGACAACAAACACCGGCAGCTCCTGAGCCATTCATCAAAAACTTTGGCTTTAAAACTTCATACAACAAGACCCAAACAAAGAAGGCAAAATAGGTTAGTAACCTGTGGTGAGTAAACATGTTTAGCTCAGCATTGGCCATCTAACGTTAGCTTGCTTCTTGCTTCAGCTGCGACCTACGAGAGGTTTACTCTGACTGTTGTTCATTATGAAAAGATGAATGAGCGTTTGTTTACTTGCCAAACTTGTGGTGATTAACGTAATCATTTACGTCCCGCTGGCTGCCATCACCTTATTATTGTCTTATACAGGTTTATTGTTGATCATGTAACCTGACAGTTTTATTTAGTTACACTGGTTTGAGAGTCTGCAGGGTGCGTTGACTTACAGTAGTTAAGCTGTCATTGATTGCATTGTACATTACATGGTTGTGCTCTGTAAGTTAAAAACAGGTTACAGCTTTATTGTTGACCATGTAACTTTACAGTTTTATTTAGTTAATTTTACACTGGGTTTGAAGGCAGCAGGTGATACAACATTCATAATAACCATGAGAGACTTGAGACTTGACTTAGACTCTAGCTCAAAGACTTGTTAGCATCTGAGGGTCATACAAACACATAAAAAGGCTTGTGCCAAACAAGCACACATAATATCTGCATTTGTAAGCTAGCCTGAGGATCTGTAGAGTTAATGCATTGGCTGTTTGAAGGCAAATTAAGATGGACTACAAAAAAAATACATTTTCATGATTTATCCATAAATAAAGCAATCGGAAACTCCCTTTAGATTAGGGTTAGGCTAATGTAAGCAACAGGAATACATTATGTCTATGGGGGTCCTCACAAGTATATGAGTACTAACTGTATGTGTGCGTGCGTGTCAGAGAAGATATACGGTATGTATCGGCCTGGTGTGTTTTTATGGGCATTAAAAAGACAATCAAGTCAGAAGGCCTAAAGCCATAAACTATTAACTAGCCGAACTGATGAACCTTGCCTCTGAGTGTGTGTGTGTGTGTCTGTGTCAGTGTGTGATCAGCATGACAGTGCTATAATGAAATCCTTCAGTGACAGCATGTAGGACAAGTGTCCCTGTTGTTAAAGAGAGAGAGGCAGACAGAGGTGGGTGAGAGAGAAAGGGAACGGCTATAAAATATAAGAATGAGAGAAAGAAAGTGGAAGAAAAGACAAAACAAGAGACACATTACAGAAGCAAGTCTGTGCAGTAACGTGAGTTCAAATCAAGCATTTTAGAAGTGGGCTCTCAAAGTTTTCTACCTTAGTTTGCCACCAGTGAGAATGGCGCAACATGACTGTCTGTCATCGATGCTTCGTTTAATCCATTTAACTATACAGCACAGTGTTTCGCAGGGACATTTATTACTGTCGCACATCGAGCTCACGCTGCGAACACGACGTGATTATAATGAAGCTGTTTGCAAAGTGGAGGAAGAGAGAGAAAATAGCGAGGGACAAAGAAGAAAGTGTCCAAAGTACGGGATTATTTCAAGCTAAAGAAAATAACAACTCTGTAATGTTACCGTCCGTCCACCGTAAAACGAAACTTTTGTCGCCTCGGCAACAGCATGACGGCACCTGATCAGAAAGCACCGGTGTTCTGCTAGCGGACCACAGGCAAGGTAACAGTAACAGCAGCTTTAGCATTTAACTGAAATCATGACTGATTGTTGAGTTGAAGCCAAAGTAAGCTGCAGTCCTCAGCAGAAAATGTGACCACATGCATTTGTCGGTCTCAACTGGGTGTCGGGGGAGCTGCACCTTTTAACTCACCCAGTGTGTGAACTATACCACTGCACCTCCCCACCCCCCCACCCCCAGTCTCACGGGGGGAGAGGATGTGATTCTTACTGCTGAATCATTAATAGCTGCAAGCATGTAGGCCTGGGCTGACTGTCAAAGTATCAGGCATGTTTGTCTTATTATTATAATTCTGCAAATATAATTATTAATATTATCATATCCTGCCGGCGCCAAGCAAAAGCACTTATTAAACAACGCATCGATGAATCGTTGAAATAATCTATTGAAGCTTCGAATACTAACATCATCGTTAGCTGCAGCCCTAGATTAAACCTTTGTGTTGCAATTATATAGAATATAAAAGACAGGTACATAGTGAATGTTGACTTGTGTGAATAAGTTGCACTAACAGGGTCCTGTGCTGTCAGGAAGTTTGTAACAGTGTGATGCGTGCTCTATAAATAAATCTGAATATATTTCAGGTGTCATTTGCAGCTTTCAGAAGGAGAGCTTTTAAAAAGGGCCGTACCGGTGGGGCTTCCTGTTTATCCACATCAGACACGGTGGGAAAAAAGGGCCATGCCGTCAAAGGTGGAGACTTCAACCAGTTGCTGCTTCAGACAGAGGAGAAATGGATTTCTGATCTCAACACTAAATCTACAGAGGGACTTTATCTGTCTTGCAATTTTTCCAGTCCCCCACTCTTACCGTAACTGTGACTTATCCACACATCTTTACTTTTTATACAGGTTTGATTCTATTTCCTCTCTGGTCCTCTATCCTCTCCCCTGACTCTGTCCCTCAGACTCAGGCTACAACATTCACTGCAGCCAACTTTTCTTTTTAGTTTTTAAACTTACTGTTAATTAATTTGGACGTCTAGATTCATGCAAATCAAACCCATTTGGAATAAAATTAGCTTGGTTCTCTCTGATGCTATTTATCCTGTTTATTCGGTTGTTGGTTACACAAATAACCCTGGCACCAAGATCTTTAAGCGCCAATGTTGCGGTCTTTATTTAAAAACAGAGACATTCCTTAAGAACTGCAATCAAACACAAAAGTGTCCGGTTATACAGTACAGTTACTAAAAGTTAATAAACACCTTCCAGCCAATCAGAATACAGTATTCTCAGTGGCAATGATGCAACGTTTTTTAGTTTAGTTATTGGTTATTTGTACTCTCATAATAGGGCTGTTTCTCCACATACCTATATTTAAACTATCAATGAAATAACATTCCTGCTGGCCAATGCATTATCTGGTGACAATAGTCTATCTCCCAAAGAGTAATTGACACTTATACTGTCCGAAAAAGATCACAGGTGCCTCTGAAAAGACACCACCTGTTTTAAATTGAGTCCTGAGCACCAAACATCAGTTTCAGCTCCTTGAAGCTTCTGTGCATACATCCAGAATCATCTGTGGTGGAATAATAGGAACCTTTTTTGGACCCTAACGATTCCTTTAGTTCCCAAAAATGATCATGACCCCATCATATTGTCAAGCTGTCATGTTAATTTGTGTACTGCATTCATTTGTATTCTATATATAAGAGCATGGAGGCAGCTCCAAATGGATTAAATAGAAAAATGATAAGCATAGCCATGACACATGACTGTATTAACTATTCAAATGAGGAGCACCATCCACATTTGGAATGATTGAGGTACTAACTCTCCACTGGTTGTCATTTATGATTTTGCCGAGTTATTTATGAATGTTACGCTTTTCTGGCATTTTACACAGAGAGAAGTCAAATTTCATGTTGTGGTCTTGCTTTTGAATTTGTGGTATATTTGGTTTCAGCTCATCGAAGACATTTTTTTCTCAAATAAAATTTCGGAAATGACAGCCGCCATCTCTCTCTGCCTCTCTGGACTATTTCAGTAGCAGCTCCTGTCACTTCAATTCACCTCAGTTCAGCTCTTCCATATGTAGCAAGAGATGAATGAATCAATTTCACTTCACTCACCGACTGACCGTCTGTCTGTGAGCGTGTGTGTTTATATATGGAAATGTTTAGGCAATGGAATGAAAAGGCCAGGGGTTTTTTTATTAACCCAGAGCCAATGTTTTCGATACAGACACACACACACTAAAATACCTTTTATACAGACATGCACACATACAGTTTACAAATTTATGCAGAGACACACACATACAAAAGCAATGTGGATAATTAAACATGCAAATAGACACACTCAATCACACGCATTGGAAATGCTAATGCAAATTTTCCACACACATATGTAAACAAAAACATGTACATCTACACATTTAAAGACAAATACACACAAATAGACACACCGCTGTTGCTGCCATACCTTCTCTTTTGTTGTTGCGAATACATTTGACTTTGGGCAGTTTGGTGAGAAGCTGACAGTCGCTTTCTGAAAAAACACAAAAGACACAACACATTCAAATGAACAGAATAGTGTAATAGAATAGAATAGAATATTATGTGTTCTGCTGTGTAATATATCTCGATAATTTTTTTGACTCTGCAGGGAAATTTGCAGCTAGTTGAAAAGCTCTGCAGCAGCAGGACGGCAATTTAAAGGTTTCAATTTGACAACTCAGACATCTGTTTAGTTGCTGTTCAGCCAACTGGGAGCTCCCCACTGAATCTTTGAGTTGTATTAATATATTATTTTGAATATAACTGCCTGCGGTAATACATGCTAAAAGTATTCTCTGGTGGAAAGTGCCAAAAAGAAAAGTAGAAAAGACAAAATGGGGAAAAAAACAGAACTGCTGGGATATGAGTCATTTACAGAAGTGAAATTGATATTTAATCGCGTTTCGGAATAACAGTGTCATTTCATAATATCGCCTGTTCTTACAATGTCAAAATTAGACTCAACACAATTCCATTATTTCTGAAAAGTACAATAATTTTAATTATTTTATTATTTACAATCAATTACTTGTAATTCTTGATAGGTAGCAATGAAAAAACTATAGATTTATTGGAGAAGTTGTCCAACCAACAATCCATAATCAAAATATATTGTGTAACAGTACAAAACAGAACACAATTATTTTTTTTAATGGGTAATCATTTCAACTCTCAATTCTAGATTAATTGTCACATTAATATCTGGCAGTTAAACATACAACAAAAGCAATATTGTTAAATCATACTGTTGTTATTAGTCTTATTATTACAAAATGATGAGATCAGTTTATTTTGTTTTCTTAAGCTCCATCCATTCAAGTCACTAATGCCTGAAAACACATTGACTCCTGGGTCTGCACGCAATCTACCTAAACTCCACAATATAAGCTCATGTTCCTTTTCAGCCACTGTGCTCCGACGAATGCAGACTGGCTCTGCCATCCCTACAAACTAGGGATGGGTAGTAGAATCAAAATGTCTCCAATCAGACCAGTACTTCAATCAATACTTATTGTAACCAAATTGCGGCAAAAAATGACTGTATGGTTTTGCATGCAGCCAAACATGTAAGCAACACAAAGAGAAGAGCACGCCTTTTTTTCCTGATGTGCTTGCACCATAAACTGTATAAAAACAAGGCCTGCACGCTCAGAGTCCATGCATGATTTTAATTGCGGCTCACCTTCTCAGGCATGTTCCTGGTATCACACTTCTTTGTACATTTTTATTTGCTATTCACATCACTTGCCACTGATCGACCGCTGCGTTCTCTCACACCAATTAAACGTTTTGTGGCGCAGCAGCGATCAGCTGATTTTACTCAAGGAGCCTCCGGCTGCAGCTGCTTCAGGTGTAGTTGTTTGATCGGCTGGACGTGCAGCCTCTGTTTTCTCCTGTTTGAGAGTCTTCAGTGTAGTTAAGTGAACAGGAGGAGGATCTGATACACCTTCCCAATACTTTTATGTAACAGTTAGTTGAAACAAGAAAAAAATAAAATAGATTTCCTTGCTTGTCCATAACAACGATAAAAATAATAAGCTACCAATCAACTATATGGCTTCAACAGGTGGCATTTTATGCAAGGTATTGAATGAAGTATTCTGTTGGTATTGGTATCATTTAAAGGGTCCTGGTTTTGGTACTGGTACCTTAAAATTTAAAATGATAACCAACCCTACAACACACAAAGCAATCACATTCCCAGCTGTTCTCATCTGTGACACCATGACGGTGGAACGAGGTACCACATGCCAGCAGAGCAGGGCCGTCCCTCGATAACTTCAAGAAGCTCTTGAAAACAAAACACCGCTAACATCCAACATGCCCTTCGTGTGCTCTTCTTGCACATGCTTTGGATAAAAGCGCCCACCAAATGAGTAAATGTAAATGTCATACCTGAACACACTGATTTAAACATACTGGAATAAATGTAACTACGCAAGTGTAGTTGAGCTGAAAGTTCTTTACGACTTTTACTACAGCTGCTACTGCTCTTTCTATTATTGTGTTGTGACAAATGAGAAAAAAAAAGGTTTCGGGGAGAAAAACAACTTGTCAAAACTTGTCAAAATTGTCCTGAATGACTGAAAACCTCTATTAGAGCCCTCTGAACCAGAAGAAACGCCTGGTCGCTCCATTTCCGCTTCTCCATTCAAGTGGGAAACTGAACTGTTTGTGAAAAAAGGCAAGAAAATACTTTGACCCAGACAGAAAAGTTCTGACCCATTATTATGACATGTGATTCAAAAGCTTCACTTTTCTCCCCAAACTAAAAGTTCAGCCGGGACTCTCAATATCAAGGTTGCAACCATTTATTGCAACAATACGCATTTTAGTTTGTGAGTTTCATGAACATGTAATGAACGAATCTGAAAAATGTGTGACGCCGACTGTCCCTGAGCTCACAAACATTTAATGAACATGAACACATATTGAAGAAATATTCAGACTTCACAAACAACAAAGGAGGACACTGGAGAGGGGGAAAGATTTGAATTTCTGATAGCAGGCAGGCGTGCAGCTGTGAGGATGCAGAGCTCAGAGTTGTTGAGTGCAGACTGAATGAGATAAAGGTTTATTTGGACTGCACACTGACAGAGGTACAACTTGGACATTTGTGATGGGAGGATGAATGAGACATGTGACCATAAAATGACTTCTGTGCCTACCTAAGAGTCTACTCACTAAGAAAGTCTACAATAGTACTTGTACACCAGGGGGTACTTCTGCAGTTGCCGGATGATAAGTTGAAAGATTGTGGAGGAGCTCAGCTCCTTTGAAAAAACAGAATTTGTGATTTGGTAAGAGATGTGTATTACTGCTTATTTTTGATAGGGAGATATAAAGTGGTAGGAAGCATAAGCTACAAATAAGATACAAAGTGATGAGGATGATTGTTGAGGCTAATCTCTGTCAAAATAACTAATAAACTACCTGCTACAATTGTGATATCTGATCACACCATGCTGCGACTGAGTTTTGAAAACGAGCTAGAGAGCCAGCAGAGAAGATAAAACAGATTGATAAAAGTAATGGATAAAGAATTGAAATTTCCGACTTCCTTCACTCAATGTGGGAGCAGTTCAAGTGCAAATTTGACTAAACCTACTGAAAAACAGAAACCAATTTCTGGATGACTATATGTTGAAAGAATTTTATAAATATTGTAACAATATCTACTTTCATATAATGAATAGTGTTAAATACAAATACATCTGTTTAAGGTGAGTTCGAACCGAGTGTGAAGCTTCCGGTTTGAGACGTGAAGTCAACACCGAAGTCCCATAAACCTGCATTCTATCGAACGTCCAGCAGGGGGCGACTCCAGTTCCATCAGAAATAATGGCAAAATGACCCTACTTCTCAGCTGAATAATTATCTCTGTAAACACTTTCCTGATGTGTTTATGGTCTCAGTCGCTAGTTTCATGTCTTCTTCAATACAACACGATGTTCATTTTGTAAATTATAATCCCATTTAGAGGCAAACAGACCATAAAGCAGAGTATGCTTCAGGTCGGGATTATCTATTATTGAGAAGTCGTAACCATGGTGCCCTGTCAATCAGGCTAGAGTGACTCATACCCACAGCACTGTGTAAATTTAACCAGCGCCGTTTCTCTGGTGAGTACATTTAGTTTTAAGACTGTTGTTTGGTAGACAAAGTTATCAGCCCTGTTGAAATGACAGTCAACGTGAATTACAGATGCACCTAGCTAAGCTAGCTAGCTCCACACACGGCCATTAGCTCTACCGTCTCGTCCAAATATGGTCATGTCCGGTGCCGCTGGTTGCAAAAACTCAACATGGCGGCGACCTATCGGGCAAACTCAAGGCTTCAAAAACGGGTGACGTCACGATGACTACGTCCACTTCTTATATACAGTCTATGGAACACATTTACAACATGACGGTCGGTGTACTTGAGCTCATCTGATTGCACTGTGGGGGTACGTAAGACTAAAAAAAGCTTGAGAATCACTTCAAAAGAAAACTCTAAAACCCTCACAGCAAAATATTGACAGAAAGATTCTACTGATGTGCAGCAGGATGTTAGTATGGGAAAAGGGATTCATGCTGGGTCAAATATCCCAAAATAAATCACTGCAAGAAATTTGGATTACAACCAAAGGCATGAAATAAACTTTATTAAATGAATGGGTCAAGCTTACATACAGTATTTTTAACACTGTTTATTGTGATTGTGTATTGTGTTTATTGGCTGCTAGCACATATCAGTCTCCACTGCTGATTGCATCTCTGCACTGCTTCCTCATCCATCTTGATCATTTCTTCACAGTCTAAATCTGGCACTATTTAACCTTCATCACTTGGATTTTCACTGCTGTAGTTGTGCGTCCAGCACCATCTGTTCTGATTGGCTGTCAGGTCGGTGGCTCAGCAGGTGTCTTTGATAATAGGATGCTGGATAGCCTGTGGAGAATCATCAGTATGTACTGAGCCGCCAGTTTCAGAGTGCAAGAGCTGCAAAGTTGGCTTTTCCTTACTGGAATAATTGGTGTTCATGTTTTCTCCTCTCTGCTGCAAAGGAAGTTTTTTTTTGTTTCTATTTCTTGTTTGGCTTTGGTTGGTGAAATACAGAGACAAATAATAATAATAAACCAGAACCTCAAAAATGGCACAATTCAGCCATGTCTTTAAGACCTTAAACTGTTGTTAAGGAAGCTATCAACATGACATAATTTGTGATGTGACAAGTTCACGTTTGAAGCAAAAAGCTGCTAACATGTCATGGATATGCGTTGATTAAAGTACTTAAGTTTCAGTTACTTTCTCTGTTGTTTCCTTGCAAGCATTTCAACTGTGACTTAAAGTTACTCTGAGGAGGATGAATAAACTTGTGCAACTTTGAACACAGAAGAATAAACGTTATGTCAGATAACTAAGATAAAGTTCCAGGAGCAAAGCTAATCTTATTATCGGGCATTTGGTTCTACATCTGAAGCCTCTGTTTCACTACACTTCTAAACATAGTCACTGAGTTTTCTGTTGCATGGTAGTGCATTTCTTATCACTGCTATACTCCCTGACCATAAAAAGCAAAGTGCAGACATATTGGTTTTGATCGTATCAAGGTCAGCTCAGCAGATATGGAGGAGAACTCCATATTTTATAGCAAAAGTGGAAAGAAAAATGGAAACAACAGTCGATCAGCACATTTTCTGTGATTGCTTCTCTTGTAAAAGAGTTCAAAGCTTTTAACCGTCTCTGTACAATAACTTTAACTGACTGTCTCTGTGCAGTACATCAGGGACAGAAAAAAAGTACATTTACTCAAGTGCTGTACTTAATTTCAATTTAGAGGTACTTGTACTTCACACATTTTACTCCACTTAAAACCTGTACTGCACTACATCCATCCATCCATCGTCAACTGCTTATCCTGCGTGCAGGGTCGCGAGGGGCTGGAGCCAATCCCTCCACTACATTTAGTCCACTATATTTATATGATTCATATATATTAGTTATTAATTATTTTGCTGATTAAGATTTTTCATACAAAATGTTTGATCTTATAAAACATGATGCACTGCAATAAATCAAATCACCCTAAAGTAATTAACTCCACTGTGACTGACATTTAAATGTCAGTTACACATTTGTCAGTAATAACTATCAAAAAATTCATATAACACTCTGAAGGAACCATGCTACTTAAATGAGCACTTTTAATTGTAGTATACTTTTTACTTCTAGTCTGGCCTGGGGCACAAATGGCCCCCTACTGAAACTGCTCATCTTCTCTCATTTATACACATTTATAGGAATATGCACCATTGGAGCAGTATATAAACTTAAATAATGATGTTATTAGATATAAACTAAATAAACTAAGAACGTTTAACACAGTGGTCTCTTTATCTACATTTTTAATGACACTACTTATAATAATAACATTACTTACTAATACTTTTTTATTGTGTGGTATTACTGCTTCTGCTAAAAAAGACTAGCTAGCATTAGTCTGTATTTTTGTGTTTCTGTTCACACAGCATATGCACTCTGCCCCAGGCCCCTGGAGCAGAGTGTACAGATAGTATACAGATACTTCACCGTCAGTAATTATATTAAAACAGCTGGACATCGTAGGTTTTAGAAAACGTAACTCAAACAGGATAAAACTGTGCATTTGTTGGTGACAATTTCAGCGGAGGATTTTCCACATTCGGTGCTCTAGTGAGGCTGTGGCTCAGGAGGTAGTGCGGGTTGCCCACTAATCAGAAGATCAGCGGTTCAATCCCCTCCAGGCTCCATGTCAAAGTGTCCTTGGGCAAGACACTGAACCCCAAATTGCCCCCGGTGGCTGTTCCATTGGTGTGTGAATGGTAGTTCTGTTTGAGCACTCAGTGAATGTGATGTAGTTAATACAGAGCTGTTATATTTATATTTACATAACTGGGGCAACAGGATGGTGTATGTGTGAGTGAGTCAAAATAAACTATACAAACTAGAGTGTGTGTTTATGGTAATGAAGGAACGCGTCACCCAATGTGGCTCATTGATACACACACACAGTACTTCAGTCAGTAGGATCAATTGGATTTAGTTGGGTTTTTTTGTTGACAATATGAAAAATAAAGAATATCCAGAAAAGCCTTATTCTAGAGAATCTAACGGCTGCCACTTTAATTGTTTTAGGTTCAATCTTAATGATTTTCTCTGGTCTGTTTGGTCTATTTCACCTGGAAATTGTGCCTCTCTGGAGACAGAGCGGACACAGCTGCAGGCGAGAACAATGTGCTGCTCGTTGGTCTCCTTTTTGACCCAGAATGGAGGTTCATCTTCATTGTAATCCTAAAACTGTGAACCCAGCTGCTGCTGTGGACACATTCATCCCTCTGACCTGTTATGTAGGTCTCATCTCTTTTATCTCTGACCTGGAAGAGACCTGGAATGTGTTTGTATATGTGTGCGCGTGTGTCCAGCTGCAGCTCACCGTCATCACTGAAGTCGTCGACCAGAATTATCTCATGGATGAGGTGAACCGGAGTTCTGTTCAAAACACTGGAGAGACAAAAGAAAATATTTGTCTCAAATATGCACAAACACAAGTATCGCTGAAAAAAATGCATGTGAAATCTACAGAAAGCTGACAAGTAAATGCCAACCTGCACACAAATATAAAAACACACACACACACACTCAGTTGCTCATGAATCCATTATGTAAGCACTG
Organism: Lepomis macrochirus; assembly: GCA_024633595.2. NCBI lineage: Eukaryota > Metazoa > Chordata > Actinopteri > Centrarchiformes > Centrarchidae > Lepomis > Lepomis macrochirus. Next base: position 9,695,700 of record JALXJV020000017.1, read on the forward strand.
CACGCCATATGAAACATATTGAAAATGTCAGCCCAAATTCCTGTTATGAAAATGTATGACGTGTCGCTTCTAAAAAACTATTTCATTAAAGAGGGAGATTGAAACATAAAAAATTCATAACTTTTACTGGAAGAAAATAAGAAAATATGTTTTGTTCTTGGTGGGTTTCTGCTCCATTTTATTTAATTATTTCTACTCTTCAATGACCTCTGTGTTCTTCATCCCCTCTGGATAAGGTTGAGGAGGGTGGGCGGGAAGGGAAGGGGATGGAGGACAGAAAAAAAGGAAAAAAAAGATAGGTAAAGGTAAAGGTTAAGGATGGAGCAGACAATAGATATGAGGGGAGAAAGGATAAAGAGAGATGAAAGAAACTAGAGAAGAGAAGTAAGGAGTAATGGAGGAAAGAGACAGATGATAAGAGGCAAGGACTGGAAGGAAGAGGATGATACTGGTTTGGTTAGGGGGGATGGAGGAGTAAAGATGGACGAAAATATGAAGAAAGAGGAAAGCAAGAAGGGCAAAAGGAAAAAAGAAAGACTGAAGTAAGGAGTGAGAAAACAAGGATGGTTGGAGGCAATAACAGAGGAAAGGACAGAAGAAGACATTATGGAAAGAAAGAAGGAGGGAGAGAGAGAAACTTAAGAAACTTAAACTTGTGTTTAGTATGTAGATATTCATTTTACTTTTCTTCTGTTTTTGTATCCTACTAAAGATATACATCTTTAAAAAGGGCTCTGAAATATATAGTTTTATTTGAAAAAAAAAGCTTCAGTCATTTCCTAAAACATCTGGATACTTTAGTTCTTAGCAAAAGTTACTCAAATAGGATTAAGAGTGCATTTGTTAGGGGCTTTTTTCAGCTGTGGATTAATGTGCATTTAATGCTCTAATCAGTGGTATGTTTGGGTTTTGAGTGCGTGTGTTAATGGCAATGAGGGAACATATCATGCTTTGGAGTGCCTATTAAACATCTGGCCAGGGACAGCCGATGAAAATGAGCCTACAGGGTTCGTTGTTTTCCCTTTTACAGTTCTTTGATTGTTTTGGTTTTCTGAACTGTTCCTGTCAAATAAAACTAATAAAATAAAACAGGGATCAAAGTCCAAAGGAGAAATCAGAAGAATGGAGGAAGGGAAGAATCAATGGAAGGCGTGAAGGCAGACCTCTGGTTAAGACAGAAGGAGGGAAGGAGTGTATATGGAGAACGATGGATAGATGGACTTTGGGAGAGGTGAAAGTGAAGGAGGGAGCGAGGGATGGAAGGAGCTGAAGCTGAAAATGTAGGAGGAGGAGGAGGTGTGGAGCGAAACAATGAGTCTCTGAGGCACCGGACCCCATCAGGAGGAATGATGGATGCAGGGGGAGGGAGGGGAGGGAGAGCGAGATGAAAGAGAGGGAGAGAGAGATGGCATGCAAGTAAGGGAGATAAATAACCCTGATTGTAACTCTCTCTCTTTCTCTCCCTCTCTCTGTGGAGTCGAGGCCTGATCACGAGAGAGATGGATGAATGGACTGATGGATGAGATGGAGGGAAGAAGGGAGGAGAGCGGAGGAGGAGGGGGAGGTGTGGGGCAAGCAAATAAGAAAGAAGGGTGGAATCAAGACGGAGGGAGGGATAAAGATGGAGAGATGAGGTGATCAAGTAGAAAGATAATAGTGTATTTATCTCATTAGACCACATTAAATCCTCCACTGAATCTATCTATCTATCTATCTATCTATCTATCTGATAGTGATGCAGACAAGCATGGATGGATGGACAAAATCTCTTTTCTTTCTTTTTTATTTCTCTCTCCACCTCTTCTCCTCCCTTTCAACACCTCCCCACCTCTCTCTCTCTCTCTCTCTCTCACACACACAGGAGTTCCCATTCTCTGGTTCACAGGCCACTAGCTATGAGGCTTAACCTCCCCTCAGGCGTGCTGAGGGAGAAGCTATCTTCAGCTCACAGAAAATATTATCACCGCTGACAATACCGCAGTCGGCTGCCACAGAATAGCACCTCTATATCTGTGCCGCTCATTTTCCAAACACTATATATCAATTTTAGGGGGGAATTTTTGAAAAATGTTCATTACCTACAGCTGCCATTTGGAGAGCGAGCGCTTTCTTCCAAAATGCCTTGAGAGCGTTGCATTTTTAGAGCTGCATGTGTGGCCCCGGTGGGAATTCGACCCCACTCTCTGGCATTGATAGCACTGTTGCTAAATGGGTGCTGCTGTACGACTGCCAGGGTGATGGGTTCAATTCCCAAAGGAGCCACCCGTGCTGAGCCTTTGTGCGCTCTCAGTAGAGTGGGACAATTTGGATCAAAGTGATAAAAGCTGCCACCAAAATGCATAGATCTTCAAAGACCAGAACAAAAACAACAGGACAGGTGTAATAAGCTAGTAAAGGTCCCGAGATGATGAAGCCGACCTTTTCTCTAGAGACTCCATAAGGCCAAAGTTTTCACTTATACTCATGGTTTGAGACTGGGGGGGTCTGACTCCCCTAATTAAGACCTGGACCCCTCCAAAAGAGGCAAAAACAGCTGTTTAGAAGGGGTCTTTTTATTAAATGTAATTGTAAATATTACTATATATTTCCCATATTCATGCCTAAAGAATCTTGAAATACGATGTGAGACATCCCTAAAATCGACCATTTTGTAACCTTGACGTTAGTTGAATTTCTTGTCTGCCTCCAGTGGCTCATTGCATCAGTCCAGTGCATCACACAACAAGCTACTAGACACAGTGAAGGTTAAGACGTTAGCTATCTAGCTTCCTTAAGATATCAAGAAATATGATCTTGAAGAATGAAGCATTTTGGTGATCCCTCAACTTTTTATCATCAGGTCAAATTTTTATTCTAGTACCTGCAAAACTAATGACATTTCCACCAGCCAACTTGTACTTTGTGTTTTGTGCAGATTAGCTAATGTTAACGTGCTAAACTAAGATGGAGAACATTGTAAACATTATGCCTGTTAATGCATGTTAGCATTGTCATGTTAGCATGCTGATATTTAGTTCAAAGCAACCCTTTGAACAACCTCAGTGCATGGCTGTAAACCTAGTCTTGTTCTGCTAATGTTTCTTTGTCAAGGCTGTCAATGGATTTTAATGAAATAAGTTTGGAAAAGAAAGATTTCACAGAACAGCCGTCTTTGATAATTTGAAAGAGCTCTCATCCACTGCGTTTACTGTTTACATAAGTAAATGTCATTACTTTTGGTGAATAACAGATTGTGGCTCGTTAAAAACTGGATGTCTGGGAGTTTGCTCCTTTTGGTCTTCTGACTTTGGCCTTAACTTGCAAGTGACTTGCAAACAAATGGCATGGCACAACTTCTTAAAATATCACAGACATTTTGTGAAGATGTACACACTGGCAAACTTATCCAGTAGACGTTTCAGCTTTAGTTGTAGCTATTATTCTGTGTTTTGTCTGTTAACAGCCAATTGGTTTAATAAGCTTGCAAACTACTGTAGCCAATAAAGGCAATGTTAAGAGTTGGCTCATGCTCAAACAACTCAGACACTCAAACACTTCACTAAGCCAGGACAGTCTTAGGACAAAAACCTTTATCTAGCTCCAGTGGCTAAACCATTTATTTCACCTTTGTTTGTGCACTGACAGCTCTCCAGCCTACTGGTCCTCCATGAAGGCAGCAGATGTGTTTGCTGAACGTGTGATGCAACTACAAAACCTCTATCACAGGTTTCAGATTGTCTTGTCTCTCCACTGCCCAGGATTTATGGATTTATTTACACCTGAGAAGTGACGCTTTCGACTGTTGTGAGCAAGATATCTTCTGCTCTGTTGGTTACTGTAAAAATATTGCATCCCCCTCCTTCATGTGACGGTGGTATTTTTTATTTTACTCCTATTGTAAATCAGCTGCAGAATTGTTTTTTCCATAACTCCATTCCCTACAGGTGAGGAGTCAAATTAGTTTCTACTGCTCATGCCGTATTAGACTTTGCTCAAGGCGCAATTTTGTTTCTTTTTTATCCTCTCTAAAGCTTTCTCCCTTTCCATCTTTCTCTGTTTGTACCACAGCTGTTTGTTCCACCTTCTTTCTTTCCCCTCTCGCTCTGCCTGGTTGGTTAGCTGACAGCCAGCCCTTCCATCCTTTACCTTGCTGGAGTAATTCATCACTCCTTTCTCTCCACCTCTGCATCTGCCACTCTTTCCTTTCATCCGAATCCCGCCATCTTTCTCCAACCAATTTCTCTATCAAGACCTCTGACAGCAACAGAAAGATTTCGCTGTGAAAATGCGATGATTTGGGGTGGGGTGGGGGGGGTATAATAATTGGATAACATTATTATTAAAAGTCAACATGTTTTAAAAATGCCCTAAAAATCCAACTTTGCTTTGTAAAATTATACATTGCATCTTTTTGTTTGAAGGTTAAATCTTTCTTGTTGTGACAGAAAGCCTTTCCCAGCAGATCTGCACAAACTGTTCTTGGAAAGAAAACCTGATTCAGCCACTCAATATGCTCTGTCTAACCACCTGTGATGTATTATGCTATATATCTGCACCCAGTATATACTGTGTCATCACTGCTGATCTACAGTGCTATTACACATCTACATTTATCAGTCTGGGGTCAAAAGGCTATTTTTTCCACATTAAATACAGTCTTGTCACTGCTAATCTAGAATGATCTCTATATTCACCAATTACTGCCTGATGATGTTTAGCGGATGCTGTATGTATTGCCCTATCAGTAATAATCTAATGCCTCATACAATGTAATGTTACATGGCAGCATTGTATAAACACTCTCTAATGTTGACACACATTAATCACAGCTGAAGTCGGATCATGTATTTGGTGATTGCTGTCTACTCAGGAACGTCAACAGATAAAACGGGATTCTGTCTAAGATGTGTTGCGGGAATACACATAATTTTTGAGACTATGCAAAAAAAAAGGGATAAAAGACAGAAATGGAGGCAGAAATGAAAAACAACAGCGTGGCACTAAATCCCATATAAAACAGCAGACTTGCAGTAGAAAGACCATCAATCTGGCTAATGACCTCTTCCTAATAAATCCTGAGTGATCAGTTGGAGAGGAAGTGATCCATAGTCTTTACTGTGCGTTTTTAGGACCACTGAATCAGAAAGTGCTGAGCTGGTGCTGATCTAGAGGGAGAGATCTCCCTCTTTCTCTCTTTTTTCCCATGATGCCCCTGTGACTTTCTTATAATAATGGAACATTTGCAGCTCAGGAGGCAGTTTTACACACACAAGCGCACACTTACGCACACACACACACACACGCAGAGGCAAAACAAACTAAACCTATTAAAACCAAATATGTCCTCAAAAGCTCCACATCTCTTTCCTCTCTCGTTCTCTTTCTTTCTCTCCCTCCTCTGCCTGCTTATCTTTCGCCCAGCGGAGACACAGAAGATGAGATCAATTTTCGGATCTGAGCTTGATTAAATATCGACAAGGCCCGGCTCCCCCTCAGAAAGCAACTCTTTGATCACGAGATGAAAAGCTTTCAAAGTGCTCATCATTGTCTCAGAAATCAAACTTATTAAAGTTCGGCCTGCATATCGCTGAGCCCCAGAGCGCACACAACTCCCAAATTATACCCTTTTATAATGTAATTGTAGGCATTCAATAGGCTTTCAGTGTTTTCAGAGTCCCCGGAGCAAAGCATGATTGCAGATAGTAAAAAGAAAACTTATCCAGCTATTATCTGGCTATTCAATTTTTTTTTTCTGCCTGAAAACTGACGCTTGAAATTAGATTGCAATTTTTTGCTGTCTTCGACTAAATATCTTTCAAAGCCTCTGAAAAAGTTTTTTTAACTCTGAATATCTTTGTAAACTTTTTGGCTATGATCTAGAGAAGATTGGAGAATAAGCAGATTGACATTTTTCAAAAGTATTCACCCATGAAGGGTGATGATGACGGAGGCTTTTTCTCAGCTCAGTACTTTACTTCATTATTATACTTTCACACATTCACTAACATCCTCTGCTGTTGATTGTTGCAGCAGGTAAATGCCTCGCATAAAAGTAGCATCTATGAGAACACTAGTGGTATATAATAGCAGGGAAGCACTTTGCTCAAACGTTTGCCATTCCTTCTTTCCTTTCTCAAGATAATTTTATTCATTCATTAATGATGCGTTCATGTGCTTGAGGGAAGCTCTGGCATACAGGATGCATGTGAGAGCGAGCTGCAGGAACTCGACCCAAAGGGACCTGAAGGTACATTTAGTTCGGCACTGGACGCATTTTCGTGTGTACGCTGCAGGTCTACCCCTATACATATAAATATTACTATTCAACACCAAAGCTCAGTACACACATGTCACTACACACTCACGTCTAGGCTCAGGGTCATGTGTGCATTAGCATTTTATATTTATGCAGAACAGCCAAGTGTACGTTTTCCTTTCCACACCATCTGTGTTAGTTTGTTGCCTGCTTTTCAGGATTATTGTTATCTCAACCATGTGCTGTTTTCATGCTGGTAAATACTATGATTTTTAGAAAACGACTGATATCTTGGAAGTCTGGAAAAAACAGGTCTCTGCTCCCGACAGCAGTACAATGCGAGAAAAACTTAAGTTAGTCCTTAAGAAGTCCTTATTATTGCATAAAGAAATAAACTAAAACCAGTGGCTGGCTGTCAGATGGGTGGGAAATCAATCTAAAGATTTATGGTTTGCTTTGGGTCAGCAGTAACGTAAATTACAGTTACTGGGCCAAAACCTGCTGAACCACATGATGGTCCTTAAATGTCCTTAAGCAGGGCACTAACGCTTCCAGATCCAGTCAACTCAGACGTCTCTCTGGAATCATCAAGTAAAAAGAGATTTTGGAAAATACCTATGAACAAGTCTGTTCACAGTTTAAGCATTGTCTAAACATATAAATAGTGTAGATACCTTAGAAACAACTTTGAAAGCTTTGTCTCTTTGTCTCATATCAACCGAACATCAATCTCAAAACTTTTGAACATTTAAAAATCTCATCTAAACAGACAAGTTGCTTAGTAAGTGTGCTGTCTCATCATATCACCAGTTTCTGTCTGTTGGCGGTGCTTGTTGTTGTCAGCTGCCATCTTGTGATTCACTGACTCATGAAAAAAAAACAACCCCTGTAAATGTCAAGTGATCTCTTGTAGCACTGTTTCAGCTTCACCAAAGTCTTTTAGTCTGCCTGTAAAGACACCAGGTGAAGCACTTCTTTTGGAAAGTGGACACAAAAAGTAAAATACAAAAAGCCAAAAGCAGAGAGCTGATCCAGATCCTCAGCGTTTGTTGAATTGTTGAAGCAGTGCTTTACTAGGTGTACAGAGAGTAAGGATAGTTTCTCCTTAAATGCTAAACACCAAAAATCCCTTCAAGGAGAAGCTGTTCAAAAGTGTGCACCATTATCCCTATTTGCACAATTAATCACATCTTGACCCTTTCTGTGAGTGCAGGCTCTTCACCCCACCTTTGAGTGTGGCCATTCAACATGGTTGAATGCTGTGGTTGGACGACACTTTGTGTGAACTAGTTTGTTAGTTTCAAGCAAACCCTGACCTTCAGTCTTGTGGCTGAATAATTGACCTGTCAACAGTTTTTTGACAAATGGAAAACAAGGCCAGTTATTACTCTTTATGTCAGGACTTGTTAAACCATGAAGATTAATTATTCATGAAGCTGAGATGTAATGTCATTTTTCTCACCCTTGTTGGCATATGGACTCCACTAGCAATTTTAACTGGAAAGATTGGGATGCCATCTTGGAACACAGTATCCTAAAACACTTCCATGGTGGACCTCCTTTCTTTTCTCTGCTCATCAGCCACGTTGGCTGTCACTGCTCATGCTAATGACCATGTACATCCGCTCTTTGTTACAAACAAATTATAGACATAAAGCATGTACGACTAAGCATCATTGGAGCAGTGAGTGGAAAAACTCGTTTTGGGTAACTATTTTGTTATACCAATCGGCATTTAAAGGCAGCAAAACAAACATAAAACACTTTAATGGAAATGCTTTGGGTTATTGCTGCCATAAATATCTTTTAAATAAAAGATATGTTCATTTTAAAATGTTTCTATGTCAAATAAAGCTGTTCGCAGCAGTAAAGAGGCATCAGAGGATCCTCTGAATCCTGGTGAGAGCGAATGTTCCAAATTCACAAACTAAAAATAAAAGGCAGCTAAACTACTTCCAGCTCCAAGTCACCACCAGCAACCACACACACACACACACACAGACACAGAGAGCCAGAGCCAAAGGGAGCAGAGGGGCTCAGGGAGACAGATTGTCTTTTAATTGGTTGAAAACTGCAGAGCTTTGAGACGGGCTGAAGGGGAGGACACACTCGCACACGCACACAACACACAATGTCCTCTGTGATAGTAAGGAGACGTAGCAGGTCCCCGCTGACTGAGTGGTATAATGAGCTGAACCCACGCCAAAACCTGGAGGTGTGTGTCTATCTGTTTGTATGTGTGTGCAGCAACCTGCTGATGTCAGGAGAGTAAATGTGTGTGTCTGTGTGTGTGTGTGTGTGAAAGAGAGAGACGGGTTTGTCCTGCTGTACCATCACTGTATCTCTACTGTAACGTTTGGCAGGTCAATGCTTCTTTGCTCGTCGGCCAGCAGTCTGACTGATTCAGGCTTCTGAAGACTGATTTCCACACAGATATTCTAATACTAAAGATGCTGATAGACAGTTTTCTGCCAGACTTCAATGTGTGTTACCTCCTGATGGTGCGCAGCAGGGTGGATCTGGCCTCATTGTGGAAGGTGATGATGATGGAGGTTGGAGGAAGATCAGAGTCGTAGTGAAGGGTGGTGCACCTACAGAGAAAGAGAGACAGAGAGAGAATGATTGAACATGACATCAGATCTATTGGCGTAGCTCCTTCAACAACAACAGATTCCTAGAAGTTCCCTGAAAGATCCATCATTTTAATAAGCTTGAAATAAAATAAAATAAAAACTCTGGAGGTTTCAGATGTCCCTCTCTATAAACAGTTGAGACATGTCATTAATCAAAAAAATCTGATTGAACAAAGTAAAACGTCTGAAATTAAGGATCAAAGATAGAGAACAAAAATTAACTGTTTTGTGTGTCCTGCATGAATCATGATGCTCTGTATTAATGCTCGTTAGTTATATCACATGAGAAAATATCATCAACACTGTCGCATTCACATTTACATATTCAACTGTCTGCATGCACGACACACACACACACACACACACACACACACACACACACACACACACACCAACCAAGTGATCAGACCAGACCTGTTGAAGATGAATTATAGATAACCAGCCAGAGGCTCATTTAAATACACTACATAACAGTGTGTGTGTGTGTGTGTGTGTGTGTGTGTGCTGCCTTCGCTGGGTCAGCAGCCTTTTCTTCTGAAAGAGCAGAGGCAGACACACACACACACACACACACACACACACACACACGGTGTAATGAGTAGACTGGCCTTTACCTATCAGATTGATGGATTGGTGACATTTTCAAACAGAAACAGCCTGCTTGTTCTGCTCTGGCCTTCATTTTTAAAAACCTCACCTTTCTCAAATGTGTGTGTGCCCGTGTAAAACACGCTGCACCATTAGCCATCTTAACGTGAGCTTCTCTGCAGCTTACTTCATCTGCTTCCATAATTGTAGTATAATAACTTGTTCAATGAGGTGCTAGGGTTGGATTGTTCTATCAAAAACAATTAAAGATGAAATATGTTTTTGATTTCCCACATTTTTTTTACACTTCATAAGAAGGTGAGGGATTAAACACTAACAAGTTCTGCTATTCAAAAACATGTACGACATGTTAATCCAACAAATTACACTCATTAGAGTCAAACACCATCCGAACCACACCTGTGTTTATGTGTGCATACATATTGAAAGACGTAATATTACAATTTATTAGATTAAAATCTGAGCACAGCTTGATATTTTGTTTGTCAGCACAGTGAAGAAAGTCCCATTCACTTCAGTAATTTCATTCCTACAATATTGTTTGGTCACTTAAAGTTGTATCACAAGGCATAATTTTTTGTATCATAACATGAAACTTAACAATAGTAATTAACTATAATAACTATTTAGCTTGTGTAGCTCAGAGGGAAGAAAATCTGTCTACTTTTCAAGCATATTAAATAAAACGACACCGAAACATGTCGACTAGCTGTGATCGGAGGGCAATTCCATTTCAGAGGACATCAACAAAATGTGGATTAAAAAGCCAGAAGTCTGGCCAGTTCAGCTCATCTGTCCAACCAAAACTCGTACATGTAACTCAGAAAACATGACTTTCCACTTATTAAATGTATTTTCATGGATCTCGTGAACTTCCTTCACCTATTCACATATTTTGTTGTTGGGTTTTGTCTAATATCCTGCATCATATTCCTAACTAATACTACTATAAGAAATAAGCTGCATGTGTACTCCATTAGGCTTTGGTGAAGATCTTGTGGCTTTAGCTCCCACAAAAAATCTGGTGTGTCCCATCAAAGTGTCCCTGAGCCGAACATTGAACCACCTCCTGTGATTTGCTGTGGGGTTAGAGCACAAGCTCCCACTCCTAATTTGTTGTATTAACAGGTCGGCAAGCAGGATCAGTCAGTGCACACGAGCACCCGGCTGTGAAATAATACTATCAGCACCTCATTAACTCGCAATTTGATTTTTTTAGTTTAGAGGCACGATGATTAACTGGGGAAACAATATCACCAAAGCAGATTACAGTGTAAGAATTCAGAAACAAACGTATGATTCATGCTTTTATTGTTGTAACATGCACATGTGTCGATGCAAGAAGAGGGTTTAGTCCTGCTCAGGGGCATCGTGACAAGTGGTTGTAGGTTTCAGTCAGTGGTTTGAAGATCTCCTTCTCTCTCTTCCCTTCATTTTTTCTTATTCAGTCTTCTAACTTTCTTTTTCACTTGCTGCTTTTACACTTCTGTTTTCTTTCCTTCCCCATTTACTTTGTTGTAAATTTTCTTAACGGCATTTTCGGCTGTATTTTCCATAATCAAAACATTAGATAGACGAATTAATGAACACAATCTGATGACAGAAAGCCTAAAATGAAATACAAATGCTTCCTAGCCTATAAAGCTAGCTCAAAGACACACACACACACACACACACACACACACACTTTGGAAAGCTGAGCTTTTTGAAATTGAAGGCCAGAACAGGCTGTGAGCAGACTGTTGTCGCTTTGCATTCACATTTCTTTCACCCTTCCTTCTTTCCTTTTCCACTGTCTCTATCCTTCTGTTACTGAGAATAAGAATATATATATATTTGTCATATTATATCCCATCATGCCCCTCTCCACTTCCTCCATCCCTTCATCTTCCCATCTCCATCTATGTTTTCCTGCAGTTGATTTATTCAGCAGCTCTACCAGAGAGGAACGATAAGAAGATAAAGATACTGCTACTATGTGTGTGTGTGTGAGAGAGAGAGAGAGAGAGCGAGAGAGAGAGAGAGAGAGAGAGAGAGAGGGAGAGAGAGAGAGAGAGAGAGAGGGAGACAGAGAGAGAGAGAGAGAGAGAGAGGGACGAACGAGGCCAAGAGACGCAGTGACAGACAGGCAGAGAGAGAGACAGACAGAGATGTACAGATAAAAGTTGTGCTGACAGATGACTGATGTTGAAGCTGATATGAACAAGCTTCTATACTCCCCGAGCGTATGTATGTGTGTGTGTGTGTGTGAGTGCGCATGCGCACGTGTGTGTGCGTGTGTGTGTGTGTTCCTGATGCATCAAAGCTCACAAAGGGAAGGAAACGGGAGCAAGTACAGGAGAGGGAGGAAGATAGATGAAGAGGAGAGGGACAGGAAGAAACCGAGAGGAGGGATAAAAAATGGGTGAAGACAGAAGAAGAGAGTCAAATAAGCTGATGAAGGAGAAACGAAGGAGGCAAGGCGAGAGTAGAGGAGGTTTAAAGAAATAAGAAAATGTTAGAGGATACAAATGACAAAAAGGGAGGTGACAGGGTGAGAACAAACATGAGGAAGAGGAGAGAGGAGGAGGAAGGGAGAGATTAGGAGAGGAAAAGAGAAAGGAGAGAGGTGGAGGAGAGAGCCATGGTGGGAAGGTGGAGAGGAATGAAGACTAGGGGAGAAGAAAGAGAAGAAGAAAGTGGTAGAAAAATGTAGATGAGAAAAGGGGAAAATACACAAGAAAGAGAAAAAGAGAGGTGGTGAAGAGAAGGAGATTGAGGGGTAGGGGAGACAACAGAAAGAAAATGTAAGAGGGGGAAGGAGGAGAAGAAGGGAACACAGGAAAAGAAGAGGAGAGGATGAGAGGACAAAGAAAGGACAGTTAACTGAGGCAGAAAACAAATGAGTAAGAGGAGCAAAGGGGGGAAAGTTAACGAAAGAGAGGAGAGGAGCAAACGGATCCTTGGGAGGGTACTGAAGGTGGAAAAACAAAAGGGAGAAAAAGAATAGTGAAGAAATGTAGAGGGCTATAAAAGGGGACGAAAAGATAAGAACAAGAGATAATAAATAGAAAAAGAAGAGACAGAAAGAGGAGGGAGGACGACTGACTGAAGATGAAGAGAAAAGAAAACTAAAAAAAATTTTAAACATGAAAAGGAGATTAACAAAAACGGACACAAATTGATTTTAAGAGAGATTTTAGGAACTGTACCATTACTCACAGAGAAGATAAAAAAAACACACAAATGCATTTGTTACCAACGAGCAGCACAAAACTAGACCACAATCTGCCAGTGTACACAAAACTCAATGCAAAGCCCATTTTAAAGCTGCATATCTCCACACAATCCAGTTTGATTAGGAAAGAGATGAAGAAGAGAAGAAGGAGATGGATAAAAAAAAACAAACAAAAGGAGAAAGGGGAAAAGGGAGAAAAGAACAATGAAGACAAGACAAGAGAGGATGACAATAAAGAATAGGAGAGGAGAAAGAAGACAAAAAAAGAAGAGAGATGAGCAGAGTGTTTACGGTAGATTTCTGTCCAGATGGTGCAAAAATCATTTATATTTGATGAGCAGAGCCATTTGAGGAGTGGATGTTAGTGGTGTGTGTGTGTGTGTGTGTGTGTGTGTTGGTTCATCTGGAGGTGAGATAAACACATGAAAGGACAGGTCAAAACCAGCACACACACACAGTCCCTCTCTGCGGGCGGTGCAGCTGACCTGTCAAAGTGTGTGTTCGTGCTGCAAAATACTAATGGCCACTGATGTAGCCCGGAGATACTGTCAGACCTTTTCACACACACACACACACAGACGCATGTGTGCGCGCGCACACACACACACACACACTGTGTACCTACCTACCTGCAGCCTCTGATTAACACCTCTACCGCTCTGCCCTTCACTTGTTCTGCCTCTCAGCTTTTTTCTATTCTTTTTTCCCTCGATTTCTCTCCCTCTCTCCCTGTGCCCTGCCTTGCCCTCTCTGCCTCTCCGCCTCTCAGTCTTGTCTTGTTTTCTCTGTCCAGCTCTGTCTCACTCCTGGGCTGGCTGAAAAGTTACAAACATAACGGCATTATCACTGTGTTCGCTCTGTCCGGCTCAACAACTGAATGTCATCCTGTTTTTTTTTTCTGGCGGTCCAAACAATGCTTTATAAGTATAGACTAGGGCTGTCCCCGATTAAGGATTTACATAGTCGAATCAGAATCGTTAAGTCGATTGATAGTCAAATCATTTGTGTATATGTGTGGGCGATTGCGAGCTGGGGGGGTAGCTCCGCTTCAATCTTGAGAAGCTGCAGAGCTGCAGTCACTATTCATTCAACTTACACTGTAGATTTCCAGCTAAACTGAGTTTTATTGTTGACCATTTGTTCTCTCTCTCTCTCGTCTCCCATTCACCGGTCTTGTGCATAGCTTCGTGTCCATTCTGTGCTGCCGACAACTGCATGGATGTTGCAGTTCCTCGCGGGTCTATTTCAAGTAGCCTTTTATTTAAATACGATAAAATATTCTTTGTGTGGTTCATCAACGCTGATAAATTATCCTAAAGTCTCTTCAGGTAGTGTTCCTCCACTACCACTACACACAAACACGCTACGCCTAAACATGCGCAGTGATGACCCAAGGTTAGGGTTTACCTTGAGTTAACTCAACGGTTCATGAGTTTACAAACAGACGTGTTCAGTTCACCAGAAAACACGAGCATAATGAACGACACTCTTTAAGTGCATTCATGCACAACACTGTATGGACACACTAACTCTCTACACTGTCAAGCTTTTGAGTTTATTTGTGAAAACTATATGTATTTCTGCCCATGTAGTTGTATGTGGATTGACAACACATTTAGATTTACACTTCTGTTCATTGTGGTCACAATGCATCTCTGACAACCTCCAGAAGTGGTTTAGCCGATCAGATTATTATCTGTCCACAATCCATGTTGGGTGCATTTACACCTGTACTTTGATGCTGTATCTGATTGCAATCCAATCACCCCAAATACATTTTAATTCCAGGTGCAAAAGGAGACTTAGAGATACCATTGCTGAGAAGAAATACAGGACTGTTGACGTTACTGAGAACATTTGCATGATCCTTACAGTTTTTTAATTAATCCATTGCGCTGTGAAGTTTTACCAGTTTTCAGCACCTTACAATAACTTCAATTATTCCACCTACAGTATGTGGCAGCCCAAAAAGTAGGATTCTAGGAAATGTAATTCTCTGAATATGTGACTCTACTTTAGATATCACATGGCATTGAGTATTGTGTGGCTTAATTTCCTAAAGACTTCACTCACTTATGACTTGAGACAAGAAAGTGAAAACTCACTTGAGACTTGACTTGCCCCAAAATACACTGGACAAAATTTTAAATGCAACACTTTTTCTGCCCCCATTCATCGTGAGCTGAACTCAAAGATCTAAGACTTTCTCTGTGTACACAAAAGGCCCATTTCTCTCAAATATTGTTCCCAAATCTGTCAAAATCTGTGTTAGTGAGCACTTCACCTTCGCAGAGATAATCCATCCACCTCACACGTGTGGCATATCAAGATGCTGATCAGACAGCATGGGGATTGCACAGGTGTGCCTTAGGCTGGCCACAACAAAAGGCCACTTGAAAATGTGCACAATATATGAGAGAAACAGGCCTTTTGTGTACATAGCAAACGTTTTAGATCTTTGAGTTCAGCTCCTGATGAATGGGGGCAAAAACAAAAGTGTTGCTTTTATGATTTTGTTCAGTGTACTTAAAATAGCCAGGCTATTAGCACATCGCTAACAGGACGCTTGTTCCTTTCTTTGCATTAAATATTCTTTATTTCCTGGGTTCCTGTGTTATCCCGCATGTATTTGCAAACAATGCAGAAACGGTGAACTTCACATGGAACAATCGAAAAGTGCTTACAGTATGCAAATACAGTACACTGAATAGCTATTTTTACAAAAAGGCGAGAAAAGTATCAAATATCTTCTTTTTTTTTCAATGTGATATTCTTAAGAATAAACACGTGCAATGGGAACTGTAATATCATTTTGTTTTTGCTTGGGCAGTATGATATGGAACAATGTCAGTTTAATCTGAGCAGAGTAGCAGCACGCCTGCTGCAGTAAGATATTTTGGTAAGCTTTTCACCTCTGCCCTTCCTTTCTTTCTCTTCCCACTATCTCTGTCTCGCTTCTTTTCAGGTGTTCACAGAGGAGAAGATGGCCTAGTTTTGGCTGGTTAGGCAACATCCATTTACATATTTATACACTGCTGGTGAATGAGGGAGCGACAGATTTCTCGTCTACTGATCGAGAGAAAGAGGAGAAAAGAAAAAAGAGACAGCGAGGGACAGTTGATAATGCCTCAATTCTTCGTTTACTGGAAAATTCCATTAGGAAAATTTTCGAGTCAATGACTCCAATGAATGAATAGCTCAAATGAATAGTTTCAGTGGATTCAACAATTTTAATTGAAG
The DNA here is from genome assembly GCA_024633595.2 of Lepomis macrochirus. Classification (NCBI taxonomy): domain Eukaryota; kingdom Metazoa; phylum Chordata; class Actinopteri; order Centrarchiformes; family Centrarchidae; genus Lepomis; species Lepomis macrochirus. The sequence goes on from JALXJV020000017.1 coordinate 9,711,634, forward strand.
CAGGTTCAATCCCCAAGAGGAGTGAAGCGGCGTCCATGTTTTGCAGAAGAAAAACTGACCAGGCTGTGGCCTCATATTTCTTCTACTTCTAAAGTCGAGAGCTAATTTTTACTTTTATAAAACAACGATAAGATCATTCACAATGCAGTGTACACCAGAACTAGTAAGCTTTCTCTCAAACGCACACAAAGACCCATGTAAACACATTAAGGTAAGATGAAACTTTGATTCAAGTCGCATTGCATCAACACAACAAATAAGTTCCTCAGCTTGTGTATTAAAACGAGATTATGCAACTTTGAAAATATAAAAAAAACAGAGTCTTACAAATGAAACGTTGATTTTATGAGCAAGAAAAAAACACCATCAGCCGTAAAACTACACATTATAAACTAGTTCTATGTAATACACAAGTAGACGGCTCGTGCACCTTACCGGTCAGGCACTAACATGCCGTTAACAGCTGTTTGGTAGGGGAACGCATCACCAGTGCTGATAAAGCATGCATGCAACTTACATAAGCGCGTGTGCAACTTATATAACGTCACCTTAGTCAGTTTTCTGTCTTTCTGTCTCTCTTCACTACTTCTACTACTCTTACATTAAACTTTGGCATTTATTATATAAATGTCACTTCAGCAAATGTTACATTATGTTACCTAAACTTTCCACTTTTGGCGCACTTTGGGCCTCTTAGTACCAGCTGAGCATCGTTTAAACGCGAAAGTCTACCTGAGTATTGCTGCTCACCATGTCTATATCTTTATGACCACAGTTTACCCGTCTACTGATGGCTACTTCCAGCAGGATAATGCACCATGTGAAAACACTCAGATCATCTCAAACCTGGTTTCTTTAACATGACAATGGCTTCACTGTACTCTAATGGCCTTCGCAGTCACCAGATCTAAATCCAATAGAGCACCTTTGGGATGCGTGGAACGGGAGATTCTCATCATGGATGTGTAGCCGACAAATGTGCAGCAAATGTGTGATGCTGTCATGTCGATATGGACCAAAGTCTCTTCACGAAGAACGAAGGCAGTTCTGAAAGCAAAAGCAGGTCCAACCTGATACTAGGCAAAGTGTGCCTAATAAAGTGGCCAGTGACTGTGTATGTGTATATATTTTAATATACTAACAAACAAACAGAATTGCAAATAAAACCTCCTTAGAGAGCTTAGGGAGGGATATTCCATAAATATGTGATATGTGCAGAGTGACATAAACTGTTTGTTTACAGTATCTACATAAATAACAAATGAGATGCACGGAAAATTAGTACTAGAAACGAACTGCATATTCAGGGGACATTATACAGTATGAAGAAGAGGAAACACTTTCTAGGTGTGCCATTAGTCGTATTCCTCTGTGGTGACTTTGCTGTGTCAAATCAGTCAGGAATACATTCAATTTGTGTTTGTGTGTTTAAGAGACGGGAGGCTTGCTGTCATGTCACAACTGATGGACAACACTGTTTTTTCTGTAGCTGCAAAAAAAATGGGGAAACTAATTTTTTTAAAGCTTCCTGAAAAATCTATTGTTGGAAACTTTGGAAAACCTATAAAAACCTGCACTGTACAGTGCACACAACACTGCCCCACTGCCCTTTTAACATTAAAATCTCCCTACCAGTGTTCCTCATGTAAATATACATCCTACCTACATAACAAAAAAGGTTGTGTGTCCAAAATCCATGACATCGTAAGTAAAACGCTTCATACGAGCACTCTCTGATTTGGTTTAGATATACAAACTACTTTGTTAAAATTAGTAAAAATATTGTGGTCATGGTTTTTAAATTTAATGTTAACTGTTTGTAGTAAACAATAGTGTCTTGTGTCAAAGCCAGGGACTTTGTACCCAAACAGCCACACTGATATCCTTACAAAAGGTTCTGTCACACTACTTTTGTCTTTGCTTCTAATAATTCGCCCCTGACCACAGGAGGTTGCTTATCAGGAAAATGTAAGCAGAGGCCCCTTTAGATATCAGAAACGACTGATGCTGGCCTTTATCACAGTCTCTCAAAATGGCATTAATGCTAACTGCGCTTCTTTTAGTTTCTAAGTCGAATCACCTATAGATGGATTGAATGCCACTAAACAGTACACACAGCATCGTCATGAAATCTGTGGCAACAATCTTAATGTGAATTTTGGGTATCAATGACTTTTGATAGAGGTGGAAACAGTGCAAATGTGCAGTTTTGAGCAGGTAAATGATCTATTCACACTGTTACTGCTGCTGTTTCCTTTAAAAACAACAAGTCAAACAGTGTTTGTGTGTCATTCACACATGTTGATTTGAGCTTTTTCACTTGTTATGTTGTCATGTAGCCCAGTCATGATGTGGTATGTGGGATGAATGAGGCTGCAACAACAAAAAATGAGCCACTGCATCCAAAATCAATATACAACGCTTTAAAAAATGATTGATTGACTCTCTTATTGACACTCACACGTCAATATTTTGAAGCAGATGCTGAAGTCATCTGAAGATTCATAACTTTAAAAAGAAGAGACCGTTTTTTAAAGTAGTCTGCTTCATTATCTTCTCTCTACAACTGTCCTGCCGCATTATCCTAACAGCTAAATATTCCTTCTGATCTGAGCTAAATTGGGCCACGTAAACAGACACTGATTTCATCCATTTAAGTGGATTTCCCTATCAGACACCCTCAATTCTGTGTCTGTGAAAGTGTTGTAATTTTAGTTTTTTTGGTTGTGTAAATAATATAGTACAAATCAAAATGAATGAAAGAATAAAACATTTAGGTGACATTGTGCAGTCACTGAATCACACATTTTGCTTAGCATTTGTTTAATAAGTATCACTTCCACCATTTTTTTCCTCCCTTTTTTTGAAACTACTCCATAGAAACTAAATTTAGTGGAGGAGGGTGCGAGGTTGTCACACATACTGCAAATCCTGGCAAGGATTAATAAGGTAGAGCAACTTCCAAACTAACTCCAACACCCACCGTCAGATTAAAAAAGGAGAACGCTGTCACCCAGGAGGGCTGGTTTTGGCCTCTCCAACAGGCCAACGTGAGAAACACGACAACCCCCCCACAGCAAGAACGCTAAAAACAGCTTAAAGAGAAGACACATGATGGCTTCAGAGCCAAGAAAAATTTGAGGGACTAGCTGTTATTGGTGGAGTAGAGAAACTGGGAGGGGGTGTCACTGATGAACAAAGGCAGAGATTTTCAGATACAAGAGAAGATAGGATGCTTTTTTTAATTTGAACAACTCCCGGGGCACCTCTCGGTTCCTTGTTAGTGCTACCGCAATCTCCCAGCAGAGCGGAGAGGCTTGTGTTTTCCAGAGTTTTCCGACTGTTTAAAAAAACATGAGGCTATGACTGCTGGGAGAGATGCTTCACCCTCGTGCTGCTTACATATTCATGCTTTACAGTTCCACAACTCTGACTGCTACTGACTGTGTGTGTGTGTGTGTGTGTGTGTGTGTGTGTGTGTGTGTGTGTGTGTGTGTGTGTGTGTGTGTGTGTGTGTGTGTGTGTGTGTGGTTGTGTTGCACAGTTATTTGTGGAAACACTTTGCGTGAATTTGAGTTTCAATGTGTTTTTGTGTGTTTTAATGGGTGTAGAATGTGTGTGTATATGTGAATGTCTGTATATGTGCAGGTGTATAATTGACGCAGTTGTTTGGAAATCACAGTGCTGAAACAACTGAGGATCTTTTAATTATCAAGACATGAAACAACATGAAATTACCTATTGTATCACATAATAATAATAATAATAATAATAATACTAACCTGCACTTTCTGTTACAGGATTTGCATTTTCAGCCATTTAATTTCATTGGTTGAAGATACCAGTCTCCCTGCGATCTGTTATTTTCTCTTCCACCTCTTGTGGGAAGCAGGGGTCTCGTTAGCGGCCTTTTTTTCTCCTTCTGTTTCATATTGTTATGTAAGCAAACCTCTTTGAAGAAACTTTGCAGACAGACACCACACATGAGTGGGTATCTGTGTCATGAAAGTAAGAAACCCCATGAGGAGGATCCTGACTTTTTGTTGGGAATGGAGATGCAACTGGTACAAAGCGGTGCCAAGCTGCTGTATCACAGAGAAATCTGTGATATTAACATGAATATATTTATATAGTAGAGTCTTATAATGCATATAGTATGGATATCTGTACTATATTATGAACTTATTTTTGTATGTGCTGCGGTGTGGGGTAGATAAAGTTTATCTTACAAAAACTATAACAATGGTACTACTACTACTTTAACTTATGGTCTAGGTCAAAGTCTACTGATGTCTCTTATACAAGTAATGCACATGTTACTACAACTTCTACAATTACTGTGCTACTGCTACTACTAGTGCTATTTATACCATTGCTGTCATTACTTTAAGTTCGACTGCTTCTAGAAAAACTACGGTTACTACTAAAGGTATTTTCACTTCATCTATATCTACTACTAGTAGTGTTACCACTACTACATGTAGTGGTACTGCTATCACTACTATGGATTTAAATCTCTGGGATCTCCACTACTGCCATCACTAAGACCTGTAGTATAAGAGTTACCAGTGCTTTCACTGTCACAGTCACACTTTCACTGTCACACTATCATCAGCGTCGGGAGGTTATTTTTCCGAGGCTTCAGCCCAGAATCTTTCGACCGTAGCCCTGAATGTAACTCAACAACATCATCAAAACTATTTTCTGTATTAATATGCAATCATCTTCATGACACAGCCTGTCTCACAGGTCTTCAAAGAACAGAGAATATCGCTACCTATTGTTTGAAGTTCATGTAAAGTGATGCCCCCACCATAACTCAGCCTGCCTGCAGTTAGAAAGACAGAGAGAGAAAGAGACATACTCTGTTCACCTCGCTCAGAGACATTTTGCTCTGTTTGACTGTTTCTCTGCTCTACGATGCTTAATTCCCACTGAAGCATCTGTGAGCTGCACTTTATCAGAACTGCTGAAGTTAACATTTGCGTGGATGTGCAATGAGATTTATTTCTGATTACAAGTGTTTTCAGTTTGGGGTTTTCTACCTCTGATGAAGAGTAGTGCTCTCGTCTCATCCAGTACAGCTCCAGACAGGCTCTGTGTCAGACTGTCTGAAGGGGGTAGCCTACTACCATATCAGCAGAGCAATAAGGCAGGGTAATGCACAGCAGGGGGGCGGGTTGATTTTGTTAAAACATTATGACTTTATTCTCATCAGATTACAATTTATTCTCGTTATATTACGCCTTTTGTCTCAAAATATTGTTCTGGAAATGTCAGAGAACACAGATATGTGGGAGAGATTGTTAATGTGCAGAAAGAAGATGAGCAGAAAACCTGCTGAAACACAGGAGCTATTGAAGTCCAGGAGTTTATGACTGAATTAAAATGAATACATCTATCTCTGAGGTGAAAAGATGCCACGTGCACATTTAAAGACTTTACTTCAGGCATGCCTGCATGTGCGCCTGACTCAGCAGGGATGAAATTAAATGAGAAAGTTGATCTACATAAGAAACATTTCTGACAGCAATATAGAATGCCTGAGAGTTTTACTGCATTGCAGTATATTTTTTATTTTGAATAGTCACCTGTCACCTAAATTTTGTCTTTCCTTTTATATAAATAGACATTTCCTCAAAAAAAAAAATGGGGCAGAAATTTCACCAGAATGCAGGAAATTAAATATTTAAAGCACAAATTTTAATATTGTCAGGGATAATTATAATCAGTAGCAATTATAAAAATCATAAGAAATGTATTTAAATGGCCTATGATATGTATTAAAATGTGGCTCAATGATTTATAGGTAAAGAAGCCATGAGGTTCAGTTTGGCAAATGCCATAACAAAGTAACAGCAGAAAATTAGACAGTTGATAGAGTAGCTGTGCGTTTTTTGGGGGGTTGATACAAGTAGAGGTCATTTACTGTTGCTTTATAGGCTTACTTTGGGTAGGCAGTGGCGGAGGAACAGGTGGAAAACATGAAAGATTTCTGGGCTCCCCAATGTTTCAAGAGCCTGGAAACTCCCCTGCTACAACGTTTACTACTAACAGAAGTACAGAACTGCAGCTGCCGCTTCACTACTAATATAGCCATTGTACTAAAATGTGATCCTACCACTATTACTATTACTAACTACTACAACTACTAAGGATACCAGTCTCACTACAACTAACACTGCTGGACACTACACTACTAACACTATGACTAAAACTATACTAATGCTATCACTACTACTGCTGCTGCCACTGATACCGGACCTTCTGCTATTAACACTACAACCATTACTTGAATGCAACTACTGCAACTGCTTGTACCCCTGTTATTATTTGCAACCCGACTACGATCTATCAATATTCCTGCAAAAGGATTGCTCAATTATTCTGGTGAGCAAGAGTTCTGGTGACAAAGTGTTTCTCTGTTCATGACAGGAACAAATGTAATTGGAATTTTTCACAGTACATGATCCTGTTTTGTCTGTTGATGATAGAGCATGATTGATCATTTGCGTTTGTTTTGTGTATGAATTTGAGAGAGAACAGGAAAAAAATAAGAGAGTGAGACAAAGGGGTTAAGAGTGATAAAAAGTGACTGAATGAGTGTGTGTACAATAATATACCTAATACTAACATTAACGGCACTATGACTGATAACAATAAGACCATTATGCCCTCGTTCACACACCCACTCTCATCTTCCATCGCTTTCTTTCTCTCTCCAAATTCTTTCTCCCTTCCCTCTATCTCTGTGTCTCCGTCTCTCTCCTTTCGTCCTGTCATGTCAGAGCAAAGAGAAACCAGGATCTAAACTCAGACAAGGCTTTGAACAATAAAGCAGATGAAAGATCTGTCACTGAGAAAGACAGAGAGAGAGAGGCAGGGAGAGGAGTCTTTCTGTTCTCTCTCTCTTTCTGTTTCACACCCTTGACTCTATTTCTGTCGCTATCAGCTGAATGGATTTCAGAGGGAGCGATTTAAGGAGTTGGACAGAGAGAAAATGGGGATGACAGTGGGTGGAGGGAGAGGAAGAGTTGGGATAACAGCAAAGGGAGATGTGAAAATGAAAGACAGAGGAGAGAGGAGAGTAACAAACCAAAATTAACCGGAAAAAAATGGGAGAGAATCAGTGGGAAGTGATAGAACACCAGAAAAAAGGAGAGAAAATCCCTTTTCATGATGTTATTTTGTGATCACAGCTTTTTAATACCTCTACAGGACAGGAATAATTGCTGGATGGTTGGTTTGTTTGTCATGTTAATGCTTTGTTTGACTAAATACACCATCTTTATTAATGGTCAAACAGTGCTCAGATGTTTAGTATCATCATTCTGGGGGTGGTAGACATGTATTGCTTAAAGCAATTTCTCAACTTGGATTTTTACACTGAGCCAACTGAGATCCATGAAGCGTATACTTTACAGTTGGATATCACTAAACAACCTTCAAAATCCCAAATCTCTGCACTGTTCTCATTAAACAACATTTTAATGTTTAGTCTCTTGTCTCACCAATGTATTTCTGAGCCAACAAAACAATGCAGTTCATACTCCGGTCATCTCCACAGTCTATGTTGTTGCAAAAACAAGTGTGAAAGATGTACAGTTTTCAGGTAATATCAGCATGCCAGATGGAGCTTGACGTGGAGTAGCAGCCTGCCATTTTTGTTGCCTGTGCGCTCTTTTGTGCAGAGGAGTGAAAAAAAAGTGCCAGAAACTGAATTTGGAGAAGAGATAGATTATAGGTTGTGTTTTGTGCAGTGAGGGCTGGAAGAAAACTTTAAAGCCCAACTTGTTAAATGCAGGGAGCCTGTGTGGTGTTGTTTTTTTTTTTTTATACTGCATATAGTGACGCTCACGCACCACTACAGCAGAAGACTCAGAGTATCAAATCTGTCAACATGTTGCTTTGTGGTTCTACTTGTTACTGCTGAGTTGAGCACATATAAGGGTAAACAAAATGTTAGGATTCATTAGGATTCAGTCCCAATGTGGCAAAAGCTAATCTTCAGTGTCAGGAAGCAGAAGTGGTCCTCCATCTTTACAGCCAAAATTAAGAACAAGCAGAAAAAGTGTTTCTTTTCTGCAAAAAAAAAAAAATGCCACAAACCATAACAACATAAACTTACATATAGAGCATGAATAGTCAAATTAATCTGTAGGGTAAATTTCATTGTTTCTTGTCCTGCATATAAAGCTTTGACACTTGTCTTACTGACTTTTTGCGGTTGTTGCTATGTTGGCATGAGCTTCAGATACAATTCAGACAGGATGATTTGTTTAACTCCTGAAGACAAGAACTGGTCCTGACTTGTTACCAGTTCCAAGCAGAACAAAATATATAAAAGGTAGGCCTTGAAGAACAATGATCGTCTTATCCAAGGACTGATATAATCTCAGGAAAATGTTCCCAACAGGACTATTCTGAAATGTTTCTTATCCCTCAGACAGTTGAAAAGGTGGAATATTGATTTTATATTTGGGCCATTACAGTATTTTTGCAAATATGACATGATGTTTGAATGTTACTGTTCACTGTGTCACATACTACACATGCAGCTTATATGTACAGAAACCCTCAGCAACATGTTTTAAAATTAGGAATAGCACACTAGTAGAATATAGGCCAGACTCAATATGCCATTTTCACTACATTTTTATTACTCCATACATTTAGATGGAGCAATAAAAACCATTACATATTTTCTATTTTTATCTCATATGTTCGCAGATGCATGGTGTCATGGCCGCCACCTTCAACAGCAGATAACACAAGGAAGTCTGACACTCTCCTCCTCATACTCCTGCTCATATTACAGTATGAGGCTATGAGGCAGGGAGACTCTGTTAGCATCCATATATTCCATTATTGTGTGTGTGTGTGTGTGTGTGTGTGTGTGTGTGTGTGTGTGTCAATCCTGACATTGCTGCAACTCCCAAGTCAGTTTGCTTCACACAGGCAAGAAACCATCACTCACTGTGTAGCCCCGGGTCAGAAACACACACATATGCATGCACATGCACACACACACACACACACACACAAACAGTGTAGTAGATGAATGTTCAGAGGCAGGCAGAGGGAGAGGTTTTCCACATGGAGGATTCTGTACAATGGATCTGTGGTCACTCTCCATCACACACACACACACACACCCACCCCTACACACACACAAAGCATGGGGAGACACACACTGAGTATATCTACACAAAAAAGTACACACACACACACACACACACACACACACACACACACACACAGCAATGACAGTGTGCATGGGTTCTGCTGGGTGATGAATGAAGCAATATTTCAGTCTAAACCAGCATCCCACCACAGATGGTGGTATAGAGAAATGCTTATACGTTACACATGCACATGCCAACATACACAGTTACACACACACACGCACACACTCATTTCCACACACAAGTCTGCAAAAACCCCATCTGTGAGAGTGCGACAGGGTCTGGAGCCCAGAGGAATCACCTGTCTTATAACACACACATACAAACTCACGTATATATGCAAACACACTATAATGCACATCTGTATGCACACACAAACATGCTCGCTACACACACACACACACACACACATACACACACACAGACACACTCATTAAACTCTGCAGAGTGTTGTGTTGCTTCCTGGTGTTAGGCGAAAGCCTGGAGGGCAAAAGTCTCAGTGCCAAGCAAGTATTAGCAGCACCTCTCACACACACACACACACAATAACTTTGATACACACAGGCATACACGCTGGCAAACAGGATCAGACACACACCCTAACATTCACACACATACACACACACACACACACACACACACACACACACTCACACACAAATGTTTATGAAGACACTAACAGACTCCTAACTACACACTCACAAGTACGTTCACACACACACATACACAGACAGACACACTGTTGGCTTAGCAGTTTGTGTGATGCCAGGTTGCCTGCAGGTCTGCTAGCAAGGGCCTCTGCTGTCCTAGTTGTTTTCCATCCAAACCCCCGTCTCTCTCTCTATCTCCATCTCACACACACACACACACACACACAGATGAGCAGGAGCAGAAGCACAGACAGCTATTTTAAACACCACGATGCTTCATTAATAATTTTCAGGAATTCATCTTGGGAAAAATAAATTTTTGATAACACACACTGAGCAGCAGCACCAACACACTACCATCAACCCTCCTGAAATGTTCTTGAGCAATCCCTTCTCATAAAACAATCTGAACTCTGGCACTGGGATCTCTGTGTTGAAAGAGAACAGAAAATATAGTGTCTAAAGATTTAAGACCACATTATCAATACACTTAAAGTGGCACTAATAAAGCCACTGCTGATTTGTCCAGGGGAGACTCAACAGTTATGGTAAATCAGTTTTAACACAATGAGAGTGTGGAATCAAATTCAAACAAAATCATCAACCTCAGCAGTGGGTGGATGCTTTTTGTGGCTGTGCCACCTCGTGAACCAGAGGGATACATTTCATTTGCAGGCATATTTAAAGGATAAGAAACAAGTTAATTGCAGCGTTGCTTTTGTAGTTTTGGCCATCTGTTGAGTTAATTGCTGAGATCTGAGAGCACAGTGACGAAGAAACTCCTAAACTAGCCCACTTATTAACTTATTTATATGAGAAAATAAAGTTGTACAGTAAAAATATTAGTTAAAATGTGTGTAGCAAATAGTTACAGATCATATTTGTGACAACACGATGAGTGAATGATACCAACATTTTTGGTGGAATCACTTTAAATTGCGATTATTTGCATGATTTTCTTGCGATTAATTGTCATGTGCAAAATTGAATAATGAATTCTAAAGTAGTGAACTGTGCACTTTAAACTAAATATACTGCTATGTACACAAAAGTGCAATAACATGGTTTGCAAAAAACGTTAAACAAATAAATAAAATATTTATTGTAAATCTCAACTTAAACATTAATGTAATAAAATCAAATATTAAAACAAAACAATTTGCCACTGGCAGGGCATTTCTTGGGTTTTTTCTGAACGGGTATCAGCAGGTATCTTTTATCAGCAATATAAACAGTTAGTAGCAAGCGTTCCTGTCAGAGTGAGCTGAAGTGCTCGCCTCACTCATACGCCCGCCGCCGAAGTTGAACAGTCTTAAAGTTTTTGTATCTGACGCACAACTCAAATCATTGGAAGAGAGACTGATCTTCGCTGTTGGTGAGTATAATTTAACGTAAGTGGCAACGTAATGGCACAGAAGCCATTGCCATGGTTACTATCCATAGAGCGCTTGCCCTTTACTCGTGGACTATGTTGTGAATTTAAGGATGTTCCTAAGACCGACATCTTCCCCAATACTAATCAGCATGCAGCGTGTAGCTTTCCGCTTCACTATGACATGTGATCGATTGTCTTGCTTTGGTTCATCTACTTCTCCCACAGGCTGCATCCAGCGTAGCCTGCCGAAGCCTCCCTCCGCTGCTTGTTTGGGTGGGTGATTTGGAGGCTGATCCACATTCGTTGTGTATTCAGAGCCAGTGACAAACAGCAGTGTGAATGTGAGATAAAATAATTGTTGCCGTTAATTAATTAATGCATTAACACGATAACACGTTACTTTCCCGGACCTGTTTTTTTTTCTCTCAAGAATTCCCAATCTTTTTTGTACCATGAACTGTTACGCCTGAATATCTACTATCTGGTTGATTATAATGAATAATCAGTATATCGTTGTTGTGAGCAGGACAGAATGATGAGAAAAGATGCGGTACAGACAGACTGCAGATCGTTCTGTGGCCTCGTCTGGATGGTGGCGCCTCCCTCCATGCCATGTTCATCATGCTCAGCAATCACTTCAGTGTTATCCTAACAGATCTAAATTATCCAAAAATAAGACCACGTTATAATAAAATGGGACTTTCGCTTCAATATTTTGAGACTTTCCCCTGCTGTTAACAAAGTGTGAAGTTATTGTTCTCATAAATGCTGGGAAAATAAAACACAAACACTGGCTTTATAGAAAATTCAATCAGAGCTGTGTTTTTAGAAACTTCAGGTCATGTGTTTTTCTTGTTTGATCGTGGCAATTTTTCTTCTTTAAACATTAATTTCAATAACACATTTTCCACCAATATGCCTTTGTATTTGTTGCTGTACCATTTTCCTCCTAGATGAGTTTTTCTGTCATTTGGGTCTGTTTTTCATTTTGATCTCTTGTAGTGGGATGCTTTTATGAATCCCTTCGGGAGGCTTCTTGTCTCATCTACACTGTTTATACATGATATGCTTTCATCTATCTTATTTTAGCTGCGATAACGGCTGTGACTGGTATGGAAACTAGTCTAAGAGATTGTTTATGTGCTTTCATTTGGTCACGTTCCTGTATTTACTGGCCTGTTCCTGCAGTAAGATGGGCAAGGTGGAAAATCTGCACCAACCATCCAAATATTGCAAAATTTGGTCCAACTACTTTGGCAGGTAACCAACCAGGCTGTTCTCTGTTTGACTCAGCACTTTGTCTGCTGAAATCCTGAAGGTTGTGGGTGGAATTCAGAAACTATTAACTTCACTGGTGGAAAAAAACAAGTCAAGGCAAAGAAAGTTGAGCAAAAGTAAACACAGAGAAACATTTTGTGGTAGGAAATGAGCGCAAGCTGCCAGCTGCCTCCTGGGAAAACTTGATTTTCTTCTCTACCAACTAGCACTTTGAAGTTAAAACCATATAAACATAGTAACCTGGTAAATCTGAAAGGGGCTGCTGAATTCTGGATATTATAAAAATCAGGATCCAGACAGTGTTTTATGTTCTGGTATCGAGTTACACAAAAAATGATCTGAATGCACCCTTGAATCTCAGTAGGTGTATATATTTACTGTTTCCATAAAACCGGCATTAAAATCCATTGCTTCTGCTGATATTTTTATTATTATTATTATTATTATTATTATTATTATTATTATTATTATATTTTACCCCTGATCTGCCCAAAAAGGTGCACATAGTATGCATTAACCTTTTCATTCATGATCTCTCACATCTCTCACATCTACCAGTCTAATAAGACCAGTCTTCCCCTGAGCAGCACTACTGGAGCTGGTGGTGTTTCTTTCACTTAAAGTGAAAAATAATTTCAGGAAGTGAAATCAAAAATGACAACTCACAAGGTAGTTCGTGACTTCAGGATTTAAGCCATTGAACACATTTTCGCCTTGAGGTTGCCAGACTATTTCAGAGACAGACTGGTTAACATGACCTAGTTTACTGTAGTTAAAACATGCCAACCTATTCCGTTGTTAAAGTAGCTGAGGCCTGTTTCAAGCCTCATCAGACAGATTTAAATAAGTTTCTCTATCAAGTTCACATTGTAATAATTAACTTTTTTTTCCACTTTAAATTGGCAACTTAACGCAAAATGAACTTGGATGCTCTTATCAGCATTACGCTGCTTGACTTTCACACAGCTTTGCACATTGAACCTCAGGAGTACAACTAGTCCATTAACGATGCTGGTTGAGTGCCTTGCTCAAGGTTACTGCATGAGAGGACGACGGCTGCTGTTCATTTTTCCTTCCTGGTGTGTCAAAGCCAATAAAGTAGGAAATGCCTTAAAAATAACTTGTGCAAAATAAAACAACAGGGCTGTTGATTTATTTTTGGGAAGGAGCGAGGGAGGGAACAGCTCACGGGGGGGGGGTCTGAGTTACCTGAGTGCCACTGTTGATGTGAATGTTTGAAGTCAAACTAATTTCATCTCCCGGGACACGCACGTTAATCTGACCCAGTTTGGTTAAAACACACCAGTGAGTAATGATACCTTCTGAAAACCAATTAAAAACAAGAAATCTAAACCAATTTTCATTTCAAATACTCATGAGTGTCACACTGTAATACTGATTTGGAAATAATATTTAGCTTTTAATTTGTCCAGGGAGCCTCCACTGAGTCGCAGCCTTTATCAGAATTCATTTTCACTCATTTTTTACACCTGAGAGTTGCTGCTGCTGACATTAATATCTCCAGCTAAGCTGCAGAGGCGGCGGTGTCTTGCTCAGGGGCACCTCAGCAGCAGTCGTTGAAAGAAAAAAAAGGGAGATTTGACAAAAAAGCTTTGAAGATTTGAAAAGTTCCAGAAAAAGCTTGTAAGTACAGAGTTTTGCTAATTCTTCTATCTCTGCAGGGAAGTTAAACATTCAGTAAACCAAACTTATCTCTATGTTAATAAAACTACATTTGAGTTTTCTACCAACTGAAGTGACGCTTGTTATTTTTTAAAATGAGTTACTTGTTGACTAATTTCATGAACATTTATTAAGTGGTTCATCTTGATCTCAGTGAAAACAGGATATTTCAAAATCAAACCTTAAAGTGAACACAAGCCAAATCAAGTGTCATTTTGACCCACCCACACACACACACACACACATGCACACGCACATAAAAACACAGTGCAGTGTAAAACACTGCTTTCTAATATTTCTTGGATCTCCCATCTGTGATTCAGGTCTCGTCTAGTGATGCCTTGAGGCTGAATGTTGCAGGAAGTGATGCTGAAAAAGAGTTGTGTTCCTCCCTCTGGCCTTCTCCTCCTCTCATCAGTTATACACACACGCATACACACACACACACACACACACACACACACAAGCCTCAACTGCTATACTTGTGAGGATGGTGTATTGACTGCAACCACATTTTATATCCAGGATAGTCAACATGGTTAAAGGAAATGCACAAATACAAAATCACATACATGGATAAAGGTGCACACACACACACACACGTTCTGATGATCCTCGCAGTCTGACCAGGCCGCAGAGCTAAACGTGGGACACTGCTGACACTGATCTATGGCTAACGCTGTGGCTCGCTCTGGAATACCCAAATCTAATGAAGGTTAATGATATTTAACCGCCTTAAATCCGGTGAGTTCTTCACAGTTATTTATACCTCAAGAAGTGCCTTTGTTTTGTTCAGCATTAACTACAATCTCTCGCTCTCTGCATCTTAAATCCGTAATGGACAACAGCCCGTCTCATTACATTCATTTGAAAGGTGCTTAAAAAAACTCCAATTGTACACTGGATGTACAAAGATAAGATTAGCAACAAAAGGTTTGCTCTTAACAAGTTCTGAAATTTTGTTAGGTGTAATACATTGGACGCCATCAGATACTGCTCCACGGGGAAAGGACGCCTCTTATCTGAAGCCAAGTGCTTGTCTGGTTAGGACGACAGCCAGAAGACCTTCACATTTACTGCTTGGAGGGAAAGTCTTTGCTCTTCTGAACATCTGGGACACTTCGACACAAAGAGCTGATGAGCTGATGGATTGAACTGCCAACCCTATGTTTATTAGCTCATCCACACACTAAGCTGTCACTAAGCCGCACCACTTTTCTATAACCCAAAATGACAAAACGTCTTGATCGATATTCTAATAATACATTAGTAATATCATAATTTTAAGACATCCTTAAGTATCCTTAAAAATTGTAGAGTTCCCTTCTTCGAATCAATAAAAGTAGTACTGAGTGGCACGCGTATTGATGGGCTTGTCAGGTGATTAAAGGTTTGGTTTAGGCGTGGCCCTGCTCCCGAACCCAAGTTAACAAATTAACTTCATTTCTGGCTATCAGAACCTTTCTGGCTCATATTTTCTATTTTCCATCATGTCATCTTAAGCATCCTAACATGCTTACTGTTGGCTCAGCTGTACTTTTGAGTTCAATGCTAACATAGCATGTTAGCAAGCAAACTGTAAGTAAGTTTATACGGTATGTTGGGCTTAGACATAAAGCACAGCTGAGCCTACAGCTGAGACTGACTGAAAAAAAACAGCAGAAGCCGACAAAGTCTGCGTTGTGTTTTTTTCTTTACATTTTTAAATAAATATAATATAAAATATAATTGATGTAAATTTTATGATGAACTGTTAATCATAGACAAAGCACATGAACAAACACCTCTGGTAAGTCTGAATTGCACATCACGTGCCGCCACTTTGTGGAGAACTGCCTCTTGTGCTACAAAACGAATGCCACTTTGCGGCCACTTTCAGTTGATCCCTGCAGGTCTTTCAAAGCGTTTTCACACAACAATTGACAGAATCAATTGAATGGAGAGAATATTCTGAACTCGCAGTTCACACTGGTAATAATGGTCTTTGTGTCTAAGTGTGTGTGCACTTGTTAGCCTGAGTGCACTTGTGTTTTCGTGCACTTGTGTGTTCATGTTTATGAAAGTGTGTGTGTGTATGTACAGTACTGCGCCTGTGCATGCACATTGGGGCTTTGTATGGAGGTATCCAAGTGTGTTATCCTGAGTCTCATGCTATTGTGGTGTGTGTGCTTCACACACACACACACACACACACACACACACACACTGACACACTGGTTCTCAGCTCTCTTGCAGCCAGTAGAGATGACCTTCTCTTCAAAGTGCTTATGTCCTGTTTCCTCCAAACCCCTCAACACTTAACCAGCAGAGCTCTGCAGAGGAGCCGCTGCTCCTGCTGTTGCTATGAGACAAATGGAAATCTGTCGGGGGAACAGTCAATGCTCCCTTTCCCTTTCATAAGCTACAGTAAAATAGTGCTGCGTTAATAAAATAAAGCATCTTCATCTAGACATCTTTTTATTTGAAAAATTTCATATTTCAAATTCCAAATTTTCATTCAAATATGACTAAACGTTCAACTTCTGTATCAATCATCACACACAAATTAGAAAGCTTTGAGGGCCAAGGAGAGACCACTCTATGAAAATGTTTACCTAAACAAAATAGTCCTGCATGATTACGAAAAACTTTCCTCACTATCCAAAGTACGAGTTAGTTCAATTGGGGAATATTTGAGATGCCTGCTTAACTTAAGCTTAAACAGAGTACAAAAGTAACCTTACCAAAATGTAAAAATACTTGATTTTCAGAAAAAAATACAGGTTATGAAATTGTTACTCAAGTTAAAGTACTAAAGCAAAGTAAAATACATTTGGGCATCAAGAGTAAAAATACACAATGTGAAGAGCGATCCCTTCCAAAATGTAAAGTGAATAAAGATTTATAGCAACACTTCATGAGTATTTTAGGATATTAAACTGTCTTTTATGCATAACGGTATAAAAGACTTTCAGAGTCGGCAGATCGCTGTGCTGTTCAGACCACACAAAAGGAGTCTTAAAGTCGTCTGATCGGCGACAGCTGTGTCACACATTACACGTGTGGACGACGACTCCGTCACCTGACGACTGGTCTCCAAACCATGTTTTGTCAAAAAAAAAACGAACATGAAAAGTGATACGGGAAATGACGTGAAACTACACACAAAACAGGAGATTTTTATTATTATTAAGGATAAAAATGATTAAGACAATGAATATGGGTGAAAGAACGGGTCATCACACAGGTAGCAGGGATTGTCTGAGCCACAGAGAGGGTTGGAAGTTGGTAGAAAGTGTTTTGAAGTGAAAACTAGCTGGCTGCTCTCATTGGCCGGATGTGGATGTCGAGTCGGCCGACTCCTCCATATATTTAGCATGCTAGATATCTGGCTGGCGCCGTTTTTAAAATGTGTCGTTGAGTAGTTCACACATGACAATTACCAAGCGCTGATGGATCGCTGATTTGCCCCCGATCTCAGGCTGACGGTCGGCGAGCTAGGCGACTGGCAAATCGGGCTTTAAATCGTCTAGCGTGAACTCGGCTTAAAATCCATACATGCAAACAAACTGATGATATCAATATAGTAAAGCACAATATTTCTGCCACAAAATATCCTAATCTAAAAGTAAAAATGCCTCATAAAATATGTAAATGTCCAACCCAGGTATCAATACCTCAAAATTGTGCTGAGTTGAATTGTACTAATTCATGCTAATGTGCTACAAACAGCAGGAGGGCTAAGGGTCTTGTTCAAGGACATTTCAGCAGGGTAAGGGCCTGTTGACCCTGTCACCTTCAAGGTTCAGGGCGATTTCAGCAAGCACATGGCCATCTGGCTGTCATTTCGTGGAGCAGTATGAAGCTATTAGAACCCCCAACCCGGTGTCATCCAAAGATCATCTAATCAGATCTGATGGGGGGAGAAAGTGAGTGACAGTGTGTGAGAGCGTGTTAACGCGTGCGCGTGTGTGGTCCTCCAAATTTAGTGGCAGCTATCTGAGGTAAACAGCTGGTGATTGGAGGGGGTACGTCCTATTTTGGAGAGCTTCCCAGACACTCATTCACTCGCAAACACAAACACACACACACACACACTCACAGAGTGACAGTGAGAACAGAAAAAAAAATCCTCACTCTTAATATACTACATGCCTCATCAGTTCCCTAAACACTTAGACACACACGCAGACACACATATATACTAAATCGCACACTGAACTGTTGATACACACTTCAGCAGAAGCTCATGAATAAACAAAGAAAAACACACAGAAACGCACAATAACAGTCCACTGTGGCTGTACACACACTCAATGCCATTACAAAAGACTGTCATGTTACCAAAAACAATATTTATCCAGCCTTTCGCTGAGCCTTATAATAACTGTTGTATAATACAAAAGCATGTCAAAACACAATATAATACCGTGGTAACATTTCCAGGCTGATATCGACAGTGAAATTTAGAAGTTTAACAAATGTTTTAGCTTTGCACAGTGAAGTAGGGAGAGCAAATACACATCGTACTATGTATTATGCTGCTGAGTCATTGTAGAGTAGTTAAAAGCAAATAAACATAGTACATCATAGTATGTGGTGCTGCTGAGTCATTGTATAAGTAGAGTAGTTAAAAAGCAAATAAACACAGTACACCATAGTCTATATTGTGCTGCTGAGTCATTGTATAGGCAGTGTTGAAACTTAAAGTACATTTTTATGCAATCCAATAGAGGAGCAGTACCCAAATGATTTATTGAACCAAAAAAACCCCCAGATATTTCTAATATGCAAATGTCTCACCACGCTGTTAATCTTAGTGATAAATGCCCTTTTCCTGTGAAATAATAAACGCTTGCAGCATCCAGCCTTTCTGCTTTTACTATTTGGAGAAAAAAAGCTGCAATATTTGGTTTCAATTCAGTGTTTTGTGCTGCCACTCAGTTATATAGTTGTTTCTCCTGTCATTAAATTAGTCATCAACCCACTCAGTGGGCACCTTTCCAAATGGATCTCACAACAGGAAATAAAACAACTTCAACCTCCTAGATTTATACTGTGTTACTGTTGTCATGCACAAAAACACAGGCATGTCATTACTTTAAATCAACCAACTGTCTAATTTGACTAATTTTGTGATTCTTATTATTAAGATCCACAGCCGGATTAGAACTTGGGACAGTCTATGGTTTGCATCTTAACCTTGAGGCGAGTAGGATGCCCTGCTGCCTCTCTGTTTAATGTCAGGGTCAGATAACAAAACAGATTTTCACTATGATAGATCATTGTATTGCTGTGTTTTCTTCCATATCCCTTACATACGTATTAATTTTAAAATATGAGAAACCATCAAGTCAGTAAAGCAGCCAGTGAATGAATCAGTTCATTAGTCAGTCGTCTGTAGATTCATTGTCACAGACGGCCTGGTCAGGAAGAAATGGCTGTTCTGTTGTTAAGGAACATGCTCATTAGGCATAAAACAGACACTCATTCGCTCTCTCTCACACACACACACACACACACACAACGCACACGCACTCTCAAAAAGAAGCTGCAGTCCCTGTGGACCTATTAGTGCATCGCTGTGTCATCTATCTGAGCTTAAGTTCTCTATTGTTTGTGACAGACACGCACACACACACACTTACAGATGCTGAGATACAACTATGCAACCGCCTCCGCTACACACACACACACACACACACACACACACAGAAAACATTGCGGCACCTGTCAGTGCCTCCAGGGAGCTACATTGGTGTTTAGGAGCAGCGGTTACAGAGGCATACAGGCTAATTAAAACGCACTCCTTTCTCGACAGGCTCCACACATACACACTCATGCCAACACACACGAACATCAGAAGGTGTTTGTAAGGGGGGGGGGCTGGAGAGAGTGAAGGAAACACAAAAGAGAGACGCTGCTTGCATAGTTGTGTGTGTGAAAGTGAGAGGTAAACCAAGAGAGACAGAAGTAGGTAGCTGAGGGCCACGCCAGGTGGTGGATGTGCCTGTTTGCTTAAATCACAACATGTTGAAGTGTTCATATGTGTGTGTGTGTGTGTGTGTGTGTGTGTGTGTGTGCACACGGCAGATGGTGCGTGACGACTGTATTGCTCCCAGCAGCACAGCTGTCCGAGGCAATACACCCTGGACACACACCACTTCATCAAGTTAAATAACAGCTACACACGCACACACTAAACACGCACACACTAAAAACACGTGTCAGCACTTCAACAATCTGATTTTTATATTTTTATAAACTATGGATGACAAAGGTGAGGAAACATTAGATACATTTCCATCCACCTGTTTTCTGCATATTTTAAATGAGCAAATAATGGCAGAATTTTAATGAGCAGAAAAATCACCAAAAACCTTTAAAGTTTGGCTGTGGTGCAAAGGTTGGTTTGAAGAGAGTGTGCAAATGGCACAAACCGTAAGTATTATACTGTGGAATAAATCTTTCTTATGATGCTGCTAACTCAAACTTTGGGCCTGGTTACACCTGCACTTGTAACAGTAATATTTCAAACCAAAGTTCATTTTAATGAAACACCTGTGATCAGCGGAAAAACACACAATATTTTATATAGAATTCAACTTTGGTGAACTTAAACACAACAATTTGTGCTATTGAGCAACAGCAACCTAAAATTCAGTTACTTAGAAATGGGGCAGTACAAACACCACAAGGTACATGTGGATCAGAAAAAACAAATCATTCATTAAAAAACACAAACATCGCTTGTGAGAAGCAGCAATGAGATGATGCATCGGTGCTCAGTTAATGACGTAATCTCGTGACACCCTCTTGAATATACTCATATGAAGGTTTGGCAACAAGCTCGGATTCATATTTTATTTTAACAACATTTCAGAAATTTGCTTAAAACTTGTTAAGCATTGTAATGGAAAGACACCTTTAGTTCACAACAGAAGTGACAGATACGGCACAGATACAGAATCCGACAGGGACTGAGGGTTCACCTGATGGCGTGAGAGGCATGCGGTGCTAACAATATTAAGTGGAACTATTTACTTGCAGTGTGAATCTCTGAAAAGGCAAGTGGGAGGGAAATGCTCATTGACACGCACAATAACACACATTGAACATTCCATACAGACGTATGAAAAATAAATACATCACAATATATTAACCAATCCAACACCCCCACTGCCACACAGAAGAGGAGGAGGGAGGACAGAAGAGCCAGATGGAATAACAACGGTGATTATGGTAAAAATATGAGGGTGTATTAGTTCAGTCAGTGCTGCCCACCTGCTCTACTCTGACCACAGCTGGTGAGAATGTGTGATTTCTTTTATTTTTAATTTTAATATGATACCGGCGTAGCGTGGGAGGGCTTCAGGCCCTGCAGTCAAACCTACATCATCCTGCCATAAACAGCTGCTAAATACACGTACTATTCAGGATGCAGAGGATAATTTCATGCCATTTTGTGCCATCATGGCTTTGTTGTACACTGAAAGTTCAAAAGAAAAGACAGAAAGTACTTAAATTCTGTCTCTCAACTTGAATAGTCAGCTCACTTCAGTTTCTCGGAGTACAGGTTTGTGTGTTCCTGCATGGGCAGCTGTATGCAGCAAGAGCAAAAAACACTTGTTTATCACAAAGCTAAAAACAACCAAAGTGATTAAAAACTACGTGAGAAACTGCTAATAAAAACATTTAAAAATTAAATATGAATATTTAAAAATGAGCATTAAGTACTGACGTTGTACAAAAGCATATAATATTAAAGAATAGAGGTGCTATATAAAGTATAGCAACGTGCACATGTTGAAAAACTAATAAATCTGGCAAATGTTTTTAGGGCTGGACAATAAAACAATAACAATAATTATAGCGATATAATTTCTTAAAAATAACAATATAACACATGGTCAATAAATATTCAATAAATGTTTGATTTTATTCACTTTATTCATGAACTAGGACTTATTTTCTTTCTTAAGAAGTTTATTTTGATGAAGAAAAAGGGACCCATGCATATTTGTTGTTTTGAATGTTCTACCTCAGATTTGTGCAGCGATCCACTGTTTATCATCACGTGTTTGTTCTGACTAAACATTAAACTTCAACTTTCACTCAGGAACAAAAATCAGCCTTTAAACTCGAAAGAAATTAAGATACGATACTTATGGTGATATCGAAAGATATGAAACTTTTTATCGTGACAACATTTTTGGCCGTATCGCGCAGCCCTATCGATGTTCCTATAAATGAAATTTTAATCCTCATTGTTATAGATGTCATATATGTCCTCACCTTGTGTTTAAAAGGCAGTCCCCTAAACTTGGTGAATTCCTTTTGACACAGAAAATGTGCATCTGGCTTCTTCCATATATTCATTATCCTTCATTAACGCGGTGAGTCTTTTGCTCAGGGTTAAACAAGACAGCAGACCGTTTATTTCAACATGAAGCAAACAGACTTAAACTGATGCAATTACCAGGAGGAGAAGAGAACAAGTGGAAACAGAAAATGTTGTTGAACCGGGGTGAAATATTGTTCTAATGCACCTCCCATCGTGAAAATTTCATTTCCATTTAAACATGAATAGAGTCAAAACTAATCTAATTTAATCTGCCCTCTCCTCTCATTTCCCCGGCCGTCTCCTCTCATTGCCACTGCTGTCTCCTCGGCTCCTCTCCTCTCCTTTTATCTCCTTTCAACTTCTCACCTCTCTCCTCTACTTTCATCTCCCCTCTTCCCTAACTTCCTTATCCTTCCTTTTCATTCCCTTCCTCTTCCGTCCCATCCTTTCCTCTCCTATTTATACCTCAATCAGGGTTTGTTAAGTAAGTAGAGATTTATATATAGAGGATATATATATATATATATATAGAGAGAGAGAAGTAGAGAGATAGATAAAAACAGAAAGATAAGAGAGACAGGAAGGGCGGTAGAGGTAGGAAATGAGCGAGGCCAATAGAGAGAAAGAGGGAGAGGTGGCCGTTGGGTTTTTATAATTGGCTGTCTGTGACTCAGAGAGGGTGAGTATCCCTCTGCCTCCACACACACACACACACACACATGCACAAACACACACACACACTCGCTCTCAAAGAGATCGCATTTCCTCCTCTCGCCTCCTCTAACATGACATGAAACCAGCTTCTGAAGCCTCGGGGCTCTGAACATTTAAATTATCTCCTATCTCCTCGACTCACTATGGGCTAAAGATCACAGATTCAGCTTCACAGCAGCAGAACAGGCTGTCATTTCCTTCTGATTCGCCTAATGAGCGTTGCTAACGACTTCTCCTTACAATGTCCCTATTTTAACCTGCGTATTAACCCATACAACAATATTCTAGCTTTTACTCTTATTGATGGATCACTACTTGCGTGTGTACGTGCTGTCAACTCACAGTGGCCTGATAATAGCTGGAAACTGGATCCCAGCCGGCTGGCAGCCAAAGAGCCTCCAGCTGGGAGCAGTAATTCTTAGTGGCTATATGTGTGTTGTACTCATAAAATAAAGGTAAAATATAATGTTGTAATGTTTTCCCTGGTAGGGTAATAATTTTTAATGCATCATTTCTGGTTTATATATATATATGTTCAAGAAACGTTATACACTTTACATACATTTTAATATATGATCTAACCATTTACAACAGTAGAATGATGACTGAAAGAGTGTCAGATTGAGTCGCTCTTAGTGCTTCAAACTATTTTATAGCATTTTCTTCTATCATCATGGTACCAATTAATAAGAAATTTAAAAAAAAAATACACCATCTGTCTGTGGCTGCAGATTTGTGGTGCAGCTGTCATTGTGCCGCTCTACACCATCCCAACAACAATATGATTTCCTGGAGAGGCCGATTCATCATTTGTTTGTCGTCATGTGTCTCTGCGATTGGCTCGGCTGTTTCAGAGCGATGAGACCAGAGATTTGACTGGTTGACGGTCCATTTATTTATCACCGCACTCTCATCTATATTCACCTCCATCCAGCAACTTTGCACTTTTTGCTCCTGCACATTCATTCATTCAACGAAAACAGCTAAAATAATTCACATGATCAACAAACTCTATTGTTAATTGTCTCCATTGCTTTTAGCGTGTTAGTCAGTTGCTTCACACGTGCAACCATCCACTTCAATCTCCACCCGATGACGTTTTGCATTGTGTCACACTGCTTTCACCTTTTGCTGGAGAGGACAGAGACAGAGAGAACTCGTGGAACAAAGGTTCTTGTCACATCGAACAATTATGTGATTTATTTATATTTCATTTTATTGCATTCTTACAAAGCAACTTTGAAATAATAGCATATCTTAAAGTGGGTTATATTTGAAATAGCATTGTAATTACATGATCTCACTGAGAGCGAGTGGAATAAAACCAAAAGCAAGAAACCACAGAAATGCTTCTGGGTGAAGTAAACAGTGTTTTACTTGTTGTTTTACTTTTGTATAAAAAAGACATGTTTGTCCTCGGTGTGTTTCTGACAGACTAAAATGTATGTAAAAGAAGCACAAGAGGTAATAAAGGTTAACAAAGAAAATCCTGTGCTGCTCTTTGCTTTAACGAAACATCCTACTTGGTCTGCTGGGTATGTGCTTCTTAATATTCCTAGGATTTTCACAGAAGTAAGTAAAATTGCCTTTTCTTGTAATGGACCCTGGTCAATGGAAGGAAACTCTCCAAGGCCTAATTAAACAAGACACTCTACCTTCTGTTCAGGACTTTAAGCCCCATATTAAAGTCACATTCACGGGAGGTTTGTGTCATTGTTTCTGATTCTACATTCCTCTCCTCTTTCCTTCTTTATGTTCAGCTTGGGTTGTTGTTGATGACACTGCTGTACCTCCTTTGGTCTGTCTTGTAATTAAAAATAACTAAACCTCCCTTCCTTGTGAAATCAAGGTTAAACAAAAGCAAATCGATTAAAAAAAGAGAGAAACCAAACCAACAAAGACAACTTCAAACTCCCCAGGCAGTAAGAAGGAGGATGTATATTATCATGACTGAAAGTTGGTTTTGTAAGGGTGGAGCTGCTGTAGCTGTGTGCTCAGGCAGAAATGTAGAGATACCGTATAGAAATGTAGCCCAGTTTCCTCTGTGGGTGGAGTGCAGACTGTGGTTGATCTATAATAAAACTGACCAACACAACTTGCCTGCTGCTTCTGGACAACCCAAACCTAAGTCAAAAAGCACAGTGAGTGTGCCGTGAATGCACAGTGCTGCTGCGGTCTTTCTTCTTCACACCAGAGTAACTTGGCAGACCTCTGTGATGAAGGGGTGTGTTGCATTCACACAAAATAAAACACACCCAGATTTACTGTCCAAGCAATTATCTGCAGATATGCGTGAACCATAATGACTCACTATGCTGTGAAGCTAAATAAGCCTTCTGACCTGGCTTCCGAATTACTATCAGAGGTCTCATTAATAATTTACACTGCAGCCTCCATAATTCTTGACCCAGAGGAGGAAGCAAGAGAAACTAAACTGATGCTAATATACTGATTCACACAGGACTTATTTCATAAGAAGACTGGAGTATTGGAGAAATATGGTCAGTAACTTGTGGTAGAATTTTCAATTTACAGATTTAGGCCAGGGCAGATTTGCATGGCATCAAAACACAAACGACATCTGCAGTTATTAAAAAACACTGAAGGGCTCCAAGAAGAACTAGTCCAATATGAGCAGGGTTTTTATTTAGGGGAAGATAACACATTTTATTCCCTTGTTGATGTAATTATAGAAGAAGAGCTGGCTCGCGTCTGAAACTGTTTGCTGATAGGTGAACAGGCAGAACCCAGAGCCTGGGGGGTTTGGTTGCAGTCTGAATATAATCAGATAATTCTTGACACCAAAATTGCATCTCAGCCTTTGTTACTCAGAGGCCCAACTGCACAACTTCCCCACATCAAGTCACCAAGATTGGAAACTGAAAAAATCTGTGCACCCAAAGAAATGCCATTTCACAGAGTCACGCCTCTCAACGTGCAGAGACGCAACATCTGAGGCTTTTTCTCACCCTACTGTAGCTCGGAAAATTCATTTCTTTGGTGAAATGTTGACAGGGAGATGCTATAAATGGATTGCAGCAGAGGCAGCAGGCATCAGCCGGTTCTGTCCTGTATGACTGTTTTGGTAAAAAATCGATTTCCAGATACAGTAACAGCACCTCATGGTTCACCAAGTGACCTACGCTTTCCTGGAAACCAAAGACAGAAGAAAAGCTCAGAGTCAGAAAACAACATCACACATGCTGTGTTGTGGTGTATGTTGTGGCATGTCATATTGATGTATTGTGCCAGAGTTGGGGTTAGTATGTGTTGATTTATGTCGGTGTTTTGAGGTTGTGCTGCACTGAGCTGCGTGCTATGGATCTGTGCAGGGGTGGGACTAGCTATTTTGCAAACATCAGCTAACCGGATAAGGTATATCAACGTCAGCGCAGTGGAGCTAAATGCAAACCAAAATAAGCAACGGGTTGAGATTCAAAAACAACTGACTGTAGATAAAGCTACTAGCACAAACTTCACTTTGGTGTTCATTTATTGATCGGTCAAACCTCTATGAAGACCGGACTTTCCCCTGCTTCTGTACAATTTTGTGTTAAGCTCTGGCCTGCTTACACACTAAAGTAGCACAGCAGGTGCAGACCATCGTCAATTTCACTTGTAGACCAAGACTTGTATTGTATAAAATAAGATGTCTGAGGACGGAAAAAACATAATTAAAAGGCACACAGTAAAGACTTTTAGTTTTCTTTGCAATGTAAATAATTAGGGTGTTACGTTGCTTTGTGATGTTACATTAGTATTATTGTAGAAGGGAAGTGAATGAAAACACAACAATATAAGAACGGCAAAATCCAAACATGCAAACATAAGGTTCATGTCAGAGTATCACACCCTAAAAACTTTGAACCTTATTTTATAGATATAACAAACAACAAAAAGCTAACTATTACATATATCTCAAACATAACATATAAGTCACAAACAGTTTTCCAAGATATGTCTGCCAACTGTCTGTTTGCTGTCTGTGTCTGCCTTCAGCTGAAACAAAACTCTGGCCCACGGCGATCTTGTAATTGATCCCCACACCGAAAAAAATGACAGTGATTTTCCTTTTCACGTCTACATTGCATTATTCCATGCAGCATTCGACATGCCCCCCAGCAAGCGGCATAATGTGATCACACACACACACACACACATACACACACAAACATACACACTGAGCCGAGAAATAATATCTTCCTGTCCCGAGGAGGAGATATTGATTGTGGCACGGAGCACAGAGTTTCGATTTACACATTTAGAGTTTGACGGCAGCCATGTCGACCATTTGGCTGTCGTTAATGGCAAAATGCTCATAATTTACAACATAAATGGCTCAACGGGAAACACAAACCACTAAGCACTTTGCTTTAGCCTGAGAGAGGAAAGGAATACATAATAAGAAAGGGGAGATGTGTTCGTTTGAGGACAGATTTATTCAATTAAAACACGTTCACAATCACTGACCAGGCTTGTCATGAGCAGAAATCTAGTTTTTACTCAGTCTGTATCACAGTCACGGTTGTTTGAAGGCAGCAGAATACAAGAAACAAGGGTCATTTGTGCTTGTGTGGGCTGTTTGTTTTTCCCTGTTCTCAGCCGTGCAGTCATTGCAAGCGAGTGTATACGGGAGCTGGCGAGTTGGTGAGTTGTTTATATTTACGATTGTCTTCTGTTTTGTTGTGAGATGTCTTATTAAAGACCATAAAAAGTCTCTCCGTCACTAACGCGCTTCTTGCGTGTGAGAATTGAGCAACAAAAAATTAAGTAATGAATTCGTGGGACGATTGTCTTAATGACATCCATCAAGCCTCGACTTCATTATAAGGTGCTTTTTAAATGGATTTAACACACTTTCACACGCGCACACACACACACACACAGATGCCCATAAGTCACACACACAGAACAGAAGAAGGCAGTTAATAGTGAAGTAATGAAGAGTTACAGCATAAACTCTTTATAAGCCTCTCATCGCTCATAAATCACTTAGAAACCAATTTCATACCAAAAGCAGGGACGAAGAGAGAGGAGGAGGAGGTCTGGATTGAAGCAAAGAATTAGCAAGCAAGAGGGAAGAAGAGATGACAAAAAGAAGGGAGCACAGACTGGTCTAAAGTGGGGAGACGAGAGGAAGGAATGAGGACTGAGTTTGAATAAGGGGGCAAGTAGAACTGTTGGGACAAGAAGACAAAGAAAGCAGATTAGAAGGTGGGATGAAAAGGAAGGAGTGATTCAGGGATTGTGAGAGAGTGGCAGAGGAAAGGAAAGGAAATTAGTGAGGACGAGCTTGGGGAAGGAAAGAATCGGTGGAGGGAGGTTTATGGAAAGAGGAAGAAAACAAGGGAACCGGAGGAAAGTGCAAAAAGCTCCATTAACTGACAACTAAGGGAGAAGTGACACTGAGCAAGACACTTGACCCTCAGCTTTATCATGTTATTGCAGCTCAGTTAAGATTAAGAAGTTTTCTAGTGTTTTTTTCTGTCTGATTTTCTTTAAATTGATTCTATTTTTCTTTAGTTAAAAAAAAATATTATAATGCATTTATTTGCATGTAAATAAATATGTAAAAGGATTATGTGACATATTTTCCCAAGCATCACTGGCAGTAGCTGCCGCTTCAGCAGATGCTTCAATAAATTAAATCGCACAAAGTTTACATCGGACAACAATCTTCTTTGCATCTTACTTGGATTAGTAACTGCAACAATATTACTGTTTTGGAAATACTGTAATAATACTACTTTTCCCAGTAACTAGTAGTGTTCATTCTCCAAAACAGTAATATTATTACAGTTACTAATCCAAGTAACGCTACACTTCTGCCCAACACTGATGATCACCTCTATATAAACAGTATATATTTCACAGTTTTCTGGATTTTGCATGGTTAGGTCTTTACCACTTTTCCCTGATGTTACTTATGGCAGTGGAAATATTCACCAGAAATCAACAACAAATGCCACATGTAAGTAAAGTGGATCAAATGCCTAACTTACTTTCAATGGGCAACTGCATTACTCATCTGCTACATACTATTAAGGAGAATGTACATTTGGAATTGGTACATACATGTCTCATGTCAGAAAATATGTCTTTCAATTATATCTAGTCCAGTCTGAGTTACAGGTCTGCTACGCTGGATAAACAAGTGTTTTTCTAGATTCTCAGGTGGATGTAGATGTCAAAGTTCAGTGCATGACTGTGTTGCAGGAGCACAGTTGTGTTGATACTGGGAGAATTGCTGAACACAATGTTTAATTCATGGATACATGTAGTCCCAGCAGTTGGAAAATCCATCAGTTACTTCCAGGTGGGAGGATGTGCAGCCAGTGTGATTTTGATGCGTGTTTGATTTCTGTTGTTCTGCTTGGTGTACGAGCGCAGGATAGATTTACTCACAGGGTTGTGGGAGCTCGGTGTTGCATCAAAGGTGCAGTTGCAAAACAACAGAAACAACACAACACAGGGCAGATCGATTAAACTGTGCACATTTTAACTAAGCAGCACACAGCTGCTGCACTTCATAGTAGAAAATGTTTTATACAAAGTTTTCTAAGACTGATACACTAGTTGGGTTATGTACGTTAATGCATAAATGTCAATTTGTGATATTAACTATAAACAATAAGACAAGAGTTAAAGGTTCAGTGTGTAAGATTTAGGAGGATCTATTGACAGAAATGCAATATAATACCCATAATTATGTTTTCAGTGTTGTATAAAGACCTTACATTATGAACTGTTATGTTTTTATTATCTTAGAAAGAGCCATTTCTATCTACATAAACCGCGGATCCCCTTCCATGGACTTCGCCATGGTGCGGCACCATCTTTCTACAGTAACCCAATCGGGCAAACTGCTCTACAGAGCGCGTTTCGTCACTACGTTGAATGCGTCCGAAGAAGAGCAAAAAGAAGAAGATGTAATGTTAGTAGTAGTCGTCGACTGGTTTATTAGAAGTCCATGTTAATTCCACATTCTGACTTAGGAGCACATGAACACACTGAAGTCAGAAGAACGACTTCCGAGGAGCACGTGAATGCACCGTGAGCCACAGGTTGCAATTCGCAACCCTCACCACTAGATGCCACTAAAAACAAACACACTGAACATTTAAGGCAGGTTAAAGATTTTTTACACAGAGCACATCAACAAACGACACGAACTTTTGGAAAAACTTGACACAAGTATTTAATATCCCTGAGTGATCCACCATTGTGCCTTCCTTTGTTGTGATTGGCTGAACCAATCTTACTGCAGGTAAAAATTGTGCATTGGAGGATTTGTTTTAAAATGCTGCACTTAAGCAGAGGTCATTTTTACTTTGTGTGTTTATGACATGTATGGTTACATTTTGTTAAATGTCTTTTGTTGCCCCAATTGCCATATTAACAAAATCCATGATAAGAATACGTTTCCACCTGGGTACTACTTTACTAATGTTGATAGAACATACAGTAGCAACTTCAAAAAATACTTTGTTCTTGGTCAACTTGCCTGGTTAACTAAGGGTTAAAAATACAACAAAGACAGAGCACGATATAGCTGAGCAGGCCAAAAGAACATTTCACTCATACTTACACACACGCAGATACAGATTCACAGACTGGAAACGCCTTGGAATAGACCTTATATTAATCTGCCGGCAGAGCCAATGGAGAAGCTCCTGGGAGGCTATTAGCTTTAGGACTATTCAGCGCTCCATTTGGATTAGGCTGCACTGGGACAGGGATTAAACGAACTCTGCTGCCACATTACAATAGATCCAGCAACCCTCACTGTACCACTGGCTCACCTTTGCAGCAACTCTCTTTTGAAAACAGAACAAAGACCTTCAGATACATAAGATATTTCAGTTCGCTGGTGCATTGGATTTGTTTTACAGTCATGTATGTTTGAATTTGACTCACTTGCATGACAACTTGCAACTATTTGTCACCTTGTCCACACCTGTTTATTTTTTATGCAATGTTCGATCTTTATTTTTGAAATACTTCTAAGGATTTGTTTTATATTTGTGAAATGAAATCAAAAAATCCTCTCAGCCTACCTCAGTTTTAAAAACCATTTCGATCAAGTGTCACGTCAAATGTACTGTTCAGCAATAGCAGCTGGTATTTAGGAATAGCAAAAATAATTATAATACAACAAGACCTGCTGCTGGGGTGATAATACCGTTAACAATAATAACATGCGGAGCACTGCCTGTAAGAAAACTAACACCTGAGGCAGTAAAAGCTTTG
This sequence comes from Lepomis macrochirus, assembly GCA_024633595.2. Taxonomy (NCBI): domain Eukaryota; kingdom Metazoa; phylum Chordata; class Actinopteri; order Centrarchiformes; family Centrarchidae; genus Lepomis; species Lepomis macrochirus. Next base: position 9,743,092 of record JALXJV020000017.1, read on the forward strand.
TGTTGAAGTCCTAACCCCACTGAGGTCGTCTCGAACTGTGATTAGAAATCCAGCAGTGCGGCTGGTCTGCAGCAACAAAGTGCCCATAATCACAGTTAAGGACATCCGAGGAGTATTAAGGTTTTTTATTCAGCAGTCACCGATGCATGTGTGCTGACTGAACCATTTTCTTTAAAGTAGTGCGCATACATTACGGCAGGGGCATTCAGAGCTGCTCACACTGCTCACAGAAGGTTAGTTATTCACGCAGTACAGTACAGTAGAGCTTCGGACGGGCATTTACATTTAGAGTATTTCAAGATCCAGAGTTTGTTTGTCTTCACTGAAAGTGTTGCAGCACATGACCTTAAACAAAGGTGTGGTATTTTACTTTGCAAGGAAGGCGGCAGCAATAAAAGAATCGTTTTAGATAGAGGGATAAAGAAAGTTTTCCAGCATCTCTTTAACTGAGCTTCACTTTGTCTATCAACCCATCCGTGCAGCAGTCAAAACCAGCTCTCTTGCTTTACATCCCTTTATCTGCTCGCACGGAGCGAAAGAGAAAGAGAGAATGCAAAATGAAAAAGGGGTGAATGTGGGCGACAAAACAATAAAGGGAATGAGAGAGCAAAAGGGATGAAAGGCAAAAGTCGCTGGGAATCAAAGTGAACAATCAGAGGCTCACTCCTCATTTCCTGTACCAACTTCAGAGAGCATCGCTAACACGGAGAGTCCTGTCTCATCTGCTCTGAAAGCCGTGTGAGGGTCTGCTTCGCTTCACTTCGTGTCATCTACACTTATAGGTCAACAGAACACCACGCTGCTGCCTGATCAGGCACCAATCAGCGTGGCTGTAATCAGAAGGTGCCTTGGTAGTGAAGAAAGAGTAGTGGGTTTGTAACCGTACGAACCCTAGATGACAGAGAGCAAATGAGAATGGGTCTTTTACGTTGCCTTTAAGTAAAGTACTTTACCTCCAGGAGATCAAATCACGCAAGCACGTCACCACAAGTACAACAATACCATTGTTAAGGCCACTAAACACCCCCAAAACATTGTTTCTGCTGCATTTAACAATGAAGTTAACTACAATTAACACCTGCCTATTCAAATTACAAGTTAGATAATTGATTTGTAAGCAAAACCTGTTTTTTTTTTATTCCAGAGCTAAAAACTCTATACAGTTAGTGCAACACATGCACCGTAATGTGAATGACATTTTCTTTTACTGATTTGACACAAATGCATTTATAATTCATTCCTCACTCACGGTCATCCGCCAGCAAAACGAAATGTTTCTGCAGAAAAACTTTCAACGGTTTGTATACTCTGAAATTCAATCAAAAAAACACACATTTTAGAGATACATACAATTATCACATGTCCTAATCCTAATACTGAATAATGCTGGGTGCAAACGTGTCAGTGTGAAGCAAGACATCTCTGCAAAACAACATGCAGTGCCTTTGAAGTGGTCAGTGTAAATAATAAAGTACAGTATATGTACAAATACATATATACAGTATATGCGCATACACACGTCAATGTTGTCTGTGAAATACATATTTTATTCAGATGTTTGGATAATTACAAGCTCCTCTGTGAATTAAGATGATTTTCAAAACAACTATTGCAACTACAGCCGTTTCATCATCAGATATTTTTAAAAATTCATAGTGTTCAGGCTAAAAACATGTTTTTACAAGTTCCTAAAAAGGCTGAGGACGCAAAGAGGCTTAAACCAACTACAGTAACATTTACAGTATTTGCAACACACTCTGCTAGTTTCTGCCTCTGTCTTAGCCTCCCTCTCCTCAATCACACTCACTTTATTACAGTAGTGGACTTGATTAGAGGGAATTAGCGATCTGCAGCCCTCCGCTAGCAGAGGTTGAAGCCTCTGTCACTGCAGGGCAGATCGATGCTTAGCTTGCTTCTGTCAACGCAGCCTGTGAACTCTGCCACACAAAGGCAGGCAGGCCAGCACTGTTGTGTACTCTAAAGGTCAAAAGGCCATGAGCTGGGATTAAGTGTCACATTAAGAAGAAATATATTCACAATTGCGGATGAATTATGAGCTGCTGAGGTCTTCTGTCGAGGAAGATAAAAGTGTTAATCATCTGATCATTAAGCACAGTGAAAGGTCATGAGGAGTATTTATTGTATTGATGTTATTTCATAGGACAAATGGCACCGAGTGGCCTGATGATGAGCCCATTTTACTTTTAAACAGGCTGTTTCCAAAATATGTAGCATACCACCAAGCGTTAATGGGAAATGCATCTTGGTCTTACAATTATACCGTAGTGTCATGAATAATTTGACAGAGATACATTCATGTTTAAAATGCTACACAGAGCACCTGCTGAATCCTGAGTGCAGCTGTCAGTCAGTCTGTCAGTGTCTGGCATGGAGCAACAGTCAGTCTACGTCTGTCTGGACCCACCAGGACGGCGGCTATTTTAAGATGCATCTTGCTTTCTGTTGTGTGTGTGTGTGTTGGCTCTATATTGGGGGAGTGACAGTATCTCTTGTGGTAAGACGAGAAGCTGTTTTCTCTGCCAGCAGAGCGTGACCCACTCTGTCTCTCCACTTAACTACAGGCCCTCTCTGCCTCCCTTTTCACATTCAATTTTAATATGCCTTTTTTTGGCATGAGGTAATCTGTAAACCTAGATATGGTTAACACATCGACTGGATTTTAAGAAAGCATCAACACAAACAACACGTTTGTTCCATCTAATGCAGGGAGAAAAAGCAAAAGTAACAATCATGCTATGGAACCAAAATGTCAGCAATGAGCACTAAGAGCCTGAAGTGATATTTCAGCCTGAAATTTCATCTCAAGAGGAATAAATTTGTTATGAACATTTGCATCTATGTGATATATAAGTACTATGTTATATCTCAGGGTTTAGTTTCTTTTTTTTTGTTTATGTCAGCCTAAATCTGTCATTTTAGCTTTAAAAATGTTTTGGTTTCTGTTACTCACTCGAATAATATCGCAAGAATAAGAACCTGAATTTGGTAACAACTGTTATCGATTAGAGAAATCAGATTCAGAACTGATAAAATATCAAAATAATACCCAAACCTAGGAGAAAATCCTTTACTTACTTGTGCATCTTTCACTTTACGTCTGACCAGAACCCAACTGAATTATTTTGCTGATGCAGATGTAGTTGTGCTTCTTAATCGACAGCAGGTGATACCTGCCTCTTGTAAGGTGAAGGCTGGCTTAATTACTGTGACTGTGAGGGTTGTGTTTTTGCTCTTTTTGCCCTTGAACCTATCGCTGAATCTGTGACACCAAATGACACATATCCTTGTAATGGCCTCTAGGAGGATGGAAAGAACGGGGTTTTATTGCAGGTTACAGCTTATATTTGCAATAAATCCAACCTGACATTACATCAGCAGCGTAACATGCCTGCTGAGGAGAGATGCTGAATGCTGGTATTATCTCTCCGCGGCCCCTCCTCTCCTCTCTCCTGTCCCTCGCTCTATTAACCTGAGCTATTTGCATGGACTGTTCCATTAGACGACTGGACAGCAGAGCAGATGAGAGAAAGAGAGAGAAAACGACGACAGACAGCAGCAGAGAACCTTGGAGGATAATGATACAACACCTGAAGATCCTGACAGAACAATTTCCTCTCTTTCTTTGTCTTTTTTTTTATCTTTCTCTCTCTCTCACACACACAGATCGTTGTCTGATGAGGCTGTCATGTTTGGAGATCGGCTGATCCATCTCTTTCTCTCTTTCTTTTTTCTCTGTCTCTCCTCCCTCCATTAAACTTTTATTACTCCTACTCTTTTTTTCTGTGTCTCCCAGGCACTCGGTTCCCTTTCAGTGTAATTCCAAAAATTACAATCCATGAATTTATTGAAGAATGTAATGTGGAGGGAATGGTGTCATCACCTACGGTCAGTGATCCTGACTGAATATCTTTTTTTTCCTTTCTTCATCGTCTTCTTCTTCTTCTTCTTAACCCCCCTCTGAATGATAAACATAGACCTTCCACATCCACAAAAACTAAAAAACTATTATTTTAAAGGGGCTGTATGGAGTTTTTCTACTAAAATGAATCCTTTTTTATTGCCTGTGTATGAAGGGGTTGTAATCTGACATTTAAACGATCCACCTGCCAGGTTTGGCCATTAACCCTGAAGGCAGGTATTCCTATTCCTATTCCGCAAAATCAAGTGACTGACACCTGCATGCGCGCTCCCCGAGTCTCTCGCTGTCTATTTTGCTCTCGGCAGCGACGACACTGCAACTTACGACATGGAGTCTAACACTAAGAAAGACCTGCTCCCACCACAACACAGACTCCAACATAAACTCAATTTGTCAAAGCCTGCAAGAAATGATGTAACGGTTAAAAGCTAATGTGGAGCGATTTGTTTACTATCCCGTAATGATGCAGCCACGAGCAGCTAGCTAACGCTACATTAGCTCGCACCCGCCGCTGTTTGCTTCGTAACGTTCAATTTAGATTTGTTGCCTTTTACTGATGGGTTCACAGCTTCTCCACCTCTCAGTCGCTGTAACTAACATGACCCACATAATATACAACCCAGAGGAAGAAGAGCCATCCACTAACACTAGATACAGTAAAGTTACTTACTGCGGTCTAACTGTTATAAAGTGTGACACAATCTTATAATATTCAGTCCAGCTCTCTACCCGTTTCATTATCATCCAGTACATGTAGCTGTGCTGACATTGCTGAGCCTCCGGTGACAGATTCACAGATAGTAAAGATAGTTACTGAAAGCAGCAGGCGAGCTAACGACGTAGCACGTCTGTAACGTTGCAGTGGGAGTTTACCTGAGTTCCCAGCTCTGTTTGTCTATAGCCGCTGTCACTTTGCCTTTCTTCGGGGAGTACTGTGTCGATATGCCTGTATCTCGCTGCGCTGAATGAAGTAACGTTACGGCGCCGGTACGCCTGTGAGACGGGAACCTTGAAGTAACAGAGCCTGAACATGTCTGAGTGAAAAGCCACATGCTGCTGTTCCTGCGTTTATTGCAGGATTTCTGTATGAAAGCGGTTGTGTTTCGGATTCTGCTCGCTCATGAGTTCAAGTGAGCACGCATACGAGCACACACCTGGTTGCAAGCTTAAAACCACATCGATGTTAATAATTTAAAAAAGCTTTAAAAGCATAAAAAAAACTATTCATGTTTAATTGAGAGCTTGCAATGTTGTGCAAGTTTTGTTTGCTTTTCACAGCAACAACAACCAATTTTTCCCACAAAAAAGAACTAAAGTTAATTCAGATCAACATGAATCCAATCTAATTAAATCTGATGCAGTCCTATCCCAACACTGAATTGTTTGGGGTCCAGACAGACTTCAGTGTCGAACCAGATGTGATTAAATGATGCTACAGTTCTGTATGGATGGGATTAGTGTTAGATTAAAAAAACAGTACTAAATTAACTGTGCACATAGCAGTCATTTAAATGAGAAACACAGATGTCATTCATGTGTTACTTTAACATTCCTATAGATTCATGGGGGGTACATTTCTAAATTTGTAATATAGTTTACTTTTCTTTATTTGATTCTTATAAAAATAAAAGGATATGGATCAAAAGGATATGACTTGATATTCTTTCTTTAACGCAAAAAACTTTTATTGTCACAAAAGATTTGAACTGTGCTAAATTTTCATTTATCAATTTAAATTTTGGATGGGACATAATTTGCATGGCGGTGATATACAAGTGACCAGTCAACAGACCCCACATGGTAAAAATGCTTTCAGCTGGCAAGTAGCCTCTTTTTCCCTTTTTACAGACGAAAACATCTCAGTCTCTCAACAAACCACATGCTGCTCTGTCATGTGAAATAACAATGGCAACCGACAATCAGTTTTTTAACTTTACTCTGTTTTACAATACACTCTATCTTGCCCAAATTGCCTGCTTTGCCAAGGATGATCTCCCTGTCTGAAGCTTCTCCATGAGAAACAAGTGTCCCAAACATCAAGGTAAACTGTAATTTCATTGGTTAAAGCACTGTAGGTAAACCCTGCATCACTCAGAGGTTCTGAATAGATCAAATTGGAGGCATACTGACATGTGCCAGGGCCACTTTGAGCCAGCTCTGCTCACTGCCTGCCAAACGGCCCTGACCTGCCTGCCTCTGACTGAAAATGAACAGCGTCTGAGCGGACTGATTAGAGTAACTGCTCAGGCTTCAAATTTCAACCTGTGCTCCACTTGGCCCAAATAATTCCAGCCCAGGCCCAATACAAAGCCAGTGATACAAAATGATCACTCTGGGTCGCTTTTGGATCTGGTAAAATAAAAACAACAAAAAAACTCTCTGGAAGCCAATCTCTGCATTGAACAAAAGAATTTGGAAATATAGGCAGATTTGATGCTGGTTTTGGATTAAATAAAATGATATTGAACTGTTTAAGTTAATCATTCATTCAGTCATTTAATGTACATTTTATATTTCAGGCCCAAAACGTGGACCCAAAACATGAATTTGTCACACCTATATGGGACGGGTTATGGACGTTTAGAACTAATTCATAAAATATGCAATCCGACCCTGTCGGAAAACAAAAAAGTTTATGTCTGAACCAACAGGCCACACTCAGAAGGTGGAGTGAAAAGCCGGCTATCACAGAGATGAGGGAGCCGAGATATTGTTTATCTTCAGACAGTCTCTCCTGGAAGACAGTCCTACTGTTGCACTTGGTTGTTCACATGAAAAGTGACAAATATATGTTGTGAAGTGAACTTGGTGTGAACGCCGGCTTATCGTTTTTGGAAAGTTTAGCAATCAGAAGTCAGAAAGGTGTAGGGGGAGGGGGGGATTTCTGAAGCTATTCGACCATCCAACAAGCAGTTCTGACAACTTAAGACTCCCTTCAGGCTCAGGTTGGATTCTGTCTATATTGTTGTTGCCATCCAGGGAGGGTTGAAGCCGAAAAGAGTAGCAAGGGTGAGCTGGATTCTAAGTCAAGATATGCATCTGTTTTCAAGCATCAAAAACACTTCAGGTTTAAATCCTGATGTTAAGTGGCTTCTGATTGGATATGCACAATGTGGAGACAGTAGCATTGAAAAATACAATTATACCACCAGAACTGATAAGACATCTTTATGCCTCTTGTCAGCTCTCACTGAAGGCTTTTGTTTGTAGTCAATGGACACAAGCATTTATGTATGTTTGTATACCTATTTATTCTCTTGTGTTCTCGTGTGTCTTTGACCTCAAACTCCTCTCTTTTAGTTGCTTATGATGATCTGAGATATGAAGCTTTCGCTGCTGTTGATTTGAAAAACCGCACTGGCCAAACACCTTAACTTTAAAAAGTAACTAAACAAATGTGAGCCTGGGTGCATTTGTTTCGACATCCTTGTGTGGGTGTTAACTTCTTGTTTGACAAAGTCTTCATGCCCGAGTGAGTCACTTAAAAGCCAGTCAGCTAAATGTAATGTAATGCGAGGCGATGTTTCACTCGGCTAGAACATCTATATATTTCACCACGCTCGATTTGAGCTGATGAACGGTCCACATCCGACATTAGCTGATGATCCATCTGCATTCTGCATATTTCTCAGCTGTCATTATTGATCACCTCAAACAAGGAAAACACTCCCGGTCCATGCACCTTTGCCTTCTGTGTATGTGTGTTTGTGCAATGTGCATGTCTGTATGTGTGGTTTGTGTGTGCACCAGCAGGAGTGAGCTTTATGAGAGCTCTAAAACTTTAGCAAGTATGACAAATACATTTTGAGCCACAATACAAAACTTGGGAATTTAATGGGTTATTTCATGGTAATCTTGCTTAGGGCACCAAAAAAAGAGAGTGTGTGTGTGTGTGTGTGTGTGTGTGTGTGTGTGTGTGTGTGTGTGTGTGTGTGTGTACCAGGATCTATATGAGCTTGTTCAGCCCGCTCTCTGTGCACTTCATCATGCTGAGCTGGAACATATTGCAGTTGTTCGACAAAAGCCGGAAGGAGGAAACAAATTCAGGCTTAAATTCTCTAATCGTTAAAGACAAGCCAACTGAAACAGCCAGCCAGCGTGAGTAAAACACCGTGTGCGTGTGTGTCTTTTCATGTGAACACACAGGCTTATACATACACTGTATGTCTGTGTCTGTCGCTTGTCTGCCCATACGTAAGTGTGCATGTGTATTAATCAGTAACAGGAGGAGAAAGTCTTTGTGGATGGACTGTGTGAGTTGCTGGTTTCAGCATTCTTGGTTTCAATTAGCTGCTCAGTTCACTGCAACGGGACAATGGCTCAGCTGACCTTGGATCAGAGGATGACCTGACTGTCACATGATGTGTCTGCATTTAGAGTCAAGGTTTAGATCCAAAGATTGCTGGTTCAAACTATGATCGCCTTTATCATTAACTGTGTAAAAGCTGCACCAAATAAGGTAATTTTATGAAAATACACCTGAAAACAAATGAAGGGAACAAGTGAAATGTCTCAAACGGCTGGTGTCTGTAGTTTTTCACATACAGGAAATGACGAAACAAAACACAGTCACAATGAAATGAACAGACTTTTTCACATTGTTAATTCCTTTCTGCTGTACAAAGTACATCTGTAGATTGACATGGCCATGAATCAACTCTGTCCCAATAGTGTTGTGAAGTGGGGGGAGCTGAAAGTCCTTTTCATTTTGCCCAAAGCCAGTGACAGATGACGCAGAGTTTGAGCACTTCTACGGCTTGAGAAGTTAACTACGACTGCCAATGTAGGGAATCATCCAATCACAAGCTTGAAAGCATGTCACATGCGCTGCTAACGGCGGGAGCTTATGCTGTGATTATGCTGTTGAGCAAACTGATATTACAATCTGCAGCATACAATTAGTTCACTTTGGATTACTGGATCAATTTTGGATGAATCCAGCAGCAATGTTTTTAAACGTTCTGAAACTTGCTACAACTCTGATTTGCACCTCTGACTCACGTCTTATCCTTAGCAAAGGGGGCCAAAACTTACAGGTATTTATGGATGGCCATCCCCAATGTCAAAATGATAGACAAAAGCTCTTATTTCATAAACAAAGGTGAAATACTGGTGGTTAAAGAAAAAAACTCAATGCTTGATGCATTACCCGGGAGAATCCCGTGTTTCTATGTAACAGTAAGCATCTCGTTTGGAGAAACATTTTAAAGGAGTTGGAAAAACCTTTGTGGAACCAGCGTTCACTCGCACTACAAGTCTATATGCTTAGCTGTTTGTTGAATCCTTACAATAACACTCAGATTTCTATTGAATCTATCAGTGCACAGATGGTTGGGGCCGACACAAACCCGCGTGCAAGACCTTTGAATCTCTGCCCACATCTCTGGTTTCTTATTCCTTCAAATAAGTTTGGCCTTGTGCTCACTGACAGCCGTGTGACTTTGTTTCTAAGCTTTGAAGACCATCTGATAATAACACAGATAAAATCACAATAAGCAATTTTAATTTAAGATCCTTTGATTGAAGAGTTGAAAGGTTTTGGCACTCTGTGATGTTGTCTGTGATGTCGGCTTCGTCTCTGTAACGCTTTGAGAATCTGATTACTTTGTTGTTTTGTGCAATCAGGCGTCCACTCTGACACCTGTGTTCATTTTCTCCTTCGTTTGCTTCCTTGCTCGCTTGTTCATTTGTTAATTATTCATCTGATCTCGTTAATCAGTCTATTTAATTATTTACTAACTCAATCTCTCACTCATGAACTAGTTTATAGGTGATTTATAAGTTTTTATCAGTTTAAAGTGTCAATCAACTTTGGCATTTTCTTTGGAGCTTCATCAGCTGAAAGTTCTTAGTGAACTCTGCATGTTGCTCAGAGAACAGAAACCCAGCAGCTCCAAACTGCAATAAAACTTCTTCTCAACTTGTATCTGTGTGTGTGTGTGTGTGTGTGTGTGTGTGTGTGTGTGTGTGTGTGTGTGTGTCTGTGTGTGTTTTCTGTGCGAGTGTGAGTCTGTGCCTGTGTTTGTGTGTTTGTTATTGTGTGTTTACTGCAGTGTTTTACTTGTAATTATCAACAGCTCAGCAGGGGAGAGTGATGGTGCTTTTGTGTGCAAGTTTTGGATTGTGAGTGTGTTTTTGTGTGTGTGTGTGTGTGTGTGTGTGTGTGTGTGTGTGTGTGCATAAAGAGGATATCGGAGGGCTTCAGCATGTAGCTACATCCAGCTGTTTGCAGCATCATCAACAGTAACCCTGCACTGCAAGTTCAGACAAGCAGAATATATTACATATATATATATATATATATATAATCATAAATCTTTTGATTTTAGAGAGTTACAAAAGCTTTGCAATGTATAAAACCATTAACTTTGAGGGCACTTCATATTAAGGGGGTTAAGTAATCAAATGCTTTTAAGACAAAAAATGCTTTTTCTTGATAAAAATGTATTCAGCATATTCATTTTTCCACATAACCTACATAATGTTTGACCCAGACTACATGTAGATATCCCATGATAGCACTTAATAACCCCTCATTGTCTTGTACTTGAACTGAAGTACTGAAAATGCTCTTCGTTGTTTGTCCGGAAGGGATGAACTTTCAATTTATTCAACAGACAACAGCTGTGAAATGAATAGGGGATACAGAGGTCTGATCCTCATCGGCATCGGTACATTAATGTTGTCATAAAAAATAGTTGTCCTTGCTCCCACTCCACTATTCAACATAAACTAATTTCCCGTTTTCCAGTCACATTTTCACACCTGAGGTGTACTTCTCAGTTTTGACAGTCAATCTCTCTGTCTCTCTTTTTCTATTCATCTCTTTTCTTTCCTAACGCACACACAGAACACACAGCTGCAGGGATCAGGCAGTATTGACTGTTCCCTGGCTCCAGCTTAATTTAAATATGACCTGAAGCCGAGACGAGAGAAGATGGAGGAGAGACGAAAAAGAAGGACATGAGACAGAGGAGGGAGGACAGAGAAGAGTAAAGAGAGGGAAAAACACCAGGAAAAGAGAGAGAATGAAGGAGGAGAGGGAGGATCAGTACTGCTCAATACAAGAGTCACACACACATACACAGAACGCTGAAGGTGACAAGAAGAAATAAATGTAACAGCAATTTTCTTGTGAGGAGCGGATGTGACAGGATGGTTGACAGGCACTTACACCAGCCAATCAATGAAGACAGATCAATATGTGACTCGGCCAATCGATGGCTGCTTCAACCTCATATATACTGCCATTACACAACCCCATTTTAACCCATGACAAGGTAGATGCTACATGCATTTCACACTAAAATGTGAAATAAGTGCAGTGGCATAAAAATGAAGCATGTAAATGAATCATTTATTCTTAATATTGATACGTTGCACCGGGCTACAGGCTGTGAGGAGGCCATGTTGGATAATACTACATTAAAGTACATTTATTGACTGTGCATGCCAACGATCGTGCCAACTGACTCATTTTTATAAGTTTAATCCAGAACAGAATCCAGAAATTATTATACATAACCTTTTAGGTTGTGCATCCCTAAAATGTTAGAACTGCATCCACTTGGTTTATTGTGTGTGTGTCAAGTCACATCAACTCTGATCTCTTCCCAGAGAAAAAAAATCCTGTCAGGTCGCTACCTTGTTATTTTGCACAGTCTGATCCTCTGTCCCTGCCTTCAGCCATCTCACTTCCCCCAGGCCCAACACGCAGATCTGAGGGACTTCCCAGACCTGCCATCTTCCACCTGTCCACCAACTGCCCTCAGATTTTCCCACCAATCCTGGTCACCTGATTCCCATATCCACCTGCTCACCATTTCCAAATCATCCCCCCTCCCTCATTAACTCACCAGTCCCTCTGTATCTGTTAGCAGCTCACCAGCCGTTTCCCAGTTTGCCATGTTGTCTATGTTGTGCATTTGCATTTCAGCCAACCTTTTCCTGTTTTCCTGTTCACGTTTTTCTGCCTGATATGTGCTGCCCTCAGTTTGACCTGCATTGCCCGCTCTGGCTTTCTTTGCCTGTCTGGACTGCCTTCACAAGCCTGACTGTAAGCCTGTTAATTTCAGCACTGGTTTAGTGAAGTCCTTTTTCTTTAACCTGCTCAATCCCATTGCCTCGTTCACACATCCGTGACATCCTCTGTGCTCTCACATCTATGCAGAGTGGTAGACAGATAACTCCTGCTTAAATAACTTTTATAAGCTGCAGATTTGAGATACAATAAAATAGTCAGAGAAATCATACCTCGATTACAGCTGCACAATGTTTTTTTAAAATTTATTATTAATTGAAAATTATGCACATTTTTTAATCTCAATCCAAATTTACATGGAAATACATAAATCTGACAATCAGGGGAAGCAAGTGGCAGATTGTTTCCATTTAAGTATTGGTGTTACAGTTGGGCTGCATGGCAGACAAGTGTGAAGGTATGATGGCTATTAATCCAAACTACAAATTACATTGGCTTCAGCCTGAATATTGAACTAAAGGTGCAAGCGACTTTAAAGAGCAGTTCCACATAAAACCTTGCTTGGAGAAAATTGCTGTACAGATCTCTAGGGGTTGTAGCGGTCGTGGAGCTAAATCTAACCACACTCAAACTTCACAGCTGGCTGTGATCTGTTGTTCTTGTACCCAACCCCAACTGTGCTGTAGCATTGTGCAGTATTGATTGTGACCTGCTGTATTTAATAGGGGGGTGACAGAGCAAGCAAGACTGTTAGCCTTGATGTAGTTACTCGTTAATTACTTAGTTTAGATATCCTCAATTACAATAGACAGACCAATGGGGCAAATGCTTCTATAGAGTGAACAAGGGATTACTGATATGGACACTTTAGGTACAATAGTTGAGACCTGGGATGACACAAAAATAACAGTCTAGATACTCCAGAGCAGACATTTGCAACCATTTTGGCTTGTGCTCGCCTAACACAAAGAAAGAGTGTATTGTGACCCCTTGTCCCATTGGTTGTGACCAGTTCAACCAAAAATATAAAATAATGTTATTTACACATACCTATTCCGGTAATAATCTTGCAACCCCTAAGATTTATATTGCAATTCCTTGGGATATTACATACCAGCAGGTTGAAAACTGCTGCTCTAGATATTTAAATGCTTGATATGATCAAAACTATCATCAGTATCTAACTTCTGTGGGACTGTGATGAAATTTGGACTTTACTTTTGTGCTGAACTCTCTATTCTCTGACCTGCTTTGTCTAATTCGACTGAAAGAAAGAAACCAAACAACTCGAGCCCAGCAGTGCAAAACACAACACCAATAGCTGTGTGTTAAAGTGTTTCAGGATGAACTGTTTCTTTAAGTTTCACTATCCATGCCTGAAATATACGAGGGTTTAAAAACTCTGTATTTAATCTGCCTCCGCCCCTTCCTCTCCATCTCGCCTTCAGGACTGAAGCGGATTTAAGAGGTGAAATCAATGAGACATCAGAGCTTCACTCGGGTCCACCGTCTCGAGAACCAAATGTGCCTCATGTTTCAAACCTCTGTTTTCTCATAATGTAATTCCCTTAATTCTCTGCCACAGCAACAAAGCAAATACAAAAGAAAAGTATGAATTTGGAGGAAACCACTGCAGAAAAGACAGGGAAAAAATGACAGAATCCAAAAAGCACTGAGGCAAAATAAGAGCCAAACAAATCTAATCAGGTATCAGAGCAGATACAGTTGTAACGCCTTCTGCACTGTGATTGTTGCGACATGCAGTCGTCTCAGAGGCACAGCAGAATGGTTAGCTGAGGCGCTAGCTACGGTAAAGCCGCTTAGCATCACTGTCACTCTTTGCTGTTGTAGAGCACCAGGGTGCTTCACAGCTCAGGTTCCACATCAGCAGATTACCCACAATACACCAAGGGGATTTCCTCGCCTCACAGAGAGCTTTCTGCTGTGGTTTGTGCAGTTTGTTAAATTCAGTGTAAACAGTGGTAGACGTACCAGGAGTCATCGTGTGTTTTTCTGACACAAGAAACTTCTTGGACTTGTGAAGTCAGGTTCAAGCTGAGGATGTTAGATTCGCTGTAAGAGTCCTGTATGATCAAAAGTATTTAATCAATACTTTACACACAACGGTTGATGTGGTTTAATCGTTCCGGATTAATCAAGGTATATGAATACTCAAGCATCTGTACCTTGTTCAAAGTTTCAGACAGATTTATGATATTGGTTTTAATATGAATTCTCACTACTTTTGAACTATAGTGTCTGTATAGTGTATAGTATATACTATACTTTTAAATTTTGTATTTTTTCACAGTAAACCTGTCGTAATAAACCAGGTGTGTAGATTTGCATATTAATAATAAATGTCACTAATAGCTTTTTCACTAGAAATAATTACATTTTGGAACACACTCATTACAGCTTATAAATAATTAAGTAATATGGCCTGAAAAGTGAATCAAAAAATCATTACTAAGTTCAAAATTGCGAGAGGTTTTGAATTAGCCAGGTCTCACTTCTCTAAAACGTTGCCTGTGTACTGGATTTTTTAATAAATCAAAAAGGTCTGGTGTTGTGCCTACTGACAGCTCTTTCCACTATTGTAAAGACAGAGCCAAAGCTTGGCAGGTGGGATAAAGCATGGATATATTATCTTTTTGTTCTAGACAGATAAATAGCAATTGCACAAAAAAGGGATGAATGTGATCAAGTTGTATGCTGAAATAGTCTGTGCAGGTTCTCGATCATTCAGGTCATAGTTATCCAAGGGCATGAACATCAAGGGAAACTGGACTTGGTTAAAGATACCTTTTGCCTTTTATCCAAGAGGATTGCTCAGTTCTGACTGACTGGCAGGGAACCACAGCTTTAACCCTCACAAATGCATGGCCTAACATAGAAAGGCCAACATCTCATGTCAAGACTAAGCAGTTTACTTATTTCTGAAGGATAAAGAACACTTTTTGAGGACAGCCATGTATATATTTTATACAGGGAGGACAGATGGTTTGAAAGAGGAGTCAAGGAGGCCATTTCCACCAAAGTGGAGAGGCCGTCTCTCAACAGGGAAGGAGGTTTGCAAAACCACTTATCCCACACTTATAATGAAATGTCATTTCATCCAGTCCCAGTAAACTGCAACAAGCTTCTGTTTAGCCTCATGTGAGAATGTCAATGACCATAAAGATAACAGCCAGGAGCACTAACGAACCAAGCGGTATCGATCATCTTGACAATAACCCCGCAGAGGTTAAATAGCCGGGATTCCCTGCCAGTCTGTCAGAACTGAAGAAGCCTCTTAGATGAGAGGCAAAACGTCTTGGAGTATCTTCAACCAACTCCAGGTGCCCTTGATTTTAACCTTGTAAATCTCTTTTGTAAAAGTAAAGAAGCTGCTTAACACTGAAATATGGTCGTGACATGCTGAAACAGATTGCGACAATCAGACAGAACTGTTGTCCTGTTTCAGATTCATTTTTGGTCGTCATCTTGAGCCGTCCTCAAGACGTGGTGGTTAGCGGCAGTAGAAGTGGTTAGCGGCAGTGTTTGCATGGAACAGATAACTTAATGTTGTTCATGTTGATTGAAGAAATATGTTGATTTAGCAGTTGCTAAATCAGCAGTAGCTACCAGTATAGCTACTGTATGTCAGTCCCATTTTTCTGACACTAGTTTTCAGGATGATGATATTCCTATCCTAATGCTACCAACAAAGCTCAGTTTGTCTAAGTTGTTTTTCCAAACAAGGACTCAAAGTTGTCAAGGAGCACACCATCTGACATATTTTAATCAGTGAAACTGGTTGTAACCTAGACATCTAAAAAAAACCTTCACTTTTCAACCTAATTTTAGCCTCTCTAATCTAAACGTCTAGACATATGTTGACTTGAAACGCACCAAATCAGTGTTTGCTGGGAGGAAATAAATAAAGTAATGCAGTGACTGATTTTGAAAGTTTTGGGAGGTCAGATGTGTTTTCAAATCCGAGCCTTTTTGCAGAACATCGGTTCACAGCAAATCAGAGCCTCGAGGGTGTTTAATGTTTCCCCCATCTGCTTTTGATACCAGACTCTGTGATCATTCATCACTGGAGCAGGTAATCAAATAAACTAGCTTGACGAGAGGGAATAAAAATCCTTCAGTGTCAGAGTTCAGAGGGTTTTTTTCTTTGTGTTTTTTGGGCTTGTGATCTGAGAAGGATTGGGAGCGCCAGCGTAGGAGGCACCAAAGCTAATACAGTGATTAATGTTTAGCTGCATGTTGAGATTCATGGAAACATGACTAAGAGGTTGACTGAGTGTGAAAGACACAGACTCCAGTGTACACACACACACACACATTCACACTTTGCAGACGCAAACACACAAAGACATGGACCGGGTTACTGAATGACTGCGTGATCTAGTTAGCGATAAGTGTTCAAGGCTCACTGGATCACAATGCAATGAAATAATTAGCAACCACCTCAGTGGACTGTAGACCCCCCCCCCCCAGTACAGGCCTGTCTCTGGTTGCTGATGGTTACCAGGACGATGCCTTTGTTTTGGAGCAGTGACAACAAACCACTGGAGCATTAATACATCTCCCACCCTGGCAAAACAAAGAAAATGACAAATGTGTGAAGGGTGTTGTGTTGTTCAGCTGTGCTTCAGAGGAGCGAGAATTGATAATTTTACACCCTTTTTAACGTCACTGCTTCAACGTGGTGACATTTCTCTCATGGAAAGTGGATACCTTTGTGCTATACATAAATTAGCACTAACTTTTATAACTGTGTTTTTGCCGTCATAATATTTGCTTTTCTTCCAAAGTAGCACTAGGAAATGCTATAAAAAAGAAATAACTTCTAGTGATGCACAGTGAAATCTGAACCTCTGCAACTTTGGTAAATGTCATTTTTTTAAAACTTCACACCAATGTTTGCTTGATCTAAGAAAGTGCTGTGGATCATTCTGTATATGTTGTACTTAGCATAATTACTGATTTATATTTATTTGACAGGTGCAATGTACAATATATGTACCGTACCAGACATAGCTAAAGGTGAATTCTCATCCTTGGGCAACTGCCAGTAGTGAGCAGGTTATTACAATGATTGATAATGAATTCAAACCTTATACTTCATAAAAAGCAGACCAAATCAAATTAAACCTTATATAACAAACTAAGAAAGAGACTCAAATATAGTTTGAACTTTACAAGAATTTCTATATGACAATTATCTTGTTTGTTAGAGTGGTGTTTATTTTCATGATGGAATCTACTTTTGCATTCTTTTGTTAAATTTTGACTTGTCAACGCTTGACAGCAAAACTTTATTTTATCACTTTATACTCGCTTGGTGAAATGCAACCACATGCAGGTCTGTTACAAAAACACAGTTTTGAGTTTCTGGAATAGTAGCCATCTACTGCTAGCAACATTAGCATTGTAGCTAAGGTGGCGCCATTAAAGGTTCAATGTGTGTGGCATCTAGTGGTGAGGATTGCAAATTGCAACCAGCGATTTACAGCGCATTCACGTGCTCCTCAATTGGTCCCATTTCCCAGGTTGTGAAGTTGTTTTTCCGACTTCAGTGTGTTCATGTGCACTGAAGTTGGAATGTGGGACCAACATCGATGCTGCTACAAAGACGTGTTGGATTTAAATTATCAGAGCATATAAACAACACGCAGAGTTAGTAGTTCACGCTACAATATGGTTGCAACAAACCGTTACAACCATATTACAAATTACATGTTTGCAAAATATGTATATGCAACACAAGATTTTGTATACTTATTTATGTCCCATGTACACTTTATTTCTCTTTTTGCACGATTTAAGGAGGAAAAAAAAGATTCCAACACTGCATTAATGCAACATCAGTTGCAGCAGGCAGAAAAGCTGCATCATGGTGACTGTGTATATGTGTGGTCCTCCATTTGTCCACATTTCTGTTCTTTTCTTACTTCTACTAAACCACTCGACTACTACTACTACTACTACTACTACTACTACTACTACCAATACTCTTGTTGTTGTTCTTCTAGTGACGAAACACTCTCTGTAGCATTGTTTGTCGTTCAGGCTACTGTAGAAACATGGCGGCTCAACATGGCGATGTCCATGTAAGAGGACCCGCGGTGTATGTAGATAGAAATGGCTCATTCTAAGGTAATAAAAACATAACAGTTGATTATGTAAGATCTTATACACCACTAAAAATGTAGTTATAGATATTATATTGCATTTCTGTTAATACATCCTCCTAAATATTGAACACTGAATCTTTAAGTAACATTATAGCGCCACTGGGAGTTCCAGAGTAACAAATACCTAGTTTTCCTGCAGTAATGTGAATATGTTTTTATACAAAGAGACCCATCAGTAAGACATTCAAAACATTGGTACACAAAAATACAGTATTAATAAAAGATTAATCACACCATGAAGTAACAATCAGTTTCCGGTGCCCTTTACAGCCTCTATAAGGTCTGCCTATTTTAGGCTCCTGTTTAATATTTAAACTGATAGAGGCACAAAGGAATTCTTAAACTGATTCAATTTACACCGCTGAGCTCTGTCTCATCTGCCTGCACAGGCTCATACTGAGAGTACAGAATTTGGGATGGATCACAGAGGATTCTTTAAGTACACCGGTCAAAGAGAGACTAAAGATTGTGATGCTCTTTAACAAAAATCTGCCACCTACAAACTTTACTGAGGCTGCAGGTGGTGAGTATTTGATAGCCACACAGGTTTTTAGTGGAGTATTCCTTTAAAGTATATTCTTGACATGTCCTCTGACATTAAAGATAGTGAAACAATACACTTCACAAAAGTTCCATGAAATCCCTCATATTCTGCATTGTAAAAACAGTTTTGCTACCATTTATCTTACATTGTACTTCACATTTCGTCTCTTTTATTCTTGCATCAGAACGGGTTTTCTTACGCTGTTCCTGTTGCCATATCAACCCGCTGTGTAGTACTGTAGGACATGTCTCCTCTCTGTACTGTATCGGCCCATTGTCTTCATGCTTGGATCTAATCCCTGCAGTGGAGCGGCTGTTGGGTTTAGAGACCGTCTGTCTGTCGGAGAGCAGACGGAGGGAGGTTCCCTGTTCACCGAGATAATAGCAGAGCATCGGAGTGGAGTGGTTTATACAGACACACACACAACACACACAAACACACACATAGCCTCTCAAGCTCTGCATGAGGCAATTATCTCTCTTCTCAGCAGCTTGTGGCATCTCCCCCATTTCCTCTCCTTTCCTCCAACTTTCCTCGTCTCCTATTCCTGATCTCCTCTCCCCCCCCATCTCTCCATCTTTCCCTAAGCCGTGTATTGCTCGCCTCCCTGCACCTCCTCTTCCTTCAAACTTGAGATAGTGACAGAGTTCTCCTCCCATACACAATAAAAACAATCTGCCCTCCCTCCCCCGAAAAATATAAAAAGACTCCTTTAAAAGAAAATACTCTCCACACCTCACTGCTCTCCCTTCCCACCACTGTGTTTTGATGCTGTGACTTTGTAACACACACACATACAGCTATATACAACGGATCGCCTGAGTGAGCAAACACTTTGAAGATAAATGTCAAAATCAGACACCCGAAAAAGTAAGACTGTACAAAAACATGTCAGCACTTTGCAACCTGGAGTTTGTGTTTACTTACTGACTTGCTTTTGACTTTGTAGGTTACTGGAGTCACACATTTTCAATTTGGGTGACAATTTCTACTTTATAGAGAAACAAGAATAATTTGGCACCAACACACAGAAAAGTAAATGTTGCTCATAAGATGCAAACTAATCAAAAAATTTAGCGGCTTTGCATGCTGATAAAGAAGTCAGGGGATTCCCATTTACAATAAAACTTGGGCCTGGGCTTTTATTTGCTAAATTGACCCTGTCTATATTTGGGACAAGAGTTTATGTGGGACAGGCCTTTAATTCCTCTTGCACAAAACTGAAATAGGGTACTATGAAACAGTTTATCTATTTCAAACAGAATATTACTGTAATTACTGGTTTAAAAATGATCAATATCATACCAAACAATATCAAATACACGTCATTCATTTGATCGAGCTCTGACAGACGGCCAATGCGCTTTTATTTGGAGGCAGCAACGTAACGAAAACAACATGATGCAGGATGAGAAAAGTGTGGCAGAAGTTAGCAGACAGAGAGCAACGGATTTCACGACAGGATTCACAACTTGGATAAATATTTTATGAAAAGCTGTTTTGATTCTTTTGATTGGTGGATCCTTACAGACTAAAGAAATATAATAATCAAGGAACGGACACATTCAAACTTAAGGAACACTTCAATGGTTCTTTTTTTCCCATTTCTGTCACCCTGCCAGTTACACAGGTAAATCTATAGGAATTAGACTTTGGGGCTTGTTGTTGAACTGAAAGATTGAATTGTGGAGAATCTAACTGATGTAACGATGTGTAGCAAGCATAGACTGTATATAAGAAATGGACGTAGTCATCGTGACGTCACCCGCTGGTTTGTGGACTGTCGTTTTGTAGCCTCGAGAGTGGCCGATACGCCCCCATATCGAGTTTTTGCAACCAGGAAGTGACGTGGTTACGGCGGAGCTAGCGGCCGTGTGCGGAGCTAGCAAGCTAGCTTAGCTAGGTGCAACTGTAACTCACGTTAACTGTCATTTTAACAGGCTGATAAGTTTGTCTAGAGAACAACTAAATGTTCTCACCAGAGAAAGTGAACAGCCGACTCCTAATAAGGTTTTTCAACGGCGCTGGTTAAATTTACACAGCGCCAAGGGTACGAGTCGGCTCAAGCCTGATTGACATGTCGCCATGGTAACGACTTGTCAATCATAGATAATCTCGCCCTAAATGAACATCATTTTCAATATTGTATTGAAGAAGACTTGAAACTAGCGACTGAGACCATAAACTCATCAGAAAAGTGTTTACTGGGGTAATTATTCAGCTGAGAAGTTGAATTTTTCCCATTATTTCTGATGGAGCCCGACTTTTTTTTGCAACCAGAAGAGTCGCCCCCTGCTGGAATTTCAATAGAATGCAGCTTTCAGGGACTTCCGCATTCGCTTCATATTGTAGATCAGAAGCTTCCCGCTTGGTAGCATGTCCATACTGTCTTAATGATCATACCTTTAAACATTAATATTTCTATTAACGATCTAAGCAGCTTAGAAGTAGCTAAAGCGGGCGACCCCGCAGGGTTTAAGAGGTTTTATAGATCCAAAGAACTTCTATAAAACCAGACCAGGCGTTTATTGCAGGAGACCTGCATTTATTTGTCAGAATGTGTTCCCACACCAGGCCAGTAAACAGGGGTGGCTGCTATTTGGGACTCAAAACTTGCAATTAATTGAAGTTTTACAGGAGGTTACTTCAAATCTTCTTGATCTTCTTGAGTTTTTAATTGCTTGAATTGCTGTTATTAGCAAAGTAGACCAATTGTGCAATTAAAAGTGACTAATAAGATTGATCAATAAGATTCCTGTTGGAAAGAAAGCTTGATCATAAGGAAAATTAATGTTACCTGTCGATCTTTCTCTATATTTCTTCTTCATACCTGCGTTACTACGCTTTTATGTAGTGACCGCTGTAACCACTCGGCTCACTTTCCAAGAAGATGCTCATTAAGCAACACTTTATGAGTTATAAATTTAACAGGACCCTCCTAGATATTCTGCCCAGTCTAAAATCGGGTAACATCACACTACTCCTGCCTCTAAAGACAGTAGGAATGACATCTGCATTGCATGCATCCCCGTGGTAACTATAGTCTATAGTCTCTTACTCTCCAGGATTAGTATCTTTTATTTTACTATTTTTCCAGATTTCTTCCAGCCTGCAGGCTATAAGGACACCAACTGGGCATCTTCAGGTCAAAAACCTGCTTCTCTAATCTTTAGGTTATCGTTGCCCCACTGGGAAAATAACAGACGTGGAGCCTCTTCTCTAAACCTGCTGTGCTTTCTCTACTGGAGATTTCCTTTAGAGTGGTAATCTACCAGGTTCTCTTGTTTTTGTGTCTTTATATTCGTTTTTCAAGGCTCATTACCGATGTGTTTCTGCACTCCATTACCCAGAGATCACCTGTCAGTGTCAGCCAAATGGTTTAAAATGTGTTTATTCCAAACAAACTGGAAATGTTTACAAGAACCTTAGCTGGCCACTGACACAACAGTTTCAGCAGCAGTGTATTACAGCTTGGTGATCAATGGGTGAAAATACGAAAATTTGGTAATAATAACATTTTTCCTATTCAGGATAACAATGAGGCAAGTGAAGGTAATGATTTGAAGCTCTATTACCATCCTGCTGTCCCCCCTCACTCCGATCACCTCAGCCTACATAAGACCAGACCGGCCTTCATTCCCCGCAGGATTGTTGTGTCATTTCAGACTAGCAGAGCTGGTCACGCTGGTCACATAACAGCCCTACTAGTCTTCCTCATGTTAGCAATATTGCTTGTTCTGAGAATCTGTCTGTTTGCTCGCCTGCCTTACTAACTGGATTTCCCTGTCTTCAGGACCTTACCACCAGACCTCATGCTTTGAACACAGGATTATCCAGCTCACTCTGCCTGAAAACATCAGCTTCACCCACCTGCCAGCAAAACCCCGCCAGCACAACCTGGACCCTGAAACCAAGCCTATTTCAGTCCTGCTCACCTGCCACCGACTCTGCCTCATTCACATTATTATTACTACAAATAAAAACCTAATTATTCTTCCTTTGGGTTACAAGTCTGAAGTTTACAGTTGGGAAGTTACGGAAAAAGACAAACAGATACAAATCTGAATTTAGTGGCACAAATTAAGGCAAAAGCATGTCTGCTTGAGTTGAATATGAGTTGAATAAATGCTCAGCTTACTCTCTGCAATATTTGGAAATCTAATGTTGCATTCAATACAATGCATACAGTCAAACATTTTTATATCATAAAATATTGTGCCATGTCTAGGTATGGAACCTCAGTGTCTTTGAGACCTGTATGAACTACAGCACCAAGTACTGAAAACTTTCAAGTACAGAAAGTTGGGATCAAATACTTGGTCAGATTCTTATGTATAATGTAATACAGATATTTTCTCACTTAAATCTGAATATTGTTAGATTGGATTCCTCAGTATGACGTATCAAAAAAGGCATTGCTTTGGTATCAGGTCAGTAAAAAACTTGGCATTGGCTGGGAATCTAACTGCAGTCAGCAGAGCTAATGGTAAACGTTCAACCACCACATGATATTTTTCAGCTGCTCCATTTCCATGTCTTATCAAATCTCCTCCAACCAGTCCTTTAACATTTGCTTCTCCTCACTTTTTGTGCTCTTTCTACTGCTACGCCACCTTTAATTCCCACCAAATGCCCCCCTTTTTGGAATAAAGCCAAAGTGTAGGAAGCACCTCAGTGGGTCTGCGGTAGAAGAGAAGGTGTTTCTAAGAATACAAACCTCAGCGGCTTCACTCGAGGATTTCACTGCAGTTTTTTCCCATCCTAACAGAGTAAGGGGTGCTATCATTTCCCCTGCCAAGCGCTCCTGAGATCTACAGCTATACGGTAACTGAGTTAACAGATAATCACATAACAGCAACCCGCCCCTCGTGCACGCGCACACACACACACACACACACACACACACACACACACACGCTCTTCACTGCTGTCCTATACGAGATAAATGAGCACTATCAGCCCCCTACCTCCCTGCTAACAGATTAATGTGTAAGCGTATCCCTGGTTTCCCGCCTCCTACACACACTTCTCACTTTCAGACACACACACACACACACACACACACACACACTCCTCAGCTGCCTTATGTCAGCTCGACAGCAAATCTCCCTCCTCCGGAAACACAGCAGATGATGCAGGAGATCGACACAACGCAATACACATTAGCATAGAAATGTGGACATGTCAAAAGACTCACGCACACACACACACACACACACAAACACAACACACACACACACACAAATGACACACAAAGTATCAGAAGCAGCAGACAAGCTATGATTTGAGTCAGACATCATACATCCCATCATCTGCGGGATACATCTTCAAAACATCGTCCACATCAACACACACACACACACACACAAAGTGATGTATGTGCCAGTTATGCTAACAGATTTTTAGCTTCCTACGCCAGTCGTGAAGCCATAACCCGCTGTGCTCACCACCACCAGCCGAAGCAGCAGCCACCATCCGGGGCTTAGTCATGTTCACCGTAACTGCCAGAACAAAAACAGCCACCCAATTAACGCCCACATGCAGCTTCCTATTAGATAGCTGGGTCACCGTGAGCCGCCTGATAACCTTTAATCACACAGAGAACATCGGCTGAAAGAGACGCCATCACAACAGGGAAAATAGATGTTCAAGCTGGACTTGTTTGTCTTTGTATCCTTTCTGTACGTTTGCTTGTACGTTTCTGTACGTATATTTTAAGTTTCTGAAAATATACATAATAAACATCCCTTAGCAAATGTAAAAAAAATCACAATCTTTAAAAACTCTCAGTTAATTCCCTAAAACTACTGTTCACCGTAGTCTGTATCAAATTACTCAAACAGGAGTAAATAGTGCATTTGATGTGGACTATTTTCCATCTATATGTAACACAGTGACAGAGGGTATGACTGTTTTAGTGGGTATTTCATGGGTTTTATACACTTTCTGTAATAAAACATCTCAAAGCAGAAATCCGATCAGATGGGGGTCCAAGCACTAATTTGTGTCACTTTAGGGGTCCTTGATGTTAAAAGGTTTGAGAATCACTAGAGTGTAATTTCCGGCAGCAGGACGGTGTTTGTGGGATTAATTTAAAATGTGCAATGGCTATGTTCATGTTGTCATCACCCAGTGCAACTGTGTGGCTCAATGATGTATTTTTAATAGATTTTGATAAACAAAACTTGTTAGTAGGATCAAATTATTATTGATTTTCATCTCCCTTACTTTAACTGCCTTAGGGTCACTCATTAGAAACATTCATTCAACTTAAATCGGATGGAGAAAAAATGTAAATCTTCACACAACTTGCAACATCCAAACTGTACTCAAGAGCGTTTATAAACATTTCAAATATGTCAGGGTTAAATTTTAGTTGAAATATGTATGTATGTATGTATGTATGTATGTATGTACATTCAAGCACCACACATCTAGAATATTTCCATCTGAAGTAAAAAATAAAATGCCATAGGCATGAATATTTTATTTGGTGAAGGCATAAATAGATTCACTTAGGCAAGTTTTACAAGCAGATGCAGAATATATGTGATTTTGTCATAAAATGTAGAAAACTGTTTATTTCCAAATAGAATATAAGGTTTAAGAGACTAAATAACAGATTAATACATTCAATAACATAAAATGAACATTCCTTTGTTAACATGCATAAACTTAAATTAGATCATTAATCGGCTCAAAACAGGAAATACTACTGATGTAATCCAGTGAAAAACTGCTCTATGATGATATTCATGCAATATTTTTGTATCTCACCACACTTCCATGTCAAAAACAATATTAAATGAAGGTCATGATATTAAAAGTGTTAGAAATATCAAAGAACTTAAGTGCCTTGATTTCTGAGAGCATCGTGGAAACAGTAGTCCAGGAAGATAGGTGGCTGAGTGTGTGAGTGTGGTGTGTGATCCCGGTAGCCCGGCTACACAGGATTTCCACAAGTGCCTGGAAGTTTTTATCTCCTGAAATGTGTAAGAAGGCAGCTGCTGTCAAAGCTCCTTGTCAAAGCTCCTTATCTTCCTGCAGAGCGTCTTTCCAACAGATGAGGACGGCACTCCGCTAAGAGGATTTCTATTTTAGTGTTTAATTTAATTTCTTTGCGGACAGACAGATTGTAATTTGCTGGTTTTTCTATGAAAACGTGTTTGGTTCCATAATCTAAATTTGTTTTAGTACAGATAGGGGATTAATTACCAGCTTAGAGAGCTGCTGTTGTGTTACTGTTTTGACTCTTCCTGTGTATATACATACCTGTTATACTGAGAGTTGATCTAAAGTGTCCAGGGCTGGAATCTCAGAGGTCATGACTGCCATTACAGCCTTATTTTGGCTTATGCCCCTCAAAAAATGATATGCCCCGCCCACATTTTGCACATTTCTCCTCAGCGCCTTTCTTGTCAGTACGGGTTTTAGACACCAGTGTCTTTTGTTAAGATTCTTAATTCTTATAGGGCAGCTACAAGGGAAATGCTGCACACGCACTCAACAGTGGGTTCAATTTTGAGTCTGGTATCAAATACTGGAAAACCAGGCTTGCACAGGCCAACCGGGAGATTTCCAAACTAACTTATCTTGATGTGTCAAGGCCACAAAGCTGCGACTCAGAGAACTTCTGAGAAGAAAAATTCGACTGAGCTCAGGTAAAAAAATTTGAGAAATCAGCAGACGAATAAGACAAGAAAGCCATAAGCCATCTTTCCATGTAATTGTTATGCGAATTTTAAGCAGACTTTTGAAATGTCGCAAAAAATTGAAAAAAAATTGAAATGCATCAACTGGTCTGGAGCGAATAAACCAGGCTACGGCGAGCGTAGTTACGTATGATGTATGGGTTCCAAACCAGAAACAAAACCAGTCGCATTGAACTGATGGCCACTGATATTAGAAAAATGGAGAGAGGTCCTCAGGAATGTTCTTATTGCTATCAGCCATGTCTCCACATGTTATGGGAATATCCGGCCAATAGTGGAAACAGCTGATCAGACAAGTTACAAGTTTGCTACCTAAGAACTTATTCGGCAAAAGTGTTTCCATCTCACATTTAGCGGCATTTAAGTTTTTTTCAACAAAGGCAAAAACCAACTCATGAGTGTGTAAAAACTTTATTGCAAAATTAAGGATTTTTCCCCCAAGAATTTTGCCGTTTCTTTCAACCTTTAACTTCAAAATGTGCAAAACGTTGATGGGAACACGGCCATCAGGAGAGAAATACGTCGTCGGCCCACTTTGACAGTGAACCAGCCCACATCCTCCTCCTCAAGATCCCTCAATACCAGTTTAACTGAACAAATGTGAAGAAAACAGCGATAAGATAAGCAAGGTTTGGCTGGGGATTTAGCTGAATCAGGTGCCTTTTTTTTCCTTTCTTTTTTTTTTTTTTAATTGGTGCGCTCATCTTTGTGTCTTTTCCTGAACCAGCCAATTAAAATACCGTTAAAAAAAGTTTGACATGCTACTGTAATGTACCAACCAACCTAAAATGATGAAAGTCCAGGTCTGATAGTGTGATGTGTGTATTTTAATCTGTTTGTTCATGCCTGCAGGCTACTGGAGTTTGGGTTGTATGTGTATTGATTAACGTCATTTCTATGCAGTGCACATTCAACAGATTCATATTTCACACTGGAGAGCGAGTGTCTAATAAACATATTCCTCCAGAGGTTTCTCAGGTTGTACAGCTAGTTCACCACACAGCATACATATTTTGTCACTGATTCAAACAAAAGACATAAGCAAAAAGAGTTTGTGGGAGAGCGTGTGTACCTGTAGTGTCGCGTGTCTCTCAGGGCACGGTTGCTGGGGATGCGTTCGCTCTCTCTCTGGTTGAAGGCGTACAGCGGTGTACGGGTCGTCACCGGGCTTCCAGCGCCGAGCGTTCAGGTAACTCCGCTCATCAAAACCCTCCAACATGTCCTCCCACTCTGCATCTGAGATCTGTCAAAAAGATTTTTTTGGTTAATGGTTTAGTTTACAAAATGTCCGAAAACACAAAAAACAACCGTAACAATTTCCCAGAGTTTTTTAATTTGCTTATTTTGCCAAACCAAATAACACCCACACCCATTGTTTTCTATGTAAGCCAACACACTGTGGTGCTTACTGACACACATCACTGCGGGATCACACTCATCACCACGCTATGCCACTGTTCTCTTTCTAAACGTTCCAGAAAAGGAGCATTTTTATCATATTTACTCCTCAAATCTGCACTTCCTGTCACTGCACAATGACTACATCTTCTGTCTGTATGACGTGTCCAGTGTGTGCAACATGCTTCGAATGACTGGACTCTGCATGATGCCACCACGGTGCGTAGCACGTAACTGTCTAATAAAAGGCTGTCTTATAAGTATCAGTCAGTGTGAGAACAATTTGTCAGTTAGTAAGCGATCAGCGTGTACTCTAGATGATCAGTCATGGAAAGTTTTTTTCCTAAAAATGCTAATAATTGTGTATATAAATCCATATATGGGCGTCTTCACATCTCTATACATCAGATTTTCAATACATCTATGAATTAAGCTGTTGTGGGTCTAATCTATCAGTCTGTCAACCACCCAATCAATCAATTAACTACAATAATGTATCAATTAATCAGTAACCAAAAGTTATGACCCTGTACTACATACAAGAGTTAACCTTTGTTAAAACCAAATGAAATATCTCAGAGAAAAGAGGGTGTTTCTTGGGTTGAAGCAACCAGTATCAGGTTTTTTAACTTGTGATTATCTACCAAGGATATGTTGATTGTGTGTCTCTCTCTGTCTGTGGGTTCGTCTTTTTAAAAGCATCAGGAGAGCTTTTAGGAGGTAATTTTACTAAAAGAAGATTCAGAGGGGTTTTTAACTTTGTGCTCCTTGGCATTTAAGAAGATGAACGTCTGACTTCAGTTTGTCGTCCTCTTTGTTCTCTCCTTGTTTTGTGACTAAATGCTGCACTTTGTCTCTCGGCAGATTGTAAAGTCCTATCTGTGCTTGGCTGGAGGCTTTGAGTTAGTCCGAATTCCTTATTTTCTGATCGTATAAATTTGACCTAAATATCACTCACTGTGTCACTCTGATTACTTGATCAGCGGATGTCCACTTTAAGAAGTAACTGGTGGAGATTATGCGACAACAGCTTGTGGCATTGTATAAAAACATCAGACTCAAGTACTCCTCGACATACTAGTGGTAGTTTAGCTTATTAATTACAAACTAAATATACTTTTCTATACTGATGAGCATTTTTCAGAGCTGAAGATCGTTTACAAACCTGCAGTTTGGGTTATTTGATACATGTCACATTTTAGTTTGAGTCTGTTTGTTGTGAAAAGAGTACTGAGAATCATGTCTTGCACTTGTTTTTCAGCAACTCATTCTCAGATGTCAGAGTGTCCTTGAACACATCAATATGGGAAGACTCTTCAGCTGCAGAATACCACACAACAAAAGCTTAACTTTGACATTAAAGTAAAGGAAACTAAGGCTACGTTCAGACTGCAGGCCTTAATGCTCAATTCTGATTTTTTTTTTTAAAATGTGGCCCATATCAGACTCCAGTGTGAACCGTCCACAGCCTGAAATTGACCCGCATGCGCAGAAGAACAACACAATGTCACACGCAGCACACTGTTGTACAGAAGTAAACAGAGCCACAGAGGTTAGCTCCGGTTAGCTCCTACTTGCTAACCCTCCCAATTTTTGAGGGAGATTAATTTCTCCTGAATTATGACAAGTGCTCACAACTTTCTGTCCTTTTCATTACGGTTTCTGGCGCTGCACAACAAAGCTGCCCAACTCGCTAAAGTCTCTCTCTCTTTCTCTGCTGTGTCTGTACGGACAAGTAGCTCGCGGTCTGATGGATTTCAGGTGTAAGAAAGGGAATTTCTCAGCAGATGAACACAAGGCAGAGAATAAGGAGAGCCGCATGTATAATAATGGCTTTTGTGGAGCTTTTCCGTTCGCTCCGCCTACAGCAGAACAGCTGCTCTACAGTGTTGCACCAATTCCGACCCGAGTGTCCAACTCAGGTCGCATTTAATAATTTCCGAACCGGAAAAGATCAGATTCCAGGTGAGTTGGCCTGTTCAAACTTTCATAAAAAGATCAGATCTGAGTCACATATAGGCCAAAAAAATCAGATTTGGGTCACTTTGGCCTGCAGTCTGAGCGTAGCCTAAATGTTCACTGATTAATGTCTAAGCTCAGACTGGATTGAGGTCTCCGTACGTGTTGCTGCAGTGAATAAATGGAAATCAATATAAGTGCCTGAAAGTAAAACATATGGAATGCTTCAGAAAAAGACATAAAAAATATAAAACACACAATTTGTGGTTAATAGGCTAAAGCATGCAAAAGCAGCAGCTTGGCCCTTTAATATGCTAATTAGAGGTTCTCAGTGGGAGCCTCAGTAAAAGTCAGTCCTGCTTCATGTTATTCTCCCAAAGTACCAAAAAGATTGTGTTTCCAGTTCCCAAGAACAACCCTAGAGAAACCGCTACTTCTCCAGAAAATACAAACGCTATAAAATAAGATGTAAAATGTTAATGTAGCACATAAATCCCATTCAGCTCGTAACAGCTGGTGGAGAAAAACACAAGGTGGCAGCGACTTTTAAAAAAAATGAATAAAATTAAAAAAAACAGCTACAGCTGCACTTTCTGTCTGTCGGAGCTCTGCTGTGAGTGTGAGCGTAGTTTAAAAGAGAGCGTATATCATTTATGAGACGGTACAGATGCCTGTTTGCATTCAGAAAGGAGTGTGTAGTATGTGTGTGGGTGATGTTTGAACGACTGAGGGCGCGTGTGAGTTTGTGTGTGCGTGTAGGTATCTTTTGAGAGGCTGAAGAATGTGTGTTTCAGCGGATAGAGAGGGAGAGTGTGGGTTTCCGTGTGTGTTTGTGTAACACATAAGAGTGAGAGAGAGGATGTTACTTTGAGGGCGAGGGATATAAAGAAGGTACATGATCATTCTCTCTCTCTTTTGCCCCATCATAAACATAACACAGGAGCTTCAGCAAAAACCCCAGAGGCCATATTTCTCCGCAACGACCACGCACACTGGCACATAGTGGAGATGAATGGACACACACACACACACACAATGTCCCAGAGCTGATGGTGTGTGTAACAGAACAACATTTATGGTGGAGCAGCAGTGTGGATGGAGGGATGCGTAAAACGACCGACACTCCTCCTCATCTTCTTATTCTCTTGTCCTCCTCCTCCTTCTTCTCTCCTCATTATTCAGCCATACGACTTGCTGATGCGACACATTGTCTAAATGGGGCCATTAGAGGGCTGGGAGTCAGACTCCCTGTGTAGGTGTGTGCGTGTGTTAGTCTGTGTTGCTAGTTCTTCCCCTGGTGGCTGTAACGATGAAGCATGAAGAACAAGAGGGAGGGAGAGAGAGGGCGGGATAGAGGGTCGGCTGGATGGAAAGAAGGAGGTAGAGAACAGAGGAAAAGAGTGGGGAACGAGGAAGTTGGATGGGGAGAAAGGGAGGAAGCAAAAGGAGAAAGAAGGAGGAAATTAGTAGGAAGACAGGAATAAGAGAGAAGAATTGGAGTGAGAATAAAAGAAACAGACGGAGAAGTAGGAAGAAAGAAAGAGGGACAGACAGGGAGGACGAGATGAGGTGGGAAAGGAGGGTGAGAGAGAGAGAGAATAAGTAAACACATAAACTGTAGTGGAAATTGGGGGGAACGCATGGGGACGCTTTTCTGGGAATAAAAGTCGTGAGGAAACGGTGTTCCTTCCCCCTGTGTTTTATAGGGGGTGTTGAGGGTTAATTAATTATGTAATTTAATTACAAAATAAATATAAATGTAATCCATTACACTTCTAATGCATCTGTATGTTTTCTGTAAAAGGCTAGGCCATATGTTGAATATTTCCAGCCGCAGACGTTTAGTAAAGTTTGATGCTTTTGATTGGTTCTCATGTCAGAATTTCCAGCGCCATCCGTCTGCCATTTTGAAAATGGTTAACAGTTGAAAACATTCATTAGGAAAGTAATAAAAAAGCAATTAAATGTATTAAGCTACTTAACCACAACTCACAGGTCTGTGTCTTGTTGTTAAAAACATCTGCCAAACCAACACATTCTCATCTCAATGCGTCCTAACTGATGCTTTCAGACAGCGTGACAAAGCGTAAGGATTTTACGCTAAAGGTGCCCTTCAGCCCCCTTTGCCACATTGCAGCAACACAAGGCCTCACAGCTGATGTGCTAACAGGTAGGGTGTGCAGCAGTAGGGTTAGCCGGTCGACATGCATAAAGTCAGTAGTAGTCAGCTAGCTAACTAGCACTTCCGGTCTGTACAGGACCCAGTGCGTCTCACACAGATTTTTTCTGAAAGGTATTGGACGCCGGAGATGAGAACAGGCTCGCCAAACGGAGGGCGCCTGCTCTAGCATTGTTTGAGAGTGAGAGATTTTACGTCACAAATATGCAGGAGACAGGGAAAAGAGAGATAGAGAGTAGCTGGAGTACACCATGGCAGGATTCCACAGGAAAGCAGGAGAACAGCATTCATTAGACTGGACAATGGAAAAAAATGCCAATGAGCGCTCTTCTAAAATGCAATGGACAAACCTCAAAAAGGGGTCGGACTACCAAAAAGGTTAAGAACCCCTGACCCCTTCGATAACCTATTACATTTCCAAAGTAATCTTCCAAACACTGCTGTTACACACTGTTTTTAAAGCGTGTTCATGAACCAAATATAATTTATTGTGTTTAAAAGCACCAGAAATCCATTTACTGCCCATACAGCCAATGGCAAGGCGTGATATTGCAGGGTACCTGAAAGCAATCCCCTGTGTCGTCACAGGCACTGTGGTGTCCTGAAACATATCTATAAACGCAGGTTTTAACTAGAAGCTGATGTAGAAGTTCTTTGGATGCTCTCTTCAAGCCCACCTGGTCGCCCACTTGAGCTACCTCTAAGCTGCTTAAATCGTGCATACAAATACAAATATTTAAACATTTTGTCAATATGGGCATGCTACACATCGCTGGATTGGTTAGTTCAATCGTTCTGTACATTTTACAGAAACCATGAGCACCAAAGTATGATTCATTCAGGTTTACTGGCATGGGCCGGGGGGGCGATGAGACAGAGGATGAGACACATGACTTTGAGACCTGGGTTCAACTCCCACGGTGACACATCGACCAATGTTTCCCTGAGCAAGGCACTTAACCCCTACTTATTCCAGAGGAGTAATGTAATGTAAACAAGAGAGACGAAAAAAACAGAAGGATTTTTTAAACTGAATAAGCAGTGTAATCAAGTCTGGCATAAATAAATAAAAATATAAATATAAAAGATAAACTCCCCTAAGGAAGAAAAAAAAGAAATGTGGTGGGAAGGGGAGAGAAAGAAAGAATAGAGGGAAATGGACGACAGTGAAATGGTGAAAAAAAAACAGATTAGGAGTAAAAGAAGAGAAGGAGAAGAAATTAGGAAGGAAAGAGGAGATGAAAGATTAGGAAAGGACACGGAGTAAATACAGAGAAGAGGAGAAGGAAGGAAAGCAGGAGAATGAGAGGAAAGGGATAAAGCAAACAAGGAAAATGAGTAGAGAGGAAGAAGAGGACAAGGGAAGAGAGGAGAGGAGAGTGGACAAAGAAAGAGGAGTGCAGTGGACAGAGGAGACACGATGAGAGAGGAGGCGAGATAAAAAGGGTGGGGTGTGAGAGTTTCACACACACACACACACACACACACCTGCGGCCTTCTCGCCTCTCTGTAAGATTTGTTTGCGTCTCGTCTCGCTAGGAGCTCAGGAGTGGCTGCGTTCAAGGTCCTCTGGATTCTATCCTATTTACAAGACACACACACACACACACACACACACACACACACACACACACACACACACACAGCTTGTCTTCCTAATGCACCGTGGCATCCTCTCAATGCCTCTTACATGAACACAGACATCCAATTAACAAACCTGAAGCACAAAGCGCTGGACAAACAGTGTGTGTGTGTGTGTGTGTGTGTGAGTGTGTGTGCGCCAAGCCACCAAGGAACCTATTAATTCATCCAGACCAGACAGACTGATACATTTTGAATCATAATGAGAAAGCTGAAGCCTGTGCGCGCGCGCACACACACATACACACACACACACACACACGGGTGCACTCGGGTGTCACAGCCGTTGCGTACTTTTGGACAGCTCACATTGGAGAAAGACAGTAGAGTTAAGTGAGAGAGAAAGAAAAGGTATGAAGGACAGGACAATGTGTATTAAACCTACAGATCTGGTAACAGGAAGGTTTCTGGTTTGAATCCCTCTGACCAGTTGGAAAAGTCCAAGCTGAGAAAGTGAAAGACATGTGTCACAAATTTAAGTGACGTTTTGTTACCAAAAATATGCATCCTGTACCCGGAGGTTTAGAATTTAATGGAAAGATGAATATGGATTTGAATTTGTCCAAATTAAGGCACATCTGCGTAAGTTGAAAATGTTTTAACTTGAGCACTGGTTTGCTTTTGGGATTGTGGTCTTTGTTTTGTGTTGTTTAACCAGAGGCTGTCGCTGCACAATACTAAGTATCGTAAAGAGAAAATAGAAAGAAATACATAAACATAACTCCGCACTCACTGAGAAATTTGAGCATGTTTCCTCGTAACCAATCTGTCATACAGCTCCAGTTTTTTGTGTCTTTTCACTTATGCTGGCCGCACACTCGAGGATAATTGTGCTGATTATGGGTCTGATTCAGCCCTACCGACAATTGCGGGGGTGTCCCCGAGCCGAGGCTGGTAGGAAACCCGCAACAGGCAATGAGAGCGAGCTGAGCAGGAACCAACGTGTGTTTGTTGGCGCTATAAAATGTATAAACCATGCTGATTCCCTCTTCTCAGCCATGAGTTCACCCACACTTTTATTCTCTTTTGCATCTTTCTGCATCACACACAAGTGCAACTAGCTGATGACGACAGTCTGCCTCCATGTTTGTTCATATCTGAAGTCACGTTTGATTACTCAAGTTTCTGTGAAATCCCATATCCCCCGGAAAGTCTGTGGCCCTGTGTCTTCATGGAATATACTGATGTGTGTGTTCTTAATTCTGACGTTCTGATGTCTGTGATATCGGTTAAGATCTGAAAATCCTCGAGTGTGTACCAGCATTACTGCTCGGACTGGCAAGTGGCAGACAAGAGTCCTATCTTGTCTGATAACATCTATGCAGACTGGAAGCCCGGTCGCATCCTGGGTGTTGTGAATCACTGATCTATCTGTCATCAAACCAGAGGTGGAAGAAGTGTTCAGATCTTTTACTGTAGTAAATGTGGTAATACAACAGTGCAGTAAAAGTACAGAAGTATTATAATCAAAATAAACTTGAAGTACCAGTAGTAAAAATACTCATTTTGCAGAATGGTACGTGTCATTGGTTGTCTGAGGGATTCACACACACAGAAGCATAGAGCTAAAGAATTAGTGAAGAGACATCAGCCCCTATACACAGGAAAACATTTTCACACTTTTATCCGTATTGCTTTACAATTTGCCTCTTGTTCGCCCATTCACACACACTAACACACACACACACCAGTGGCAACAAACTACCATACAAGACACAAGCCTAACCAGGAGCTATCAGGGTTTAGTGTCTTGCTCAAGGCCACGAAAGCTCAAGCCTGCGATTAATGGTCAACCCACTCTAATCGCTGAGTCATCACAAATGTGGGTGTTGATGCATACTTGTGTCTCCACATCTGGTGCAGTTATTCACAATGTGTTGAAATGCAGTTGAAAAATTATCTGCTCCCACCTTTATTTTTGGGATGTTGCCCTGAGGCCATGGTTTGTTCTTTGTGTAGGGCGCTTGTGTTTGTGTATGTGCATCTGTTGTCTCTCCGAGTTACACACAAACAAAACAGAAGCTACAGTATGAGAACAGTGTGTTTCAGAAAAACAAACATTACAAATCAAGTTTTCAATTTACCGCCACTATTATTTCTGTTACCACAAACTACTAAGCTCTTTCGCTCTCCCCTTCTCCCTCACTGTATCTTGACCTTAATATGTGCCCCAGTCAGATGAAAAATCACCCACTATATCCAAGGCATAAATCATGTATGGTGTGTCTGAGTGTGTGCTTCCTCTTTATTATTCCCTGTTCATGTGCACCATATGAACAACGACCTCTGTCTCTCACACACACATACAGTTTAAGCACACACGTCAACCCCTCGATTATATTGTGATGTATCACCGCTGTTACAACTGTAACAAAGCAGCAAAACAAATGAGACATCTGTATTATTTTATATTTCTTCTTAAATTATCTAACAAAGGCAAGATTAAACCCGGAGAGTTATCAGTGGTATTATTACGAAGGTAAGATGAGTATAATACTTCATCTCTTCCAATTTCAAAATGATCTGACTCAGGTTACAGAGGTGGGATTAAGTTAGAAAGGTTGCTGAGCATAAATTATATCAGATATTTCTCCTGCTTTTGTGTTTTATAAGTGGTTCCATGGTTCTAAATGTTCCTTTCCTTCCTTCCTAACATTAAACATCTAAAAAAGGAGAGATTTAGATCTCAAGAGTACCTTCTAGCTTAATAATGCTCAGATAAAATGAATAAATAGAGGTGGATCAGAAAAACAAGCTGAAAATGCTAATTTTTTCCTGAGCTTTGGTCACACAAAACAGGCGAAATAAATCCTCTGCAGCAATAAGCCTAACATATAAATATGCATTTGAAGTTACAGATTAAGCATTATGCACCACAGACTGACAGTGAAATCCAATGATTCAAAAAAAATCCAACAAAAACAGATAAGAGACAAGCATCCAGAAGGCCGATTATACAGGGTGAAGAAAGAAAACAAAAAAAGAAAGAAAACAGAAAAATGCGGATTAGTCGCAGTCCAGACGTTGCACAAAATATCCATGTTTAAAAAAAGACCTATCTGCAGGATTCTTTAAATTACTCACAGCGAGACAGACCTAATTTGCATGGACTTTTTCCTAATCCTGTTATCTCAAGCTTGCCAATTAGTTTTTGTGCCACACCGAGGTATCAAACTTTTATTATCTTCAGGTCACGACTAACTATCTTGTTATCCTATAAAACTGAAAACTGTCTTGTCAGATTGTGACTTTAGATCTCGAGATCGACATCAGAGCAGCTCGGGGTGGCGTCACCCTTTCTAGTCTGGCTCACTGAAGAGAAACCAAAGCAGTGGAGACACAGTCAGAGGAAACGATTGATCAGCGCTTCACATTCTGCTTTAATCAGGGTGGAACCGGCAGAAACTGCACCGAACGTTACATTTCAGATAAAATTCAAAGTTCACTTGAACTGAGGGGCTTATTTTATTTTGCTGTCTTGAGATAATGAGATTAGTAAACCGTGATCTTAGAAAATGAAGTTAGATAACTTTTGGTAATTATAATTAATTTATGAAAATGTATGCAAATATTAATTAGAAAAAGGCAATAAGTTCAAGGGTAGACATGTCTAATTTTTTAGTTTTTTTAAAAACTTTAATGCCTAATGAATGCCTAGAATCGATGCTGTAAGACTATAACTAAACCCCTACAACACCCAGTAAAAACAGACAGCCTTACTGTTAATTTAACCAATATGGGCATCATTAATATGTAGAAAGTTTTTTTGTTTTTTTCAGTAGCATAATTAAAGAGGTGGTATTATGCTTTTTTTCCTTTTTCCCTCTCCTTTATTGAGTTATATATTTTTTGTGTGCATGTAATAGGTTTGCAAAGTGAAAAAGCCCAAAGGGAGTTCCCCACAGAAAACTCTGAACTGCCTGAAAACAGCCCGTTTGTAGTCCAGCCCTAACTTCCCTTTCTTGTGATGTCACAAGAAAATATGTGTCATAATGCTCGCCAAGCGGCTAGTCCGACACGCCCTCAAAAACACCGGTGGAAAAACACTGAGCTGCAGCACACAGCTCTCCTCTCCCTTCCAAACACAGTCAGTGGACATAAAGTTGTTACTGTGATGTAGAGACAGAGCTCGGTTAAAACTTTATGGATGAAAGATCCTTTTGTTACAGATTCATAACTCACCACTCTGAAACTCTTGCTCCAGTCCATGTTGCCAAGCTGGTCGGCAACATGTAGCCTACAGCTGAATCAAAGCTTTTATCGTCTTTTCACTGATCCGCCTTTCTCTGCTTCTGATTGGCTAGTAGTCCTAAACTAGGAACTGTGCATGTCCAACTCAAAAATATGGTGTTTTTTGAAAATGAAACCATGTAAACCTGTTCTGGTACAAACCCTAAATAGGATTTTGAACCTGAAAATGAGCATAATACCACCTCTTTAAAGGAATTTGTTTATCTGGTGTCCTGACAGTCATTCTCTGATCCTGCCAAAAGTTCTGGATGCAAGCTTAATGAATTTTATGGTGTACGTCTGATATGTTATCTTTCAGTATTTTTTTTTTACCAATAAACACACCTTGATCAACCAAAACAGCGCACAAGTCAGACACTAAAACCATGTAGTGGACTGGCCAAATGTTCTGATGCATTTCTTTGTTCATACAACGTTTTTAATGTCTTTTTAAAATATTTATTTGCATATTTTACATCTACAATTACATGACCTAGCAATCTTCTTCCCTGATTTTTGCTGTATCATTTCTATAGCATACATTAATTATTGCCTTATCACCACCAACCATCAGTAGTTTAGCATGAAACCGTCTGCAGGAATTTGTCAAGTGGGCATCATACTTCTGCAAAGATTCAAACTTAAGAGAGGGGTGTTATTGGTAACTGCATGTTGTGAGACCTCACAATGGATAAATTTCCCAAATCTCAACAATGCATTCTCTTCGTGTCGAACAAGCTGAATGGGTGATCCCCGTCTGGAGGCATAAAAGTAGTCTATATAAAATTATAGTAGAAAATAGCATTGTAATGCAAATGTCATGGCTGAAAACATTGCTCTATAGCACTACTAGTGGCAAAGGAAAAATCCACAGGGGACCTTTAAATGAGTCCAGTCCACACCAAACACCTACAGAGCCCTAAGCAGACGGCTGAACTGGGTGCACATGACAAGACTGACACAGAAATATGTTTTGATCTAAGCGATTTTCTCTGTAGTTACTTGTTAGTAAGAGAAACTGAACACAGTAAAAAAGTTGTTCTGTGCTTGAACACATCGTCGCTCATCTGAGATTTAAAAAACTAAGCTGTGGTCAGCTACATGGAGTACATATTTTTTGCCATTCCCTTTTCCCCAACGTCTTTCTCTCTACGTACCTCACCCTTCACATCTTCCCTCTATTCTCACCTCTTACTTCTTCCCTCATCTGCCCCTCTTACTACCCACATCTGTGCTATTCTGCACTGCCTTACTGCTCGGTCCTCTGCTGCCCCTTCATTTATTTTTACCTTCTCGTCTTTCCTTCCTCCTCTCCTCTCCTCCTGTGTGAAGAGGTTGCTGTTTGTTTGAAGTCAGGGCTTATTGAGCTCAGGTCTGGAGAGAGCACTGCTACGTCAATACTACACACAAACACACTCCCACACGCACACACACACACAACACCTTCTCCTCGTTCTCCCTTCAAAACCGTCTCACACACAATCACAGGGAAGAACACGCACGTACTCACTGCTCAGTCATCAATTAAGGGTGTGTATAGATCTCTCCCTGCAGCAGCGGTGCTTGTTTGGTTTCTACATTGTTTTCTGTTCCAGCTCATACATCTCTGTCTATGAAACTCACACACACACACAAACACCTAAACACAGACACACTGCTACACTATTAGTCTTTTTTTTTGCCACAACGCATGATGTTTTCCGGGAACTCGGGAACTTAATCTGCATTTTCACAGCAGAAGTGAAGTTCTAGTTTTTAGTTTCGGGCCCTAAGAAGTTCCTGCTCCCATTAAATCTCCTCTACCTGAGGTCAGACTAACTCGGGGCCCAGGATCTATCAGAGTGAAGTCTGCAGTACTCAATGAGATTAAATGGTCAAACAGAAGACTGCAGAATTTTACATTTAAGAGTTGTTTCACTGACTTTCTGACTGGAAGCATTGAAAGCAGAGCAGATTATGTAGCTGTGTACTAAAGAGAAAATAACTTTCTCAGTAGATTGTTTCTCCTTTCCATGATCAATTTAAACATCACAAAGTCGCACAGTAGCAGAATTTGATGACTCTGTGTCTCTATCTCAAACTAAGCTTTCACTTTTTCACCTGTTATTGGTCTAATTTTCTCTCGAGAAGCTGTATTTTGTCAATTTCAATGAATTAATCAATGAATAGAATACAATAAAGTGATGACAAATTTAACCTGCAGCTATTTTGATGATTGATTTATCATTTCATCAATTTTGCAAGCAAAAATACAGAAATAATCGTGAGACGTAGGCCTATTTCAATGTTAATCTTTCCACCTCTGCACGTCTCCTATCCAGCATCCACTCAAACATCGCAGTCACAGAAAAGGAAATTACAAAGATTGACACAATGTCTCTTAGTTATTGTCTCATCGGATGCAAAAATCAAATCACGGAGAAGCCTTTTAATTTATTATTGGTCTGATTTGCCTCATCTTCACTGTCGTGTAAATCAATCACAAATGTACACAAAGAAACGTTCAGGTTCTGATGGGTTTTGTTCCTGACAACCCTGGGAAATAAACAAATGCAAACACAAATTAGCATACGCAAAAAGGCATACAGACTAAGAGAGAGATATGTACACACATACCCATATCATATCTCATAACACAGACACAGAACTCTCCACTGAGCCTGAAATTTACCAGTGGTGCAATGAATCCTGGGCGCACTGGAACATGAGTGGAATTGGCCTGGCAGCTTTTGGGCGATATGTAATGTGTGAGCGTTTTCTATCTCTATATCTAAATGGAGGACGAGGTCAGCGGTTGAAAGCAGAACAGCTACAACACTCGTCTTCTCTTAAAAGCACAGAAATGGTTTCTGCATTGACCCGTCATGCGTTATGTGTGGTTACATGACAGCACACAGACAAACACACATACAGTGGAGCCACTTTATATAGTATTTTGGTAAAATCTGAAGACGCAGAAATTCATTCATTCAAACATGTCCTGCAGGTTTGTTTCCTTCTGAATGTTGCCTTCAGTTTAGTGTTTAGACACATCAATTAAGTATGGAAGAACAACAAATGCCTGGCACACACACAGATATTTATCTTTATTCAAACCTTCATTAATCCTAAAAAATGTCCCCGACAAATAAACACTCAAACCAAAACCTGCTTCCTCTTTCTGAACAAGGAGGCTTAAGAGTCCAGCTGAAGCGGAGTTAAGCAAAGCCCTGAGTCTGCATCAGCTCCAAGTTGTGGCTGCTCTTGATATGAGCGCGACCTCTGACCTCTGACCCGCCTTTGGAGTTATCAGAGCCGAGGCAGAACGTCCCCACGGAGAGCGAGAGAAGATCACATCGCAAATTTGCAGTACAGCAAAGAGCCGGCGATAAAAGCATCCACCATAAAGCAGAGAGAGAGAGAGTGTGAGAGAGGGGTAGAGAGAGGAGGAGATCAACAGAGAGAGAGAATATGTTTGTAGGTGTTTACATATAAAATTCTCCTTGAATTTTAAGTATTTTTCTTCGCAGCTCGGCAAGACTTTCTGTCTCTGCTCAACTGAGCTCCAAACTGTGGAGAAAAACCACCAAGGCCGTTTGCGAGTGTGTGTGTGTGTGTGTGTGTCTGTGTTTCTGCATGCATATGTATGAGTTGACAGATGGGATGTAATTTAAACGCTACCTTGTACAGATGCACATTTTACCCTTCACACACACAACATGAAACGCCTCAGAATGAAGACAGATCCATGAAATACGCACTGAATTACTGTCAAAGACACTATTGAAACACTGAAATACTGTTATAAAGTACTAATATACAGTCAGTAGATACTACTCTATTCTACTTTAACAATGTACAGTAATAAACAAGACTGAAACATTGTCTTCCCAATATTATCAATAGTAACAGTAGCTACAAAAGACTACGATCACCAATAATTACATATTTATAGTACATACTTTTTCTATATCAGTAGATTCATTATTTTCTGTCACTAAATTGTGTTTTGGGAGAATATATGTGCAAAATATTCACCACCAATATCTGCCAGTGTTCACCGCCCACAGCTTATTTCTGCCTTATGGTCGCCTAACAGGTCAGTCTGATATTTCTGGCAAGTTGCAATTTTATAAGCAAGATAATCCACTCTAAGGTGAGCAGACACTGAAAAATGACCACAAAAAATGCCCATTTATTAAAAAGCCATTTGTTTATTTAGTATCCAGGAAGGGGAGTAGAGGATGGGTAATCATACAAATCAAAGTGTTACTTCACATTGATTCTTTTTAAAATTAAAGACAAAGAAACCTTTATGTGGTTGCTGTTGAATGGCTGCAAAACAGATCTGTGTTGTATTTTAAATTTTTTTTTTAATTTTTTAGGGATGCACGATAAGTATCAGTCCGATAGATCACATTGGACATATCTTCATTATCGGAATCATATCGGAAAATTAAATTTTGGCCGATAATTTAGCCAATAACAATCAAACTTTAATGCTTTAAAGTGCGTAGCTGCTGTTGTCGCACTCATAATGTCACGTTGTTGAGCCTCAATAGAGCCACTTACTGAGGGCTGTACTTTTTGTTTTGTTTAGTTTAGTTTAATACTTTGAGAGGAATAATTTGACATTTTATGTCAGTCCATCTGATTTATTTTGAATTCTTATACAAAATATATAGGCTCTATGTTCTATGAAAGCCATACTTTTATATTTTTTGAGTTAGAACTGTTGTTGTCAATGTTAGATTTGGTTAGGTCAGAGTTATGGAATATCAAATAACAAATCTTGCTGTACATGTAATCTTGGTCTTTCTTACCATCAGGTGTGCATCAGGTTATTAACTAAATTTAAATTTACAAAATTTATCGGTTATCAAATCTGTATCAGCCATGAGACATAAGCAATTATTGGATATAGGACCGGTGGGGAAAAAATCCATATTGTGCATCACTAATTTTTTCCCCCTGCTGTGTTGTGTTGCAGTGATGCAATTTTCATTGACAGTTTCATGCTTTAACTTTAATTTTAATTTTTAGCGCTTTGCAACTGTATTGTCTGCATATAGAAGGAGACTGGGCATTCATCCAGTATTGGAATTAAAGACTGAATTTAAACACATACAACCATCCACTACTTCCCTATTCTACATCAACATCACATTACTTCCTGCTTTGCTATAGTGCAGTAATTAGTGCTTTGAAACTGTCTTTCTGTGTTCCTTGCTGGGTGACAGTAGCTAATGCACACATACTGTCCTCAAAACTATGGATGTTTTGTTTCACCTCTACAAAATAACACCTCATCAACAATTCATGTGCTGTTGTTGTCATTGGATGTTACTGCTCTCTCTCTCTCCCCTTCTCTAATCCATAACACATATCCCAGTGGACGGCAGACTGGCAAACTGTTTATCCAATCACAGCTGTTCAAAATTCCTCACCTTCTCCCATAAAATCCACCTTCCCTGGTGAATACAAATGCCTAGGACTGTGTGTGTGTGTGTGTGCAAATTCTTGTGTGTGTGTGTGTGTGTGTGTGTGTTGTGGTGCGGGATGCTTAGCAAACACTGCAGAGCAAGCAGTCTGGAAGCGCAGCAATAATTCACCCTCTGCAAAAGCCATGAATAAAAACAAACTTTAGGGAAGCGACAAAATACAAAATGTGCTCATTCTTTTCTTCTATTTCTCTGTCTCCTCCTCTCTCTCGCT
The DNA here is from genome assembly GCA_024633595.2 of Lepomis macrochirus. NCBI lineage: Eukaryota > Metazoa > Chordata > Actinopteri > Centrarchiformes > Centrarchidae > Lepomis > Lepomis macrochirus. The sequence goes on from JALXJV020000017.1 coordinate 9,786,561, forward strand.
CTCACTTTCTCTCTCACAAGCACACACACCTTCTCACCCTCTCTTTCACCTTTGCATCGAGGCTCCCTGGGAACTTCAACCCAGGTAAATAACAGATATTAAATAAATCATCATAAATCACGTTGAAACAGCAGTGGCACACACAACACACACACACATATATATAAACACAGTGCACTGTTATCAAAAAACAGGAGATGTAATAAAAACTAATAACTACAGAGAGGTATGCCCTCTCTGTGAAAACCCGCTCTCACACACAACACACACAGATTCTTTATTAAATGTCTTGACGGCAGCTTTGTATGTGTGTGTTAGAGGTGTGTGCAAAGTTTGGAGCTTTCTATCTAATCCCTTTCTTTATTGGACCCAAGCAGCAAGGCCAGTCGGGGAATACACAATGATGTGTGTGGTATGTGTTCGTGTGTCTGTGTGTGTGTGTGTGTTCCTTTGTTGCTGAGGAAGAATGAAAGATTTGGGTTTTCAGAGGAGAGTTGAGCAGGAGGAGGAAGAAGAGGAGGAAGAAGAAGACGATAGAGGAGCACTCGTTTAAATCCTCCTGGTAATATTGCTTTCTTCACTCTCTTGGCAAGGAGATTAACTGCTAATGGAGAGGATATATCTGCTATTAGCCCCAACAACAACAACAGCAATGACAACACCGACAGCGAGGAAGTGCAACGGACCAGAACATACAGACAGCAATACATACAGAGAGACAACTCAGTTTTCTCTGGGTAGCAAAGCTGACAGTGTTGGACCAACTTGAAGTTTGAGCAGCGGAATAAGCCTCAGCTCTGAGATTACAAAGGCAGAGCTGTAGACTTGACAACAGGACTCGAGTCAGCACTCTAGCTTTAAGTCACGAAGACGAACACCTGGGCTTAACTGCTCCGACGCTTGTGCATTACCCATTTTGTGTTGAAGCTTCTCCTTGATCCAGGTAGATGAAAGACATGAACCTTTACAGAGTTTGAGACATGATTTGAGAATTCACTCCCTGACTTTTCCTGGTAAATTACCAGAATAAAGACAAATACAGCAAGAGGGAAGACTTGGTCTCATAAATACACACTATAAACACAGTTTTGAAAGGGAAATTCCCTGTGGAAATGTTTCAATAGTGGTGCTAATATGATGAGTAGAGTTTTGGTATTTGATTTTCCTCTTGGACTGTGATGTCACAGTTTCTCTAAATCTCAACAAGGACGTTTTAGAGTAAAATGTCCTCGGTAGGACCTGAACTATAAATTAAATAATAACGTTTCATTTACACTGTATGTTTTGTGGCATATCCACACCGTTGGATTCAAATTAATCTATTTGCAGGAAGATCCAGTACATCTAGGATGTCCACATTGCCCGCTTAACAGCACTCCAAACCAAAGCGGGATGATTACTGATTAAAAGCACCTAAAAGCTGCAAATTTGCTAAGCTAGACAATCACGAAGATTTGTCCTCTGCTGAGTGGCTTCTTGTATGTTTCACCTCAATACGTAAACTCACCTTGCAGTTCTGTAGCCGTATTGATACTAGCTTGTGCTAACACAGAGGCAGTGACAGGAGAAACTGGCTGTAACTGGCACTGAGCAGTGAAATGACACATCGGGCACAAACGACTGGCGACAGCGAAAACAGCTTGTACTCTGTCTGCTTTAAACCAGTTCATTTGCTCCCTGTCGCCTCACTGTTGTTGTTCTTGTTGTGTGTGTGAGTTGGCTCTTTCTCTTCCTTCGCCCGTCTCTCTTGCCTGCCTCCCACCCCCCCTCTATATCCTTAATATTCACTTTTTTCATGTTTATATCAAGTTTTTCTTCTTTCTCATTTTCATTGTTTTTGCATCTCGCTCTCCCTTTGCTCCTATTTTCCGTCTATTCTATCCTGTCTTAATGTCTCTCTAGTTTCCTGCCACTGCTGTTGTCTCTAATTTATCTCTTTGACTCTCTCGCTCTACGTTTTCCCATCTTATTCTCTCCGTTGGGTTCTCTCTCTCGTCTCTCAGCTCTTGACTTCTGTCTTTGGTTCACCCGCTCTCCTCTCTCTCCCTACGTTATCTTTCTCGCTCACTCTCTTTATCCTCACACTACCCTCCGCTCTCTATAAACTAGATTGATGGCTTAATCCTACATGCATCAAGGTGAGAATTACAATTTTCACACACACACACGTACACACTCACGCAAATGGCTGTGGACAATGACAGCCCAATTCACACTCTTACTCCCTTTACCTCCCACACATACACATTATCCTTTCCTTCCTCTGACAATGTGCACATTCACAAAAGTAAACAGGTTACTGGCAGAAATAAGGCTTAAGTCAGAGTCTTTTAATGGAACTGGCTAATAACCAGATATCTTATTTACACCATGACTACTGTTTCTTTGGCTTGCGAGTGTGCATTAAAATCCTTAGATGTAAGGGCTGAAAGTTGAACAAATACAAACTAATGACAAAAATTAGGCAGAATTGATACAGAACCACAGATGTGACCCAAATTCTGCATTAAAAAATCTATTTGGTTGTTAGAAACACAATTTTTTCGCTGTCTCTTTCTATTCCTGGGGCACTGCCGTGTTTTTTGTGTCGTCCTGCTCAAACCTCAGTACTCAAGTAAATTTTAGTTATATAGCCCAATATAACAAATCACAAATCAGCCCCAGGGGGGTTGGTTTTTCAGGCTGCACAGCATACAACATCCTATAAACCTATACCCTCGATTCGATTATGGATCAGAAATCTACTTCCCCAAAATCAGCTTTTAAGTTTTGCCCTTATAGAAATAGTTTTATATATTAGGGGTTATCAAATAACAACAAGACTAAAAGTTAATAGTCAGAAACGAATCAGGACAGAGTGAAGATGTGTAGCAACAAAGCATTCTTGCATATTGAAAATGGTATGACAACCCCCCTCCATCTCCCCAGAGATTCACTTATCACAAACTTTGCCTTTACCAGCTGCCATTTTGTCCCAATTAGAGATGGATAGTGTCAGAATTTGATCGATAGTCCTTCGGTTCTGTTCTTCATCGATGCTCTTGCATGATCTACGACCATGCAGCTTTATTGAAAATACCAAACTCAGAAGGCTCAGAAGCTGTTAAATGAATTGTTCTCTCGGTGACTGGTGAAGAAGTTACCCAGTGTAAACTGCCCGTGTGTCAGAAAACTTTAATAGCAGGGATATTTCTCATTCAGTATTTTTTTTAATTGGATTGTAGTGTATCAGCTATGAGTCACACCTTTTTGTACAAATCATTACAAATATATAAGACCACACCACTAACAAGTAATTATCTTTCCTTCCATTCATCTCTACTGGTACCATGGTGTTACTTTCCATGTCTGAAGTCTCCACCATGCACATGTGCTCTATTAAAAACCCTGTTTACACGTCTTACGGTCCCTAAACCTGACTGTGGAAACCAGGTTTTTGGGACCTGTATTACCAACCAGGATTTCCTGTTAGCAGGGTAACATCAGCTTAAACCATGGGCTTTCAGACCTAGGGCAGTGGTTCACCTCTTCCTGGGGTACATCGCCATCATGGTAAGTGATGCTTATGCTAAACACCAAACCTGCTCCGGGGCAGGTGATGTTAGAGATAAGAGATCAGTGCTATAGAAGCACTGACCCCTGACCAATCAGTTCTCTTGGAAAATGGAGTCAACATTCAGAGAAGATCCTGCAGACTGTTTTAGAGGCTGCTGTAGGTGATGTAGAGAATCTTTTGTATTCTGATATCATCCGCCAACAGAGACCGATTAAAGCACTAAAGCCTTGTACTTGTACTTTAAACTACTCACCACTTTCAGTCATGTTTTTATATTTATTTGCTCCAAAAGTCTATTTCACAATCCTGTCGCAGGTGTTAAAATAAATGATTTCATTTTTCATTTTATGTTATTTTATATTATGAGCATCTATTTTAGTATTGAAATTAGGTTTAATATTTTTTTCCTCATAACTTTCAGTTGCATTTGTTTGTAATATTATACATACTGGTCATGTACTGTACTGTATATGAGTTGGAACAACCTCTTATAGTGCCCGAGAGGCCAACACACTGCTGAGCTTAAAGAATAACACTAAAATTGTCATACATGTCATTATGAATGATATAAGCAACAGGTTAATTTAATGGAATACACAAATGTAATTCTATCCCGATCTACTCGTGCCCTAACACTTGACACTGACAATGACATTATAAGCCTATTAACATATTCACACAATCTGAGATTTTTTTGCTGGCTGTCCTTCCTGCATTGGCTGAACTGTGTTTCTTTCAGCCTGGATTATGTGTTTAACTTCTTCGTATTTGTCTAATATTAAACTTTTTTCTTTGTTTGTAAAATATGAAGACTTATCCATGTTTCCGACTGGTCATCTGACTAACTGAGTTGATAACCAGCGTCGTGTGACGGAAGCCAGCGAGGCTGCGCAGTGAGTAAACCTCACTCCCCGACACCTTAAGAGACGCACTGGCGAGTCGGCGACCAACACTAGGGTTTTAGCTTCCTCGTCAGCGTGTCCGCCTCCCGCACCCGAGGTCGCCGGTTCGGGTCAGGACCGTGCAGTACGTACTCGGGGGCAGCCGGTTACAACCGCTTAGCGTGATTTAGTCTGTTAGTAAAGCCAGATAATGAAAAGGTATTCATGGTGTGTTGAGCTTCATAGTACATGTCCCTGGTTTACATGTTGTTTTAAAAAACCTGGTCACTAATTAAACCCATTGGTTTCTCTTTCTATCCCTCTCAAACACACACACATGAACACACAAACCATAGTGTAAAGGCATGTGTTGTGAAGCGTGACAGAGCAGTGTGGGTCTTGTCACTGACAGTTTTAAATGAATGCTTGTCATTTACACAGGCACAATGTATGGACGTGTGTGTGTGTGTGCAGCACAAGTGGAGACACACACTCACAAACTGATACTTATATGACACTGATATCACTATTACATAAATGAAACACATCTGAATGGAATTTCAATGCACGTACAGTAATCATTTTTTGACAGTCATGCTAAGCCGGGATGACGCCATCCTAAAGCTTGAATTATCATCCGCTTTTAGTCTTTTCATGCCTGTGTTTATCGGTATATATATGTGTGTGCGTGTGTGTAAGACAGACACACACACACACAGTGTACTTAGATCATTTTGCAGTCAGAGATGCTTGATTATGCCGCATCCTCAACTTTAAAAAATCCCATTTATGCTGATTCTTGCTGTTTTTTTTCTGAATAATCTGAATCATTTATAAAGGAGGAAGGGATGAGGAGGGGCAAAATGCAAAACACACTTTGGTGTGCTTTTGTGAGAAACGTTCTTCTTAATGCAGGAGCTGCGCGGTGATTGCAAATTGCCTGTCTGTGGATGATATCAGAGCAACTGTTCATTTAGCCGAAAGCCACAGAGGAGCACGACAAGAAATCACTGGAGACGGTGTCTAAAACATCCTCACTAACTTATCCGTCATCTCAACCAATGAGCACTTCGCTACCATCTCAACATTTTGCTACCTGTTGTCTGGTAACCTTTGACCTCATCAGCCTGTTTCAGCAGCTGTGTGTATGTTCAAACTTATATCAAACATAAATCAGTACTAAGTTGTGATTTATGCATTACTAAAAATTGAAGCGCACCGCAGAGATAAGTAACAAGGAAAAAGTTGCACATGCCCAAGAGGAGTAGCTAAATCATAAAATATCATGTTTTGTCACACAGCAAATTGTTTTTCATTAATTGCATGCCATTTGCAAAACAGTAATCCAGTAGAGACCTAATTTATTGATATGATATTTCAATATCGATCTAGTTTTACTACAATGTGCTACATTCAAAGTAGTAAGAAATATGCATTGGCTTAACTGTTTCTTGATCCATTCACCTTTGCTGTGCTTCATCGGTATTAAACTATAAATATTTAAAAAAAAAGATTTTATCAGGCCTTTGGTGACTAATCCTCACGGCTGAGCCAGACAGCGAAGTCCTCACAGCAATATTTCCCTCTCTTTAGTCAGATTCCTGGCAGCACTTTAGTTCTGTTGGTTTTGGTGTACAGCAGTCAAAATATGAATCAGTATCATGAACTCATAGAACCAGAGAACTAACCGACCAAACTGCTGCAAGAATTTTATCATGAAGCAGCTGCAGCAAGTTTGTGTTAAAATTGGCTTTTCTCTGCAAACTATGGCCTTGAATTACAACGACAACAACCCTGATATGTTCTGCAGAAGGTACCAGTTTAAAAAATGCAGACCGGCAGCAATCAGTAAATGGGAGACTGAAATCAATTAATTTTCCATTCAAATTAACTGTTATTCCTTAATGTGTTCAGATCACCGTGCTGCCTGGTCCGCTCAAATTGTCACAAACTTAACATTGTGTAAAATTCAGATGTTAAATTATTGAATCTGGCTGGCGATTTTTTTGCATTTTCCAAACCTGATGTACCCTGGCTGCCAAAAGAGTAACTGGCAGGTGACTTTTGTGATTTATCTGCCAGTGTAGCTGTTGAACCACTGATGGGTTCATTTCCCCAGCGTGTTTCACAAATGAGGGCCCCGGTGCCAGAGGCCGGTCTGGTTAGCCAACCTGCGCGCCCTGCTGTACAGAGAGCCTCATATAAAACATTATTATTATTATTCCCTCCCTGGGAGCTGGTTATAGCCGCTCTGAAAACTCATTTCCCTCTCCTCTTGTCCATGTGAATACCTCCTGATAGGGAGAGGGGAAGGAGAAAGGAACAATAACTGCATTTCATATGACTGGGAAATGAATAATTTCAACTGCGTGTGTGCATGCAACGTGTGTTTTTAAGTGTGTAGTGTAGGGTATTGTGTGTGTTTGCCTTGTGACATTGGAGCGATTGGCGTTTGTGATACACAAGGCGAGCACACAGATTGGAGCATCGATCTTGTTTCCTTAAGAAACAAGAGAGGAGAAAGAGGGAAACTGAGACAGAAACTAAGAAATGGAAAGAGAGATTCAGTTTCAAAGAAAGTTGTAATAAAGTCAGTTAAGAGATTTGTCCCTATGGAAGGAATACAAAGGGGTTGTATTTTCCTAATTCATAGTGTAACTCTTGATCTCTCTGTAAGTCCATTTTAGTCACCTTGTGTTAATGACATGACATGCTGATAATCACACAGGAAGGGAAAGAGATTGGACGGCGTGAGAGATTTTAATTTTCACCTGTCTGGCAACCAGTCAGCTTTAGACTGCATTACTTTATTTTAATGGGACTAAAAATGTTAAGATTTCTTTTTACAAGATGTATGGGGATTTGCCAGAGCCTCAATTCATCAAGGCCTGAGCCTGGCTTATGTTCAGGCTGTTTCCGCCTGAACAAAACTGACCTGAGGTCAGTATTTCTATATCAAAACAGATCTGTTTCCCTTTATTGTCCTGTCTCTAACACACACACATGCATTTTTAGTAGGGGTGAGATGAGATTTCTCGTCAGGTAACAAGCTGTGTTGTGAGACTCACGCAATTGACATTTTTCACATGCCGTCAAGCCACACATTAATTTTCCCACGCAGTGAAATTCAAATGTATAACTGAAAAGATAGACTAGCGGAGCAAATCAACTTCATCCAGCTGATGCCACACCGACGTACGCCCCGATAGTAATCAACCGCACCGCTCGTGCTGTGAGTCCAGACAGCTGTGATGAGTGGTAACGTTGCTGGTGGTGTTTTGCAACATAAACATCTGAAAACTGAAGCACAACTTTGCTCTGTTTGGGACAGTGAGCTGCACTTTACCTGAGCTGCTGAAGTTAACGTGTGGATTTGTGGTGAGATTTCTGCCTGATCACAAGTGTTTCAGTTACTTTCGGTTTCACATGCTCAAACTGCGTCGATCAAACAGTCTGAAGGGGATAACGGATTAATAATGTAATGCACAGCAGAGTAAAGGGCAGCTAGACTTCTCTTCAAATGATGACGTTAGTCTGGTAATATTATGACTTTTTTTCTCGACATGTCAGAGGACACAGATTTATGGGAGAGATTCTGTGCAGAAAGTTCTGACCATGAGCGGAAAACCTATTAAAGTCCATGAGTTTATAACTGAATAAAAATTAAATACTTTATCATTATGGTAAAAAGGTTTCACAATCACATTTAAAGAGGTTGCTTCCCCAAGCAAAGAGGGAAGACTAAATCATGACTCAGCAGGCATGATATTACATCAGAAAAGTTGATCTACAGGAGAGACACATCTGATAGCAACACAGAATGACTGCTATCAGAATTAATCACCATTAAGTGGTGCAGAAAATTCATCAGAATGCAGGAAACAAAGTGTTTAATACAATAAATAAAACATTTTGATGTGATTCAGCACTCAAGGTTTGTTAAAAATAGTGTTAAAATCTCATCCTGTCTTGATCTTGTGAACCAAATCTCCAATCTCGCCTCGTCACACACCTACTGTTTACTATTCAAGTGTAATGCTGTAAGTTATCAGCTAGTAACAAGCAAATGACTGCATTATCTGGCCAAACATCAAACACAGACACAATCTGTAAATCGCCCACTGATAAAGAACACACTTCAACAAATAAATGATCAGTTGGTGAGCAATTCCTTCAGAAACTCGTTTTGTTTCTGACACAATGACAAAATGAAAGTTTAAAACATTCTGCAAGCTAAATACACAAAGAACAGATCCTTCAGAACCTGACAAAATGGGGACTGATAAATATTCACACTTATATTCTCCACGAACACACAGCCAAATCTGTAAATGCTAACACTGGCTGACAAGTCACAGCGAGTCATCGTTTAATCTGTCAGTGTGTAGACGTCAGTGTGTGCTACAGCGATCTATCTTTGGTACTGTTTTGTAATTTTATTATTGACAGTAATACTAATAGTCAAATTTTAATGTTCAATAGAACTCCTTCATAATTTAAATCAGGACAGACCTGAACATGCAGTATGTATGTAATGAAAATGTATGAAAATGAGCACTAACCTGGTCCAATGTGTCAAGCCCATCCAATAAGCTCATGTTGAATTACAAATCTCCTACAGTGACTGAAACTACAAGTTTACTTGAAAAGACATTCTGATCCCATCAATCAGGACTCAAGACTTCTTTATTCGTTTATTCGAATTCCCATTAGCTGCTACTCATGTGGCAGCTACTCTTCCTGGGGTCAACAAACAACAAATCTTTATCCTACAACTAAAAACATCCCGTCGTCCCGGGGGACAAAAGAACATGGTGTTTGGTATGAACAGAAATATTCACTGGCGGGCTGGTGTATCTATCCTCTCAATCGCGCTGCGTATCGAAATGTACGCTCACCAAATGCATATTCTGATAATGTCGACTAGCTACGGAGAACAATCTCCACCCAGCTGATCGGGAGGCTCCTACATTAACTTCAGGATGGTTAAAATTGTTTTTCAGGACAGTTCAGGGACAGAGGAGGAGAAAATAAACAGTCTGGAGCTCTGCCATCAATTAATCCCTTTGAGATTCAGGGCAGGTTTTGACCTCAAGGTTGCGATCTATAAATATTCAATTTTAATCAATGCATGGTTTGGAGTCATTGTCAAGGCGTTTCTTTTTATTAATGCCTTTTTTCAATATGTAATATTGACGTAATAGATCTCCAAACTACCTTAAAAAACAATATTTAGGTTGATTATCAGCACTATGTGGCTGAAACTTTATAGGGGGTGGCGATGGCACAGTGGATAAGACACACCTGAGCACGACACTTATGCCCCATAGTTGCTCCAGAGGCCTGCGACCTCTGACATGTATAGCAATTATAAGTCGCTTTGGATAAAAGTGTCAGCTAAATGAATAAATGAATAAATGTAAATGATTTGACCTGTCCTTCAGGTTAAAGTGAGTCGGAGGAGCTGGGCTTTGGTTGTTATAGAGAAACCAACAAAACACAACAAACCAACAGTCAGCCTGGGTGTGTTTGAAATGTGTCGGGCGGCATTGGCACCAGTCTGCCGTAGTGTCAAGTGTTACATGAAGCACCACAGCTAACAGTCTGCTCAGACACATGGATGGTTTTGTTAAGAATGTTATTATCCCTTTAAGGCACAATCTTAACTGTAATAGGTGGAATTCCTTGAATTGTGTGATTTCAAATTGTTTCTTTCTGGTCCAACAGCCTGCTTGAGATCCGATCTCATGCCCTGGGACGGTTGACGTTCGTCCATTACAGAGAGAGAGGAGAGAGGCAGAAGAGTGTCCTTCAGGATTCAACGAACCAAGAGATTGTTTCCTCTCATGTTTGGACTTCTGAGGGCAAAAAAACACCATAAAGATCCCCTGCCAACCTGCCTGAGGACACAGGCGCACTCCAACCACGCTGCTTCAAAGGCTCTCTAGAGGCTCTCTCAACTGTGTGTGCGTGTGTCACTGTATGCGTGTGTTCTCTCTTTGTGCAAGAAATACCATTTTTCTTGTGTGCACATGCAGATGAGGGTGTGATCCTGCAGCGTTTCTGTGTGCGCGCGTGCGGGTATGTGTGGGTGCAAACAGGAGTGCCATGCTTTGTACAGGAAGTAGTCACGCTAGGTAAACAGGAGTGCAGGCTAATCCTGTGAGGAATGGGAATTCTGCATTAGCATTTGAATAGTGCACAGTGCCACAAGTACTGCTGACAAAACTAACACACATCCTCAGTCCTGGCATACACTCGCACACAAATAGACTGCATATATTCAGAGCCGAAAAGGATTTTTTTTTTTTATAGCAGTCAGAAAAATGTAGCTTCTATGTACACAGGAGCCTTCAGAGAAAAAATAACTACCTGCTGAAGTTTATCCACTGGAGGTTTCTGAGCTACAGTTTGTTTCATATTTACACACCTCTGCATATTCTCACCTGCAAGCTGTCCAACACAACCACACGCTACATTTGTATGCACATTAATAATGTGATTATACTGTAATTAAGCCAATAATGAGGGTAAGAGCCCATGTAAACAGCATCTGATTACATGCAAGTGCGCATAATCGCAGGAACATATGCTTTCACTGTGTGAAAACCTTGCTTTTCCATTTTTTAAAAAATGTTTGCAGTGTTAAATGTCACTGGTCAAACACAAGCCTCACTGGTTGCCTGACTTCCCAACTAGTAAAGAAGTTAATTATAAAGAACAACGTGGTGACTGTGTTGTCTCGTTGCATGCAAAGAGTGGGGCCTGAAACGAAGCAGTTGCTTTCCAATCTGTTATGCTTTCATTTGACCAAATTTGAATGTTCCTTCAGATGTGGTGGAAACAGAAAAGAAACAAGAATGCACACCAGGGACTTTTTAGATCCTGGGGCTCATTAGTTCCTGGTATTACTTGGTCATCAAGAGACATACGAGCCAGTACTTAGCAGGAGGAATTCTGCTGTACTCAACAACACAACACAGCATACATTTATATATTCAGACTGCAAACAAGGACTGGTTTGTTAATGTGGACACTAGAGATCTACAGTCGATTACATTAGTTTTACTGCTGGGGAAACAAGCCAAAGGTTGGAGGGTGCAGCTTGAAAAGCAGGATATACTACTAAACAGAAACCGACTTGGACAGCAATCTACTTGTACTGTACTACATCGGGTATCTGCATACACAGACGCGTTGACACATTTATTGGAGTTTATCTGTGCATAAAACCAGTAAATCAGTCATAAAGTTTGGGCTACAGATTGACATTCACAGACACAGGCAGGTGACACTTTATGTTGGCATTTATTTGTTTGTATGTGGACACAAGTATATTTTGCATTTAAGGGACCAGCTAGATGAGTGTACGATAAAATATTGCAGAAAACGTCAGTGTTTTTTCCACTGAGTGTGTATATATATATATATATATATATATATATATATATATATATATATATATATATATATATATATATATATATATATATATATATATCCTGTTAAGTTAAAGATATTAGACTGAGCACTCTACTTTTTGCCAAGACACTTCTTCTGTGTTATTTTTCTTTTTTCAAACGCCTGGTTGAAATGCTTCTCTAATTAAGCCTGTCTCATATCCCTGTTTCTGTTTTAACTCATGTTTGAATAATATGACACTGCATGAGAAAGGGTGTAATTTAGGTTTCTTTTTTATAACAGGAACAGACTGTGTCCTTAATGATGATACAAGGCGGTCTGTAGCTGCTGACAGATCACACAGTTTTACACTGGTTGTGAAAAACTGTAGCATTAAGTTGGCAAGTCTGTATCTGGCACGGGTATTAGCCAAGGTGTGTTACAGCATGTGTGTCCTGACTTGAAAATTATACTCTCTTATGCTCCCACACACACACACACACACACACACACACTGACTGTCCTGCTGAATGAATTAATCAGATTATCTCATTCGCATGTAGCCTCACACATTACAGAACAAGTCCACACAAGACAAGAAAGTCTTTTCCCCTTCTTCTTCTGCTCCTGATAAGCTAAGTGGTCGCAGCTGTTTCTACCCCTTCTACTGAAGTACTTTAATTACATTTCAAATTTCATATCTGAGGCATTTAGCTGAGGATCTTATCCAGTCAACTTACAATGAGAGCAACAGCAGATTAAGCTTTAATGCCTGAATTCTCCACAATTTGAAAAAACACCTCCCACTCATACAAAATTAAGGCGAGCCTCAAAATTAAGAATTGTTGGTGTCTTAAGAGCTTTGTTGACACATAATTATCATACTTTTACTAGCTGGATTCTCTATTTTTTCACTGATTATACTGTTCAGTTAAAATTCCAATCATTTTGTAAAGTAACTCCTTTTTACATTTGTGGGGATTTCTTCTTAAAGCTAGGGGAGGTAGTCGGGTGGGGCCGATAGACAATGCCATCTGCAGTGGCTGACAGACATCCCAGTGAATGCCATGTGACACTCCGGTGACTACATGTGATCCCCTCGGTGTCTTGTGTCATGCAGTGTTGCTCTGTGCATCATCCTCTGGTGGCATCATGGTTGATGTGCTGCATAAAAACAAAGGCTATGGCACCTTTTAAAAAAATGCCACCCCTCCCTTCAGGCCTCCCTCTAAAGCCACACCTCCAAAACACATTTTCATGCGCAGTAAGTGCACAGGCGGAGTGTTTACGCGCTATTGATTGCTGTTGGGATGTAAAGAGAATTTCAATAAATATTAAAAAAATGCACCTGAAATAAATTGCCTACCATTTTGATGATAATTTTAAAATAACCTTAACCTCAGCACTGCCTCGCCATGAGCCAGGAAGAGGTGGCAACTCCTCCTAAAACGTGCTGTTCACCCTACCCAACTTGCCTGCTGAAGTCGATGTGGCGTTCACGCTACGTGACTGGTCAGTGACAGAGGGTCACACACTACACGAGCTGACAAGGAGTATGTCACCCAACACTGCTCGCTCAAGAAAACACACGTGAAAACTGAAACTGGAAATGATGCGAACCTGCAGACAAAACAGCTGTTTGTTATTATAAAGGAAGCAATTATAAAGAATCTGGGTGAAAGAATGGATTAAAACATGCAGGTAGCAGAGATTGTTTGAGCTAAAGAGAGAGCTGCAGGTGAGTAAAAGGTGTTTTGCAGTGAAAAGGCCTATTCTCATTGGCTGGATGTGGATGTCGAGTCGGCCGACTCCGCCAGATATTTGGCATGCTATAGATATCTGCCAGACGTCGGCGATGTGTCAGAAATCTGTCGGGAAGCCGTTGTGACGAGTCGTTGAGTAGTTCACACATAACAACTGACGACCGCCAATCAACCGCTGATTTAATCCCAAACACAGCCTGACGGTCACCGAGCTGGTCGTGTAGTGTGAACTCGGTTTAAAGGTTCTGCAGGTTTATACTCCTGCACACCACCTGACCCCATCAGCCGCAGCCCCCACAGAGTCATTACAGACAGTATATATGTATGCACGTATATTGTGTTGTGCCTGTTCTGATGAACCACTGCATCCATTGGATATCCGCCTGCTTGTATTTGGTTTAGTTTGCCTCATCTGACTGCCTTCATGTTTCCATACTGAGAAACAAGACTATAAAGTCTGCAGTCATGCTACAGGCCCTATGAGCTAAATGTCAGCATATTAATATATTGACAATGCTGTTTAAAAAAAATGTCTACGATTGTTGGCATGCTAACATTTGCAAATTAGCACTAAACTCAAAGTATATAATGATGATGCCGTTAGTTTTGCAGTTATTGTACTGGACAATTGAAAAAATGGACCTGCTGACGTTGCTAGGAGAAAAGTTGGGGTCACATGATTCAAGTGAATGTGTGCACCAAATTTCATTACAATCCATCAAATTTCACAGTTTCATGGTGACGCTAGAGGAAAAGTCAAGAGATCATCAGTAGTCAGAAGGTTTAATCCTCTGAGGACCATGAACGCCTGCACAGAGTTAGAAAGCCACCCGATAGATATTTCCGTCTGGACCAAAGGCGTTGACCAAGCGACACTGACACTGCCACCTCTAAAGCCACGGTGCTAGTGTGGCTGAAACTTCTTACCTCACTATCTCTGCATTGCAAGTCAGCATTTGAGTCCATCTCCCTGAGTCAGTATTAAGGCGAGTAACCGGGCCAAGCTCAGGTCTGTTTATCAGCCTAACTGGTTGCTACTGACTGCAGGTTTCTGTTCAAAAGTTGGCTGCATAATTTGGAGTGGTGCAGTGGTGGCGTGAGCTCTGTTTTAAAATCATGACATGAAGGAAGCGCAATACTTCTCTAAAACAACCACAAACTCAAACTGTTATAAAACACACACATGCTTTTGACTGCAGCTGATCTGACAGGTAAATGCTGTGTACTTCCTAAAAAATTTTTATTCAGCGACTGATGTGCATTAGCATTTTAGTCATTTAACTGATGCTCATATACAAGAGCAGGTTTTAGTTCCTAAATCACCTGAATCACAAAGCTCAGGGGAGGTCAGAGGCCACAATATACAAACAGTCTTGTGATTCAGAAACATACAGATACAACCTAGAACCATAGGGAACATAAAGAGCGGAGTGGAGAGCTATCAGATTTTATGGACAGCTCTCTGCTGTATTTATGTATTTCTGTTGTCTCTACATAAACACTTGTCACCTTGACACAGACTGCTGAGTCTCGGTGTGTGTGTGGTGGAGGAGCTGAATACGCAGCAGCGCTCACACACAGAAACGCCTTGTACACACCTTGATTCAACGGTCATTCTATCTAAAACTCTGGTCTTGATTACACTCACGCCATTAAAATCCACAGTGAACTAGGAGGACTTTGCCTAGTGCAGAGTGACTCACAAATAAAGCAATAAACTCCGATTCTGGTACAAGCAAGTTTCATTATTCAAATAAGCGGCAGCAGATCACAATGCTAACCTTCATGGGTACTTCACTTTTCATTGTGCTGTTAATGTGAAACCTCATACGCTGTTTGCAAAAGCCTACAATATTCCATTAACATACAATGACATTCTTAGCTGGGCTAATAATGCCTGTAGTTGCAAAGACTGACTTTATGGATTCCTACTGTATTCATCCCATATCCCTACATATAATAATGCACATTACGTAGGGCTTATACTACTTTAAATCCTCTCATCTCACAATATTCCTAAAGAGAAGTTTTTCTCAAAAATGTGTGCTGTTGTGCCATTTCTAGTTTGTGTATGTATGTGCTAGTAGTTCAATAAAACAAGGTAAGAGATGCAGGATCAATACAATTCATCCCACCAGCCACAGTTAACATGCTGTGGGTCTTTTACATAACAGGCATCCTGCAGTGCACGCTGGGCGCAGGCACCAAGTCAGGTTGAAAATGAACCTAATTATCTTCAGAGGAGCCATAGCCATCTGATAATGATTTTACGCAATTATAAGAGCCCCTATAGGGGATGTATAGGTATGTTATTGGTGTACTATATGAATTGCATACGTTGTATTTTCATACAAAAGATACATACAAAAATGCATTGTTATCTACAGAGACACTACAAGAATATTGTAGGATTAAATACGAATATCCTGTCATGGCGCTGGAGGTATACGTTCACTGATGCCAAACTACAGAAAATAGTTTTAAAGTTACAAGATAGCATCTTTCCTTTAGTTGACATTTGGAGCTTGAATTTGCCTGACTGAAGTTCTTAGGCTTGGCACTTTTATTTAGGGAATATTTGGTAACATTTCTTTTGTTTTTTAAGATTTCCAAGGAAGGAAATGGTGTGGGCTATGTTTTCACTTAACGTTATGGAACAAAAAATCTGCAAAACCTGGAAAAGTCACCAACATTGGAATTGCTACTATATAAACTCATTCATGCCAATTAGGCTGCACCAGGACCAATAAATCAATTAAACACACATTAACTCCTCCATCATTACTTTACTGAAGCACAGCTTGTGGCATTGCATTTACTCAAGACTTGAATACTTTTCCCCACCACTGATTAAAAAACTACCCTTGAGGTTTGCAGAAAACTACATAAGGATAGATATCACAGCCAAACTAAGAGTCTATACAGACGTAAACGCCATAAAACAACGAAAACCCGACCACTAATGTCACTATAAAGTAATTATTGATGCACTTTACGCGATTTTATGGGTTTATTATAGGAGATTAGCCTACAATGTGACTGCTGTGAACTCCACAGACACACTGGAAGTCCCTGCAGGGCTATCATAGCTATTTTCTTTCTGACACTCGCACTCAATTTATGTCTCGCGCACACACACACACAGCAGGAGAGGTGTCAGTATCTCTACTTCACCTGGTTGTACGCTGTCTCTCCGCCTCCCGCTACTCCTCCTCCTCCTCCACCACCCCCTGCTCCGGTACCGAGCTCCGGCAGCCTCCTCCGGCTCAGCACCAGCAGGTAAACCAGCGCCCCCAGCCACACCAGCACCGCCACGGCCACCGCCAGCCTCCGACAGAGACGCTTCATTTTCCGGTCAGGAGGAGCCGGCGGCGCCCGCAGCCCGGGTGCTGTCAGAATCCCATTTTATAGAAGCGAGAAAACAAATAAAACAACCAACACCAACCAGCAAACCTACACTAACTAACACACACAAGTCGGTCCGGTCCCGCTGACGGTAAAACACTGACTACAGAGCGCACGCTCTCTCTCTCTCTCAACTCACAGAGGCTCGAGCGCTTCTCTGACACGCCTGACAGCCGTGTGCGCGTGCATGCGTGTGTGCGCGCGCGGGCGTGTGAGAGGCAGTGTGTTTCTCTGAGGGAGTCCTGGACCCTCCTGGAGGTTTAAATGGGAGAGCATGGAGCTCCACCTGCCGACACCCGCAACTACTCCACTGAGGTAGAGAAGAATAGTTACAGGTGAGGAGAAGACAAAAAACACAGAGGAGACAAACGCAGATCGATCTGGTGATCAGCAGGATATTAATCTGCAACAAATGACTATGCATTAATCAAACAAACGTGCCAATAATTCACAAGGGAATGCATGCTTCCTCATTTGTTTTCAATTGTAGGATTTGGGGCTGTTGATCAAGACAAAACAAGTAAACTGAATCTGAGTCTTACCAAAAAGTTGTCATTTTCTTCAAAATGTAGCCTACAATATAATAGTTATATTAATCAAAAAGTGAAAATCATAAGCTGCAGCCTCGGACAAAAGTCAAAAATAAGAGTAAAAGGGAATGAATCATATTCAATGCAGACTAAAGTAAAAAAAAACAACGTTATAAGCAGAGCAAAAGAATAGACCAGAGTAGACCAATTCATAACAGCACAGAACTTACAAGGACAGGATTTTAAAAAAACAGCACAAAGAAACATAGATTCCTACCATACAGGCCTCTGCCTCTGTAAAACCTCTTTGTCCATTTATAACCAATCTAAAAAAGCCATAACACAATGCATGTCCACACAAGGGATCTTTCTGGCATTTAACCACAAATACAGAGGAATGGAAAAGATGAACACACACTAAAATCATTATCTTTACCCAGAAGCCATGGGTGGTCCACACCTTGTCTGGGGTGGTTTCCCTGTTATTGCGTCAGTGTTATACAGTATTGATCCACTCTGCTCCAATTCTAACCCAGTAATGTTTTTGTGTGCCGACTGAGAGAAAAGGAACATAGAGATAAAGGGGGGAGAAAACCTAATCAACTGTGCCTTAGAGAAAGAGAGGAGGAGAGAAGGCAGATGGAGAAAGGACAGAGACGAGGAAAGATTTTTATTTTTCCTGAACAGACGAGTTGACAAGAAGAAAACCGTCTCCTGGATCTTTATTTTAATAAATAATCAGACACAACACTGGGTACATGGTTCCATCGTGTAATTAATAAAATATGTGGAACAGAAAATAAAAAGGATCCTTCTTATGTGAGAGAAGAGGGTAAAACATGCCTTTACTGTCTTAGCGCGCCATCTAGTGTTCGCACAGAGTGCCTGTCTTTTGTTCTAATGTCCACCAAATAACGTTGTGGAGAGGCTTTTCATGCAAAATGAAATAAATTTGTCTCAAAACACTATTACAAAACCCCCAAAAAATCCATCATGTCACTTGAAAAGATGTCAATCTGTCCAGTTAGAATGGTTTTGCAGGCGGTGACCACAGACAATCGCTCTCTTATTATTCTTCCTGACTGATTGTGCTCTAGTTTAGCATTTTGCTGGTAGCTTACATTGGTACCTGGGGCCCATTCAGGTTGCACAGGTAGTCCAACTCTGCATTAAATGCAGCATTAGACAATGGGACTTAAAGAAGGACATAAATACTTGATTGCAGCTTCACATGCTCTGCACTGGACATCACTCATAATGTTAGAGATAGAGTTTCCTTTACCTTGACTGTGTGACTCTTCAGCAGCTTCCTCTTTCAAACTGCATGAAGACAGCTTTCGTGCGAGGCACCGAGCAGAACACTGAGCAAGAAGATGGAGATGTAATGGAGAGACAATGTTCAGTTTGTTTGTCTCCAAAACCAAATGAAAACTCTGAACATCTCTTGTATTAACAGGCTATTCATGTCTTTACACTGCCTAGTGTTTCTTTTGTCTTGAAGTATTTTTCTGTCTTATAAAGCAGCATAAATTGCCTTATTGTTTAAAGGTGCTTTATAAATACTAAACTTACCTTGCCTTCAGATGAACTGCTGATACTGAGATATAGTTAAATGTTCCAATTAGGACACATAAAGCCTGTGATTGCTGAAAGTTTCACAATGCTTTTAAGATGACCTGTCTGTATAAAGGTAACCCGCTAAAGAAGAATTTTACTTAATGTTACATACATGCAGCGTTTTTTAAGGAGAAAAGTTAGCTATCTAGCACAATAAAAGTAGGCTATATATTCTGGCACACAACAGGTGTTGTGCCCAGTGCTGCATGCCCGCCGAGAATTGCATGCACCCCGAGGCCTGCAGAGGTCTGCTTCCACCCCTGAAGATCCTTTTCAGGCACTTTGCTGTGCACATTGATCAAATGCATGCTGTGTAACCTAGTAAAATAATATAGTATCGAATCATTTACCACCATTGATGAACCCCACAAAGAAGATTAGGCTTGCACCGGTTTTCCAACAGTAGGCTGCTCGGGGGTGCATGCAGTTCTCGGCGCGCATGCAGAAACCGGCACGTTGGTTAACACTGTGGTGATTTCAGCAACAAAGGAAACCGAAAGGGACATTTTGTTGATTTTCCCCGATCAACTTACTCGTCTGTTGTTTCTCAGAACTGTGAAAAGAACTAAACATTACAAAGATGGACTTTTGCTCAAATTAATGTCAAAAACTCTCCTTCTATGCTGTTTTTATCTCGGCCTCAGTCTGACTAGAGAAATGCTTAAGGCCCCGCCCACCTCAGTTACCTCAACCAATAGGGTTAATCCTGAGTTTGACAGGTCATTCCTGACTTTTAAACATCCGCTGACAAAGCAATCACAACTCCATCTACTGGCCTGCTCTGGACGTTTTGACTGTGTCACATGGTCCTCATCCCTCTGATTGAGTAGTCTCTGATGCCATGGAGCTGCAGATCAAGATTAACTTTCCATAGTTCTTGTAGTCCAGTAAGTAAACTCACACAGTGCTTAAAATAAAAATTTTAGGTATTGCTCACACCTCTAAATATTTAAAATGGTAATACTATCTTTATCTAACAGCTGTATTTGATAGTTACTTCTCAGATTAGTAATAATAATCTGATAATATAATACGTAATTTGGCAATGTAACACTGACAGGGGACATTATTCCACCTAATCAGTACTCCTCTACTTTGACTCGAGTAAGGATCTGAAGGCAACACTTTTCTCACCCATGTTGCCTTCAGTGTTGAGCTTCATATCTCATTCTGGAAACAGCATTTGACCCAACAGTCAGCTCAGGGTCAGCTTATCTGTACTACAGGGTCCTCATCAAGAGATCCTGTTTCCAAAAACAGAAATGACACTCCTCACAGATAGGTCATCGCTGACACTATATTAATGCACCCCTGGCTAACTGTAAGACAAAGCTTCTGGTTTTCAAAGCTACACTTTTTGTGTAGCTGGAAAAGTATAGATGATGCAGCAAATTTCATTTTGGTGGTAACAAAAATACCTGAGCCACAAAAGACTGAATTATCATTTTGGGATATCTGTATCTCCTTAAGCTCCAAACTGTGACCTCTCAGTTTGGGTTACCATGCTCTTAATGATCACTGAGCTGCATCACCTTATTAGGAACTGTGGCAGGAAACCGATACCAAATCCTGCAGTTCTAATGGGATCAATTCTTAAGTCTCTGCAGGAAAAAAACAAAGACAATGGTAGTTTAAGACCATAACCAACATGAGATAAAACTCTGCTTTACTTTTTGACATCAGTAATTAACTCTGATAGATATTTTATATGTTCTGGTCATGGTTCATTTTCAGAGACACAATTTTTCAAACAAATGCTAATATGGGAGGGGAATAAAAAATGAGATTAACACACACACACACACACCACATCCTCTAATCCAGTTTATTTTCCTCAGCAGAAAATGGAACACGATAAAATTAAAAGGAGAAAATAGGACAGAATTATGTTCTTGCTTTTTTATACATTTAACTAAATATGCCACTCTATGCTAGGGTGTAAGTAACTCAAACTGATATAAGGTTAAATAATTTTTTTCTCTAAAAAGATACAGAAACATATTCCATTTCTTCCATTTCTCATTAGCACTCAAAAAAAAAAAGGAACACGTTTTCCAAAATATCAAAATAAGAACCAGCCACAACATTTCTCCAAACTCCCTTTATCCTTCGCTGTGTTCTCATTGGAAACGACGAGACGGGTGGGGAGAGGTGAGGGAGGAAACAATAACTTGTGCATGAGGATTAGCATAGTTAAGTGGTGTCTGGTTGTAAGGGCTCTCCACCTGAATCAACTTTTTCCCGATGTTTATTTGCAAAAAAAGGGCTCTTTCTGGTTTTCCTGCCAATCAAAAAAAAAATAATAAAAAAAATCCACTGCTTCATTTGTTAGTTCTCCAAATTGAAAAACAGTCATGTGCAATTCAACATCAAATTGCGCTTCCAGTGATGCTGCAAAGTACATTTTATGGAGATTCCGTACCTGTACTGAACAAAATCACAACTTTACTTTAAATGCACCTGCAGTGAGTGCTAAATGCCCAAAAAACAAATTAATAAAAATTAATACGAGAAGGGGGGGAAAGGTCCGCTTCTGCAAAGTCACAAACAAAAAACTTGATTTTGGTAGAACACCCCTTTAGGAGAAGGAAGGAAGAGAGATGTGTAACTGAACAATATGCACAGCACAAAGTCCAAGCAGTCAGACTGTGTAGGCTGATTAAGAGCAGGGTTGGAAACAATGACAAAACAAAATGTACGAGGACAGGGGAAACCACTCAAATTTAAGAATTCACGTTATTTCTGCAGCCAAAACCAGCTGAGGCTTCATTAAGACGCCAGAGACTGTTTCAATCTGTGACGTCAAAGTCAAGTTTACGCTTAATGTTATACCTACGTATACCTGAAAAGGTTAATTAATAGCAAAACTGAACTAAAAAAAAAGAACCAATCATGATCGATTGCTTTGCTGAAGTGGCAAGTTAAGAGTCCAGCCGAATTCAAAACGTCTCAACGTTTCGTCGCTGTTATTTCACAAACCTTGTTTTCCTTTTCGCTTTTTGTTCACAACGTCGCCAAGTCAACCAGCTTTTGGTTAATTTCTCGGGCCTTAACACCAATTTTCACTTGTGCTGTGTATCAATATGACATCACTGCTTTCAACTGTGGGACAAACCCATCTCTCTCTCTGATTTAGTGAAAGCTCACTAGCAGAAATCTGAAAACGGAAATTATAACATTTCAAGGATTATGTTCCAAACAGATTTCCCGATCTGGAAATTAAATGAAATAATCCTACCCATAACACACAAAATAAGAAATAAATTAAAGAATGATTTAAAGGGTAGTAAGTAATTTATGTATTCAGTTTAGCACTCTTGACTGATCGTCTACAACTACAGAAACACTCAGTGATGAACTTCGGTTATTTCGTTTTATATATGAATACATGGTGTTTTGGCAAAGAACTTGTCATTTGAATACAAAAATTTAGTCGTATTCCCCTTTATGTAAAACAACAGTACGACTCAGTAAATTGAAAAAAGGAGGAGGGAAAGAGGGAGAAGAGGATCTGCTACACAGAGGATTCATCCGAGTGACTCTTGTCCATTAGTGTGGTTTTCATTTTTTTATATTATATTTGTATTTTTTCTTTTTGCCAACAGTCCATGTGAGCAGAGGCAGGGATTGGCTGTATTGTCCTCCACGACACCGTGGTTAAGCAGTAAAAACAGAGCTAATCACCATGGCGGCCACACGGTGGGAAAAGAAAATCAAACCATGACAGCATCCTTGGACTGTCTCACATTACCACACTCAAACCCGCACAAATACACTGTTGCTGGTGCCATGCACGAGCAAAACACGGTTAGTAATGCTGCACATGGACCAAAACGTTGATGGAAGAAGAAGAAAAAAAAAAAGAAGACGAAGAAGAAGAAGAAGAGGAAGGCGGGGTTACAGGTTTGATACTCCAACCCCTTGATGACGACCTGAGGAGTGGGCGTGGGACAGAGCTGGACCCCTCACCCTCGACCAAAAAAATGGAAAAACAACCCCCAAAACATATCGAATGAGAATCCAGAGTTCATCTTCCACAACTTCCAGTACTGAAAAAAAAAGGAGCATGAGCAAAGAGGAGGGAACCGTGGCGAGAAACAGCGGCGTACGTGATGTACGACAGACTGGATCCGTCTCTGCGGCGTCCTTCCTCTGAAGACTTGGGGGTTGGGTTAAGGCTGTGTGTGTGAACATGCGATACTGAACGTGGCTCTGCAGAACAGCCACCGGGGCCCCTGTTGGCCCCCAGTTGCCTCATCCAGAGCAGAGTCCAAACAGACGCAGGAAATCAGGACATCAACAGGGCGGCGTCAAGCTCAGATCCAGAATTGTCAGGTCAGATGCGGGATGTTTCGACCGTGCTCCCTCCCCTCTTCCTCCTCGTCGTCCTCCTCCTCCTCCTCCTCTTCTTCCCTCCCGTCCCTCCCTCCCTCCCTCCCCATCACCCCATTTGTCATTCCCCCCCTAGCTCTCCTTTCACCTCCTCCTCCTCTTCCTCCTCTTTGTAAGCGCCTCATCTCTAACTGGATGGCTGGTCACGGTGTGGCCAATCAGGAGCACTCCTCCCCGATGCGTTGGCACGAGCGCCCCACCTTGCGGTCCAGCTTCACCATCTTGAGGACGGCCTCCTCGCGCCCGCGGCCCAGATGGTCGAACAGACAGTCGTGCTGCTCGGGTAGACGGTGAAGCATGCAGAATACATAGCCTGGGAGGGAAACAGAAAGCAAAACGGTGAGGGAGGAAGTGACCCAAATGAATGTTCTGCTGTTCCCGTTTTGCATGGCAGCAAACATCGCACCTCCGGTTATAACGGACCAAACTTACTGCCGAACACAAACAGAAAAACAAGCCTCTGACTGATTTCCACTACTTTCCTCGTCCAATTTGAAGCGAAAGAAATAAAAAATATGTAATTAAAAATGTTCTGATTGAAGTGCAGGACAGTGTATCTGTATAGCTCTTCAGCTAATTTAATTTAACTAGCTCAATTACATCTTAGCTTTTTTTCCAGAGGTTTCTAAATATGACACTGGCATGTTTGAGATTACATCTTGTGTGAAAATTTTACAGTTTGGTATTCATGCGGGATGAGCACATGTATTTTGATGATTTGTTTTACTTTGGATGGAACATTTGTGGGTTTGGGCAAATGCACAAAAAACATTATAACAACAGTACAGTAATATAAAAGCATAAACACTCAGCTTTGACGCAGTGCACCATTAATATTAAAGCCCCACCCTTAATGTTGTAACACCAAACATCATGTATACTCTTACACATTATTATATTCCAACTCATAGATGACAAAAAAAATATGCATTTTTGAGGTTTCTCAATTCTTCATAATTCAAAACTGTGGCTTGTTTGACTTGTGGTTACAAAAAAAAAAAAAATACACCTGTAATCAAACTTTTAGGATATATACATCTTAAAAGTTTTTTGTAAACAATTATTATAAAACAATAATGACTTGCATTGTCCAGTGTTAAATCAGTTTAAAAGTATTAGCAGGATTAAATCTTCTATTTTTGAATGTTAATGATATCCCCTCTTTTTTTTACATTAGGGTTAACTTTGCCTTTAAAAAGTAAGACAGTAACACTAACAATAATCTAAAAGCATTAATAAACCAGAAACTGACATCCCTGCTCGAGGGCATTGGTTTCCAGGTTGAAATAAAACATTGCGGCAGCTGACTGCGGAGGAACCGAGGCAGTGATATTAACATGACGCGTGGCTGAAAGCCACACTGACGTGTTGGTACTGACCACAGCGACAGGAGCCCAGTTCCTGCTGCACGAGCTCTAGTTTGGTTTGGCAGCGATAGCAGCGCCGGCGGTTCTTCTGCTTGGGCGTCCCGCGGGCCTCCTCGCCGCCACCCTCATTCTCGTCCGTCCGTGGCCGTTTCTCTGGCGTCGCCTCGCTCTCTGAGGCCGACGCTGAAAACAAACGACATGGTTAAGAGTTAGCGCTGAAAGTGGAGCCGGGCACAGAAAGCAACGGGCAGGAAGAAGAGGCCGACTGTACCTGATTCTCGTGGACGTTTTGTGGGTGTGCAGAGCGTGCCCTGGGCTGTTTCTGTGGACGACATGCCTGCAGATGGAAAATACAGAGACGTGTGAGACAGGTTATGAAACTTTCTCTTCCTGTACCATGCATGTAGAGGAAGCTATAAAATAAAATACGACATGCACTGTTGAACCACCTTTAGGAAAAGTAATTAGTTTTAATTTTTTTGCTATTAGCAGCTCAGCATTAGGAAGCTTACATTTTTTGTAACTTAGCAATATTTGAGTGTTGCCTGGAGTCCTTTTAGTTCTACAAACAATGAAGCAGAACACAAAAAAGTACTTATCAAAAACAATTACCTAGTCATTAGATTACTCTTCAGTTCTTAAAATGATTTAATTACACAGCAGGGACAGACAATTCCACCATTTTTTTTATCTTTTTGAGGAGCCCCATAATTACTACAACATTCTTTGTTCATTTGTAGTGCAAATAAGTGAATTCTCTTTCCCAATTGGCATTTTTTTAAGAAATATCCCATGTTAGACTCAATAATAGTGGCTTTATAGGATGTCCTGCTGCACATGAACATACATGGTAAACATACTGGGCATTTAGATTTGAACAACTCCATGCTTTCACTAAGAAAAGTGTGCTCTCCACTGCCTATTGTATATCTTGCACTGTTCACGAGGTCCAGCTGTCCCTGTAACGTGTCATATTGTACTAGTATTGTTGTGGCTGTGTGTCGAAAAAGCAAACTTCACACAGATGCCTTTATCTTTATTGTGATTCTACCGCTGCACCTATATGAAGCTAGAGAAGGTGGTGCAGCAATGATACTACTGATAAAACACTGCTGATGTGGTGTTGAGCTCAGCAATGGTTCGGAGAAATGCAGCATGAAATGATTTCCTTACTTTAGCATAGTACTTCACATTAAACTATTATACTGCCTTTCCAGTCCTATCTTTTAGTTCTGTGACTCCTTTATCACAGCTTTGCATGATTTAAAGTTAAATAATAAACCATTTTTTATCTTATGCTGTCCCTTCACGTAGGCCTTCATTTTAGCCCCTGTCTGAAACAACCTGTAGATGCTCCTGTCTCTTTAAGGCTCCCCCACTGTCTTCTGATTGGCCTGAAGCATGTTACCAGGGGTGAGTTCAACTGTTTGAGCTGTTTGAAAGAGCACTCGCTGTCCTGTTAAAAACCTTCTGAGACAGCAGTTCAGCATGTTTTCAACGCCGACTGTATCTCACATTTATCCTGTTCTGTCTCTCTCTGTACTGTCCCACTGGATTTAAAGATGTTAAGAATAGATTATCCATTCTTCATCACCAGCTTGCCACTGACAACAAGTGCGGTACTTATCAATTATCTAATAAATATATTGTACAGTAGAATTGATATAAGTTTGTCTTTGTTTTACTAAACATAAAATAAAAATAAAATAATAAAAAGAGCGTGAAAACAATGGCGGCCCAATCTTACCTTCCCTCGAGCTGGGCAACGTGGGCGAGGGCTCTTCGGCTGACGGCTGCTCGGAGCTGGAGGGCGGCGACGACAATAGGGATTGGCTACTGCTACTGCTCGTCTCACTACTGAAAACTGGTGATTGGCTACTCCCAGTGCTTTGGATAGGCTTGGTGGTGCAGTCCTCCCCTGGCTGCTTCTTCTGGATGTCTGATCAAGGAAGCAAGCAAAGGGAAATGTTAAAATAGGACAGGAAAACAGAAGAGCGATACAGACAGAGAGGGAGGGAGAAGAGACTAAAAGAGAGACGACACAGAAAGAGTCAAAACACCTGAATGTGGACCAAAGTGCCTGTTTATGGTGTGTATTATAGAAATACAACCGTACACCCCAAACCTGCAGACACTAAGTGTGTAAAAAATAGGGTATTGCAGCAACCAGACATGCTGCCACTGATATTTTTACACAATAAAGTTATACCTTACAAGTCACGTATGACTTTATTTTTGGTGGGCGGTTCTCTGCTCACAGCGAAGACTCATCTGTTGCCGCTCTACTTCCTTTGGTAAATGAGAGTGCGTGTACAAGTTCCTAACATGTTACAGGGCTGATGTTCATCTCCTCCTTTTTACTTATTTCAACTTTTAAACAGAGACTTGAAACAACTTGGCTGAGATCAATCAAAAGCAAACATTTGGCTGTCTTGTCTTTTGGAGTCAAACACTAAGTCACATGTCAACGCAGACGAGAACACGGCAGTTAAGAAAACTCCCCGCAGTTGGTGCATTCGATGAAGCTCCAACACGAGATGACAGTTTGTTTAAAGTGTTAAATTAATTTTTTTTTAAACGTCAAATCAAACATTGAAATCAAATTGCCCGAAGCAAACATGAAGATTATGCAAAGAATAATTTGAATTACCGCTGAAACAATTAGTCGATGATTGGATTTTGCAAACAACAGAAATTAATTGGCAAAACATTGACTAACATATTAATGATTCAAATTTTTTTTCAACAAACATGTCATTATCTTCTAGTTATTGTCTGATTATTGTAAATTGAATCTCTTTGGTTTGTACTGAAGATGTCCCCTTGGGCCCAGGTTTTCACCATTTTTGACATCTTCTTAAACCAAAATATTTATTGATTAAATGAGAAAGTGATCAGTGGATTAACAAATAATGGAAAAAAGTGTTTGCACAACCCCATCTCTCTCTTTCCCTCTCATTTAATAATCAGCTCTCTCCTGTCATCTGTCTTATAATCACAATCCCAAAAATACCATTTCAAGTTTTAGATGTGCACAAAAACAGTCCCTGCTCTCTGCATAACCACAGTTATCTTTGCCAATGATTCGGTCACCTTGGACAACAGAGCTGTACTTTGGCACTCTCTATACAATGATAATCTTAGACGTTATTGATCCTTGAGGATATTGTCTTTACTCTTCCCCCTCCAGGGAGGGTGAGGGAGGTCAGCCTACATTTTAGTTTCTCCTCCACATGTGGACTAACCCACTTCTGCTCAGCCTCTATACTCATGTGTATTGAGTCTATTCTGAGCGTTGCTGCTGTCTGTGATGCTAGACTCAAAGCCGGGCCCTTAGGTCCTCGCTGTCTGCCGTACTCAATGGTTGCCATGGCCACCGACAGGGCTGCAGTGCACCCTCAACCCATCCACCCAAACCAGACTGGAGGAGTCACTGAGAAAACGTAATGCATACCTTGACATTTTCAAACTTTAATTGGTCATGTTTCTTTGTCAGAATCTTTCTACATTTAAGGGGGTTTCATAACAAAATGCTGAACAAGAACTTCAACCAATGTTTTCCTCAAAATGGTGGATACATCATTTTGCAGCAAGACTCTTAGCTTATCCTTCCATTTTCCTAGAATGACTCCTTACTTTACTTTCTTAGCTGGAACACCTACCCCCGAGCTGTGTCTGCGGCTGTCAGTGACGACAGCTCTGCATGCCAAGAAGAAACTTCACAGAAGTAGTAACAAGCTACTTCAAGTAACAAGCTGAAAGCAATCCTCAAAGAAAATAGCCATGTTTCCACACCCTTTGTTTTTTTGTGCATTTAGAAGCATTGCATTGTAAAAGGTTGGTGGAAACAGCAAAGTTTTAAACACAATTCCTAAATTTTGCAAAAAAATTTTTACGATCACTTGAGGTAGTTTTTGCTTTTTTTTGAAGAAAGAGTTAAAATGCGCTACGTGGGAGATGTAAACACCTTTTCCAAATAGGTTCTGACGTAGCAAACATTGACCTCACATGCTTGATCAGCGGTTTTTGCTGATGACGTCTTTCCTGATGTTCCCATAATGCGTGGAAGCATGGCTGGTAGCAACTTGAAACACATTTCTGAAGACCATTTTTCTCAGACCCGTGGTCTTTAGTTCCACGCAAACTTATTTGCAACCTCTACTTCTTGGTTTTTTTACACCCATGTGTAACATCAACTTCTGACATAACTACACTTTGTGTAGCCTGGTTTATTTGCTCCAAACCAGCTGATGGAAATGTGTCTAATGAGCCTTTTCTTTTTGGAGAAATTTCCTATGACAATGAAAACATGGCTAATGTCAGAGGTGACATCCAAAGTTCTCTTCCAGTTTAAATTATTCTCATAAGCATGCATATATTTGATTCTTTGCATCAGTAGACCAACATGACATTGTTTGAGGCAAGTGATGCTCCAACATGCTGATATATTGACAGGCATCTAGGCATCAAGTAGCCAACTGTTTTTTGTCTGTTTAGATTCGTCAAGGTCGTTGTTATCAAGGAACCTTCCAAGGACGGTTAAAATGAAGGGCAACTGGACTTGGGTTGAAGTTGCCCCTGATCTTAACCTTCAACAGAAAACAGTTTTTGTGTTGTTTTTGGCAAACACTGCAGAGCCTCATATGTGCTGTATAATTTCTGTAAACTGAACTTTAGAATATGAAATGGGGCCCCAAAATACAGCTGCTCATCTACCAGCTGAACTGCAACTTTTCAAACAGTCACAATCCTGGTGATTATCTCCAGTCCTAATAATCCATAATTATTTCATGACTTTAGCTGCATAGCTGCATTTTTTGGGGAACCATGTGATGTATTAACAGTTTCAGGGACTCAGTTGCACAGAATAGCTTGATTAGTAGTCTATTTAACCAATTCTTTCTCAATCTCTTGCCCATGTTAGGTGCTGTAGGGTGATATGCAGGAGTCACCCAGAACAAAATAAGCAATTTAATCTCATGATGTTCTTTGTCATTTCAGGAATACCGTGTATTGAGAGAGGACTTACCAGCAAAACATTTGGAGCAGAGATTCATGGTTTTACTGGACCTGAGGAGACAGGTGAAAAAATGAACGTCATTGACCTCCTCGGACATCCAAGCATTGCTTATTACAACTGTTTCCACAACGTGTCCTGATAACTAAACTTAAGTTAAATCTTTCTTCATTTGAAAACATCATCATGGAATGACAGATTAAACAAAAATCAATTAGGTGGAGCTGAAAATGAAAACAAAATTGTAAACACAACTAAAGCACATAATTGTCATAAAATATAAAGTTAATCTCTGAGACTTTTGTTTCCGCATAGACCAAAACCTGTATAAACTTTATGCAGAGTGGCAAACCCTAAATGGGGAAGACAAATACCGTTTGTAACAAACACTAGTAGAATCTTTTATCACTTTTTCAATATCTCAAATGACAAATCACATATTGAGTGTCAACCTCTTTCATAATCGCCCCTAATGTTTCATCTCAGCAGCCCTTGTTTTGATTCAAGGCTGGATGACAGGAAATCACAGAGGACGGGGAAGCAAATGGCTGTCATGGGGACACTACTGAGCACTTACACAAGGAGCATACGGTTGTAATAAATGATTGTTTTAGTGTTTTACAATCGTTAGATTCATTTCCTGCAAATAGAATAATTGTTTCAGCAGCACTAGTTCCATGCAAGCAGAGAGACAAGATTTTCTTCTGATACGCAAATCAAGTGCGTCTCCTGTTACATGCTGGTGTAGATTACTGAGGATCCTGCAGTCAAACAAGGGAAGGTTTGGCTATAATGTCACTTATGCTGGGTTCAGCTCAAACCAGCACAAGGCACTCTTACGTTAGGATGATCTAACGCCCGTGTACCACACCTTTGGATATGCAAACAATGCATACATTTGAAAATGATAAGCCGTAATCCCGTCAGTCTGCAACCGTCTCCATATCATTCTAGCATTGAGCACAAAGTGCAACTGAGGCCGACACAGTGGAGCTGAACGTGACAAAGGCCAGCTGAAGATGACAAACAGTAGATCTTAGTCTGATCAAAGTTGAGTCTGGTCTGACAACAAGGAGCTGAGCCTAACAAGCCGAGTGTGAGACGTCCTAAAATGGCCACTGCTCTTTTGAGGTTTGGCTACACTATCCTCAAAATGCTACTGGCTGCCTTGAGGGCGGGAAGGGGTAGATGTGTAATGAATGCACGTTTCACTTACAGAGTTAGGTCCTGCAAAAGCCCAGAGTTCTTTGTCAGTCACCTGTTTCAGTCATGGCTGCACAGTGACCCAGCCTACTTAGAGAATTGTCAACAAAAGCAGAGTATTTTTTTAAACTTTTTTTTTTGCCATGGTGGGCAATGATTTTACTGTGGCAGAGGACCACGAGAACACAGGGAAAGCATTGTCATTACACAGTTTAACTATGACCACTAATAACGACTAAGCATACTGTAATACGTCCTGTGACCTTTAAGTTCAACAATTCATTTTAAGACCATCTTTGGGACAACGGGCATTTTTATTAACTGGTTTAAATCCTTTAATATTGAGCGTTTTGGAAATGTGCTTGTCTCCGTTTCTTAGCGGCACCTTCTCCGACATGTATGTCATGTCATTCCCTCACCTTCTGGACCTCTCGTTAATGTTCATACCACCACAATACAGCCATTTCTGCCAGCTGTGAGCCCTGTCAATGGTACAGAGGCTGGAACTAGGCTATTCAGATCATTGTTCCTCCTACAGCAGGAGCTATGTGACAAATGCAGCAGGACACGCCTGCAGACCGTTTTTGCCTCCATCAAAGAGGTGATGTTTTACCTGTTACGGTCACTGCATCTGTGTGTCACCAAGATATCTCAAAATCTATAAATGGATGCTCATGAAATTTGGTAGAGAGGCAAGCCTTGGGCAAAGTAACAATTGATTAGACATTGAGTGACCCTGATCTGTCATTATCGTGTGTGGTGCTATAATAATACTACTGGAAAATTCTACCATTTTGTCCACCCCCATTTACAAATGTGAGGCGGACAGAATATTATCAACTATAATGCGATCCATTATGACACCGCTAAATCACATCCTGAAGAAATGCCAGAGAGCTGAATCAACTAACTCTGACACAAAGTGAACAAAGGCTGAACACGAGAGGCTTCACAAAGATTCATCACACTGTACAGGTGTGCCTAATAAACGGAAAACTCTGTAATTCCTGAAATGAAGGGCAATGACACGGTAAAGCTCCGCATGCCTTTCACTTCAAAACATGGCCTCTACAGCAAATCAAACTCTCAGGGAAAAGTTACAAATAAAACCAGTAAAATGTTAAGACTAGTTGATAAAAATGGTTTAGCCCAGAGTCTAGTCTACGTGTTTGTACAAGTTAGTGGACACAAATCTGTTATACTTGATTTTACCCTTTTTGAGCCCCAGTGTAGCTGCAAAAACAGGTATGGCCTGCTTTGCTTATTATTAAGCATCCATGATGCTTGACTCCCAAATACTCAGCATCAATGTCAAGTACGGTTGCAATGATTATTTGATTAACCAATTAGGTGTCAATTATTAAATTAATAGCCAACTATTTTGATAATGGATTAACTGGTTTGAAAAATTCTCTGATTCTCTGACAATACAAGACATTTGAGGACGTCATCTCAGGGCTTTGGGAAACACTGACATTTTTCTGACATTTGTTCTATATACTAAACTAATCGATTAATTGAGAAAATAAAATAATTGCTAGGTTGCAGCCCTTAATGCCAAGTCAAAATCTCAGCTCCTTTACTTAACTGTACAATTGACAGGATAGTAAATAAGTAGGAAAGCAAGCATGTAGGAATGAAACCATCAGCGGTTTAATGATAAACCATGGCAACAATTCCTGATGGTTATTATTACCGTACACATTTTAATTGCCATGACAACCGGGTTCGGTTACCACACTATTATAAACTCACGGCAAAAACTGGTCTTATTTTAGTTTTTCTAAGAGCTCAGAGGGAAACTTGATTTAAGAAAATGACCTTATCGTGAAGAAACGCAACAGACTGTCTTCTACAGACTTATCTGTTTTCATGTAATTGTGCATGGGGTCACTACATTACCTATATAATTTAAAATATTGATAACGCACGCTTAGATAGTTTTCATATGTTTAGAAAAAGTACTGGCTGTAATTTTGTTTATGCAAACAAAATGACAATTGCATTTGTAGTTTAATATAAAAACGTGTTCAAATGGTTTTTCAGCACATTTTTACAATACTGTGATAATACTAATGACTAATAATTTTGGTCCCTTTAACTGTGAACATAGTGAGATTCTGAACATATTACTTAAAGGTGCGTGTTTAGTGGTATACAGTAGCTTTAGTATTCTTATTTTGGAATATAACACTGGGATGATGTTGCATAATGGCACTGAACAAAATAACACAATCAAGCAAATGTTTTCAGTTGGCTCTCGTGTTCCACTGAGCAGTACGGAGGGGGAGCGGAGCACAGCGAGTCAGACTGTCTGCGTCGCCTTTCAAGCCAAGCTAATGCTCCATCCTACGGACAAGCTGCAGTCACACACAATGTAAAGTGAATTTTAAGCTCACTTTGACTGCTGGAGTGTTATTGCAGTCTGTGCCTTTTAGCCATAAACTGTCAATGGATGACAGATCCCCAATGGGCTGTGACTGTAACTTTCTGCTCTGGTCTCTGTACATTCATGGAGTCATACAACATATATTTTTTTCCCCCTCAGCCTGTGCCTTTCCATTTATTTTGCTTTCATGTTGCCTCTAAGCATCACTTCATGTTGTAAAATGTAAGTGAACAGGAGAATTCAACTTATGTTCTTTGATAATTGAAGGTTTGTGGTTAACAGAAGCGTTTAGAGTCGATTAGCCCTAACAGGTTCAGACATTTTTTTACTTTATCCTAATGAGGACATCCACGTTCATTCATTTTTCTTTTTATGTTAAGATAATGATCTGCTACAAAACAAGGCGATTTACCTGTTCTCGATAATTTTAGGCGATAAATTTTAAGAATTTTAAGGTTTCCTCACATCTTGTGTCCAAAGAGCAATAAATAAGGATGTTTCTTCTGTAATCTAATGTTTTCACAAATACAAACGGCATAAACAATCAAACTGTCTAACGGGGCAACCAAATTTTAAAAAAAATAAAAGTCACACAAAATAAAATCCACTTACATAAACAGTCAAATATTTTACATGCTTGGCTACTCAATATTGTTAAGTGCCCTAATAAGGAGGAGACACAAAATCCCCTTTGTGTTACTATAATAATACAAAAAGAAAGGCACTTTGCAGCAGGCAGGACAGAAATCAAATCTCATTTAGGCAAGAGGTATTACAGAGTCCACCGTTGTCCTCCAATACAGGTAATGCTCCAACGAGGAGACTATAGGGGAATATGTGACTATATCGGCAGAAAAAGTCATATACATCTTGCTGAGGTACTTAAAAGACACGTGCTTCAGATAGCAGCATGCAGAGTGGAAAAAACAAATACAGATAAGGACAGAAAACAAGCCATTAACCTTGAACCGTGGAAAATGATTGCACTGCAGCTGGACGTATTTTTGATATTTCTCTAATTCTCTCGATGGACCGTTTCAGGCAAATTGTTGATATAACCGTACCGGCACATGTCAGAAGTACCAAAACAGTGTTCAGTACAGTAATATGTTTGATGTAATTTAAAAATAGTGTCACCATTACATATGTTGCAGACCAGAGAGCACTGACATGTTTATTTTACAACTGTAGTAAAATGTAAAATGAACTTGTGTACTACTCTGCACATATCTTTTACAGATCTTTAATAACCAAACCAAAGACATCGTCACCATCAAAAGTGTTTGTTGCGTGTTTCAGCAACAAATAAATACATTTATAAAGAAAAAGAATATCTCCACAAGTATCGGCCGGCTTACACAGCTAACGTGCGTAAACAAATCTGAAATTGATTTTAAATGGTTGGGTTTTTTGTTTCTCATCATGGTCCTCTTTGCATAATAATGGTTCTCCTTGGGTTACCCTTACAATCAGATGATGTCACCGATTAACACCACTTCACCCAGAGATGAAGAACTAGTTAATGAAATCACCAGCTGTAATCTTTGATTTGAATGAAAACACATACTTTTAGCACATTGTGGTCTTCATATTATAAGAATTATAATCTTGGTGGAAAAAAAGAATAATTATCCCATAACAAGTAAAATGTTAAGGGTGAACATCACTTTGCATCAGTCTGACCATACCTTAAATTAACTGTAATGCTGCTTAACCCACAAAAAAACCCCACCACCTTTAGTGTTGGAGAGATACGTGTCATTAAAATTGCAGGGG
This sequence comes from Lepomis macrochirus, assembly GCA_024633595.2. Classification (NCBI taxonomy): domain Eukaryota; kingdom Metazoa; phylum Chordata; class Actinopteri; order Centrarchiformes; family Centrarchidae; genus Lepomis; species Lepomis macrochirus. The sequence goes on from JALXJV020000017.1 coordinate 9,821,858, forward strand.
TCAGGGGCTTAAACACATGCATCACGAAGAGCTCCAATACTGAATTCAATCCTTTGAAATGCTAAACGTAACCTTATTCAAGATCTTTTTAAGAGGCCTTGAGTTTCGATGACATGTGCGAGGAGCCTGTGTGGGGTCAGGACAGCCAGCAGCCCTCAGGCCAGGTGTTATTCTGAGCTGAAGCAGGGCTGCTGTAAACACACGCTGCCATTTATGTCACCTGACATTGACAGGTGGGTTACTGGTTCCAGTTTGCTTACTACACACCACAAAATGAAGGCAACTTGCCTTCATTTGGGGCTTTAGGGAGGGGGTGGTATAACGAGTCATATGACAATGATCTGTAATAATAATACCTCCAGACAGGGGGGCTATTGTCTTACTGCTTGTATTTCACACAGTAGTATGTTGCCAACATATATTCACTCATATGTACGTTGCTGTAATGCAAATATTACAGGAGGTTTATAGTGTGCCCGTGGTGCTCATTAATGACATGACAGTAATCTTATCTTTGCATGTTGTTTTCTGCTGCTTACGTCCATATAAGGAGAATCAGTCCTGTTTGAGTGTCGTTAAATCGATTTTTTTTTTTAAAAGGCTTAAAAGATGTTAAGTTAGTCATTTTTCCTATATGGGGTAAGATAGGACATATCAGTGAATCACATCCGGTATGCAACACACATCCAACCACTTGACAAGACCGACTGTAAAAAGGGTGTAAAATAACTCAAACGCGGAGGTTTAACCGGCACTGCTCGGTTTTAAAAAAGGGATTAAACCAAAGTAACGTGTTAATCGTTTATTGCTGCTTGTCCTCGAGGGGATTCAAGAAAACAGGGCAGGTTTAAAAGGAACCTGCTGGCAATAAATCATTTTCTATCTCGGGTAACGTCACCTCCTGGTTTACAAATCGCCTCAAAACACGATGTAGCTCGGTTAAAAAATGATAGCCGGCGTTTTAAACGATTAAAGTGGGGGTTTAAACATAAAAAACTAGGGGTATTTGGCTAGTTTTGAAGCTAGGAGGTGTATTTATTAGCCAACTTCCCAACCCCCCACCCTCGGCCTGTAACGTTACAACAGAACAACAACAATAGGTTTGGAGTAGTTGAACGGGTTGAGCATATTTTATCCGGAATTACCTTTCGGTCCAATATAGAAGGTTTAATCTAGTTTATATTAGGTTTTACTTACCCCCAAAATCCACAGGGACACCGGGGAGGTAGACTCGGTGCTTTGCTTCGTTCACTAGTGTCTCCCATGACTTCCAACACAAAAAAACCCGATATGGGAACGCGAGGCTGGGGATGAGTCCGGGGCCTGGTCGTTCAATGAGAAAACCGAGCCAACACTCAAGTTAAGACAAAAAAATATAAATATCCTCTATGTTTTAAAGTCCACAAATGGGGGTGAAAACAAAAAAAAAGGATGGTGGCGACCTCGGCCCAGGTTTCGTCCACAAAATCCTTCCGTTAAGTCAAACAAAACGGCTCAGTTTGAACTGGAATAATTGAACGGCAATCAGCTGGACGTCCGGACGTTACGACCGACAAACAAAAAGAGAGGGGCGTCCTGGTGTTTCACTCGACACTAAACGGCTTGGAAAAATCGCAAACTGTCCATCGATACGGGTAAAATACAACCGTGCCAGTGTTAAATACGTGGGAGGGTACGCGAAAGAAAAAAACAAATAGATTGAGCAAGGCCTTCCCCTCTTCAAGTAGTTCAAGACCACCCCTATTCACACGTCGCTGGTGCGAGGTATGCTGGGCCGGAAGCGCGTCCATCAAACCAGAAATGTCAATATTGCCCAACGAAATGAAGGTAAAACAGTGTCTCAAACTGACATGTAAATGCAAAAATACACGGTTAAATTCCAATAAAAAGTACAAAGTGAAAATGTTGTGTCGCTGTATTCATTTAAACTGAGTAGAAAGGCAGAATGTGTGCGGGGTCTGACCAGCTTTGATCACTGGCTTCACTGTTAATCTGCTTTTCCTGATTAAGTGTAAAGTGGAGTTAAAGACTTTGAGTGGACTCTTGCTATACATTTGTAATTAAAAGGAAATGAAATCAACTTGACCTCCTTTCTGTCTCCATCTCTGTGCACTGTGTGTGTAGTATGTTTTGGCAGCGTGCTGAAAACACAACATTGATAACCTTATAATTCTGAAAATGTTCAAAGTGTTAGAAAATATTTGCCTCTTTACACATCAAACATACTCATACCTAGATTAACCTTCATTTGCAGCCATGTTTCAGGCACCCTCCTCTACATTGTCTTCTGACCAATTGTTAATGTTTAAATATCCATTAGAGCAGATTTCCAAATCAGTACAAATTAGTTTAGGAATGTGTTCCATGTAAACATAAGGTTCACAAGTTAAATACTAAATGCTTTAAAACTAGTTCTTATCCCAGGGTCCAGAGTCTCAAGATAGGTAATAATGCAGGGGATGTCTTAAGGTCCATACTTTTTCCTTATATGTTGTGATTTTACTGCCACAGTATTCCCAAACAAATACGCAATTTTAAATTAGCACAAATGCCATATGGTAAACCTGGAGGCTGGAGGAGAGGGCCCTGAGGCGGTTTGCCACATCACCCTTACAATTGTGGGTAATAATTCTTCCTATGATCAGTGACTATATTAGAGGAACCCACCAAAGGTACACAAAACTTTATCAAAGCATGAGTGTTTTTATATAATGGTTTGCTTTCCATCACCTCTCTGCTTCTAAATCTTTTCTGTCCCACACTTCTGGCTGAAACCTCTCAGTTGCCGTTCCTACAAACAAGGCAATTATTTGAGCAACAAAAACAAGTCAGACGTGCTACTTGAACTTCAAAATGGCATGTTTTTAAATGTTTCATGACAATAAAACAGCTCCTTGGGAAGAATTACATATCAACATTTCCTAAAGAAGAGCTACCAGGGCATCAGAGCCTGGAGCATGATGAATGGATCTAGACTGATCAATCACCATTGGTGGTCTGTAAAAGAGACTCTCAAGGCTGAACAGAAGATAGAGATCACTGTATTGCTTGTATCAAAGACTTCCACTGTGTTAAACAGCAGCGATTCTGGCAAGCAGACGGTTTTGACCCCTCACAGCAATGAACATTATTAAAACAATGTCAGTTGTTTTCATAATCACATTTTTGACAGGCAATGTATTGAACAAGAGGCAGTGAAATGCAATCACACATCAATGGTCAAAACTAATATATATATATATATATATATATATATATATATATATATATATATATTTTTTTTAAGTAAAATTATATACATAAAGTTAGATGGGGGGTGGGGAGTGTTTCCTCTATATAAACAATGTAACCTGAACAAAGCCCTATTTCAGTTATCTGGTTATTAAGGAAGACTTTATCCAACTATGGGTAATCTAAAATGTAGACGGGGATCACTAAAGAAGGCTTATAGAAACATAAGTGGGTCGCCCGGGGTAGTTAGGTATTTCAGGTTACTTTACATCAAATAAAAAGGTTTGAAGTTTTTCAAGACAAACAACTCAAAAGTGCAACATCAGGACACAAAGGAAACAAACAGGAACCACAGCACTGATGAGCTTAATTTAAAAACAAACCTCCAAAAAACACACAAAAGACAAACCTGGCCAATCCTGACAGAGCGAGGAAGTGTTTAAATTAAATTAACATACAGACATCGAGCACTTCAGTTCTGTACTTCAGTCAGGAGACCCAAGCTGCAACCTTTATTTCTGTGTACTTGAGTAAAATAAAGTGCCAATAGCAGCTGCTCGTGTACTTTCATCCCTGCAGCCCCAGTGCATGCATAATTTGGTCCGAGACCCTCAGCCCCAATTTTCCCAACCTAAGTGATTTCCCAAATCATTTGTGCTAAGCTATTCAAGCGCTTAAATGCTAAATTAAGTCACTGACTTCAATCTAAGTTTAGTTGAGTGAGGTTTTTTCCAAAGCCTGTTAACAAATAATCAACAGCTATTACTTAATTTGCAAATGCATAATTGGATTAAGTGCAAATTGCATATAAATGCCAAGAAACGCATTAGCTTCGACAGCTTTGGCAAATATTTGAAGAATTGAATTCCAAACTTTGAAAAATACTTAAATGCTACTCTGTTAGCTTGATGGTATGAAAAGTGAGTAGTCGTTTAAAGACAAGTTTCTTAAAAAAATAGCTTTTTTATAAGGATAAAATCCATCTTTTTTTGGAAACGTTAACTCGTAAAATTCAGATATCAACCCCCCCTACCCTGGTCTTACTGCTCTTTGGTGGTACAGTATAACCACATCTCAGTGTGCCTCATCTTTGGAGAAGAAAGGATTCCACTTTGATGAATTTTTTTGTAGGAAAAAACTTGAGTATTGAGTAGCTAGAAAGTACCTTCACAAAAATGTATGAGCCAGTGGATGTAACACCTAACTTTTTGTTTCAAAAGTGGGAAGACTGGAGCCCTAAATGCTGCTACAGATATACCAGTCTCTAATGTTGCACTTATGACAGACGGATCATGGTTTATGACAGTGAGACGACCGCCTTTAGCAGCGTTGTAGCAGTGCAGTCTGGATGATGAAGGCTGTGCAAAATGGCATTCTGAGGTCTCCCTTCCTCTCAACACCTTCCAATAAGGGAGCGAGGGGGCTCTTAATGATGGGACTGTGAGGAAGATGATGAGGATGAAGAGGGCTGGGAGGGCAGCAGGCTCTGTGTGCGTGAAGGTCGTTGGGGTCGATGCTGCTGCTGGGAGATGGCCCCAGAATCAGAGGAGTCCAGGCCCGGGCTGCCTTCATTAACCTCTGTGTCCAGCTGGGCCGGACACTCGAAGTGAACACAGTGGAACACCTGGAGAGAGATCAGAGTCAAACTCTAACAGCAGAAATCACATCCACTTTGTGAGGCACTTACTTACAATGTTAAAAACAAAGTTAGAGGATAACTTCACAACTACGTCCACAAAAAATCTTTCTTTGCTCAGACTATTATACCAGGTGTCTGACAACTTCATAGAAACGATCCCTACAAGTGACTCCCGGTGACACCCTTGTTTTTAACAAGAAACTTAAGTCTCACTCTGAAATCTGAGACTCCTCTCTCCAACTCTGACCTGTGGCTGTGCTGTGGTTTTGTCAACTTCCACTGGAAGCGTTTAAGAAGCGTTTCAGGAGCGGAGAACGTCCTTGACTTGTTGCTAATTTGTCCTTTTTGTGCTTTTGCGTATTTCCCACATGGAGCATTTCAAAAGAGTGTTTAGCCAGCCCGATTCTCCTGACATGTTAAGATTTAGTTGATTTGCTAATCAGTGCTTGATTTTTGTGTTTCTACTATGATTAAGTAGGCTATTTAGTTAAATGGCTTCTTTTGTCTGTTTTAACTGTGTTTATGGTTAATTGCGAGTCTGCACATGGTGTTTTATTTTGAAATTTGATCATCTCTCTATGCCGTTCTGCGTCTGACTTTCTGCCCGGTTCGATCTATTCTTTGCAGCTTGACACGGCTTCCGTCAAAATTAGTCACACGCTGCGTATTCTCTGCCGAGTGGAGCGTCGTGTCTGGCGTGCTTCTGTGACGCACTACAGCGTGCCTGGCGGAAGCAAAGGCATGGACTTGAATGGCCGTGGTTAGCTCTGCACAGCTGTAACGCGGTGCAACCGCGCCCTGTGGAAGTTGCAGGTGAAGTGATGTCTCCACCATCGTTTCCCAGTAACAACTCGCCTCTCACAGAGAGAGGAGAGAGAGGTGTCCTTGAGCGAGACTTCTGTTTCTGCTTAAAAGCAAGGAATGTTAGCGGGTCCATGATGTTGTGAGACACCTGGTATAACAGTCTGAGAAAGACGCACTTTTTGTGGGCGTAATAAATGTGCACAATTGCCCTGAGTAAGTTACAGCCACTGCGGCTGCTGTTGCTTTGTACCTACAAATGTATGATGTTGTGTTTCCTGTAGTGTTAAAAAGAAACCGAGAGAAGCCTGATGACCATTATAGTAAACTGTGTCTTCACCTCATTAGCAGTGTTGTGAGTCCCAACAATACGGATGAAGGAAGCCGGCTGCTTATCAAACTTCAAAGTCTGCCATGATCTGCAAGAGAGGGTGGTAAAAAGCAAAACTGTGAAACATTCTGATTGAACATTCTCAGTTTACATGTTTTTCTTTACAACATTTATGACTATTATGATTATGACAGGACTCTAATTGTTGTTCACTGACTTTAATGGAAATGCTTGTTAATTGTTTGACATTAAACCTGAACTTTTAGTTCCTTAAAGTTTGAAATGGAGTCTACTTACCTACAAAAGCAACTATTTAACAGCTATTTAATCAAAGTTGTTCTGCAACTATTTTGATAACTGGTTTGAGTAAAAATCTTTGATTTCAACTTCATTAATGTGAATATTTTCTAGTTTCTTTACTCCTCTTTGACAGTAAACTGAATATCTTTGAGTTTTGAACAAAACAAGATATTTGAGACTTTGGGAAACAGTGATTTACATTTTTCACCAATTTTCTGACATTTTATAGATCAAACAACTAATTGATTAATCTAGAAAAAGATGAATAACATTTATCGCAATGAAGTTGCAGCCCTAAAGCAAACATCTGCTGTAAGTCAACAATAGCTGGAATATAAACAGGTATTTTTAATCCTTCCCCCTCCAGGAAGTTATTTTCAAACAAGCCTGCTTCTTCCTTAGCGAGGAACATTTGGCTAAAGGTTCCTTTATAATTAGACTTTCAAAACAGAACGTGTACTAAAAAAAGAGTTCAAGGCTTACAGGGATCATTTAACAGTAAAAACTACATGGAAATAAAATTTTATGTATTAAGTCTTACACACATGACAAAATATACTGTTTGTAACAGGTAACTACAATGATGCAAAACAACCTATAGAAACAACTCTAAACAAACTACTAACACATTAAAATGCTGCATTTCACGGACATGTCTTCAGATGAAAAATATTCTTCATAGTCTTCAGTCATTAACACAAACAGAATCAAAAAGACTTGCATTGCTTTAATTTCTAGAGTGTGAAGTTGTCAAGGTGTCTACATCCCAGGTTTGGGTTCTAGGAGTTCAGCTAACAGGAAAATGTAACTGTGCCGAAGGAAGTGACAGGAAATGGGAGCCTCACCGACATGCCATCCTGGTGCGGTCGACCACCTTCGTCCACTGCTGCTGGTTGGTGGATACTTCAATGTAATAGCTGTAGGAGCGTTCGTCACAGTCCCACAGCAGCAGCCTGAACAGGCAGAGGAAGTGAAGGAACAATAAAAGCTATTTAACCCTTTTAACTGCACTCATAATCACTGTACACAAGATTTCAATGCTACTGCAGACTGTAGATTACAATGACAATTCACAACACAAGTTCTTGAAATGATACCAGCCATTTAACCATGTCAAATAGTCAATAAAATGTTAAATCTACCAAACCACGTGTTGCCCACTGTGACCTGTATTAAACCTAAGGCTTCATAATTTGGACACACAGTCATGGATTCTTTGATATATACTATCAGGATACAAAGTGTATTTGCCGAACCATTTTAGCATTTTGCAGAAAAAGACAGAGATGTTATCTGGTATCAAGGTGGATATTTTAAAAGCACTGACCAGGTAAAGCAAAACAGTGAACACACTAGTGCAGATGAAACCACATTGGTTTCTTATAGTCTCAAGTAGTGAGTAAACATTAAAACACTAAAATAAGGTGGAGAAACAAGAAAAATATGGTAAAATGAGAAATAACCTACCACAAATAGAAATATACCTTGCTGCCCTCCTGCCCATTACGATGGACTAAACTATTACTTCACCAGATGTTGTGATTTCAGGTTTGTAAGATACTCAGAGTGAACCATGTGGCCAGCTGTACCTCAGGGAGCTTATGGAGTAGGGCTGAGCCAGCTGGATGACGATAGCTCCAGAGCCCAGCTGATGGCAGGTGTAGCCGGAGTCCCAGTCGTAGTTGCGTGTGTCCCCGTTGAGCAAGGCGTTTCTGCTACGGCTCACGCCCTCAACAACACTGGCGCACGCTGCAATGGTCGCCACATTCTCACTGGGCACTGCAGATATAAGATGAAGGGTTAGAGACTGGATTTGCTACGATCTACACTTGTTTGCACGAAAGGGATCTAGTTTACCAAGGTAAACATAAGTAAAATGCATCAGAATCACTTCATGTTATTATTAATATTAATATTGAGGACACAGTTTCTGTGTCTGTTCTGTGTCTGTTTCTGAAACTTACCCAAAAGTCCGTTCTCTAGGGTAAATGAGCGGTTGGTGAACATGCATTCAAAAGCCACGAGGTGGAAGACCTTGTTGACTGTGTTGTGTGTTCCCACAATGCGAACGTACCTGAAAGAGCATCACCAGATCTGAATGAGCAGGAAAACCAAAGAACCATCAGATCTTTAAACAACCAGGAAAAAGCTGACACAGAGGGAAAGCCCTTCATGCTCTGTTTGAAATAAAAGGTGAATTCTTGTATGAAAAATCTGAAAAGAATTTGTTTTTTTCTTCCCCCCCTTAGGATTGGGCAACAATGCCTTTTATGTTTAAATATTGTTTTTCAGTTTAGATATTCCTTGTCTCACTTTACTGGCTGTTGTTTTTATTGTTACTTTCATATTGGTCACTTTTTTTCCTCTACAGTGAGGCACATTGTAATTGTCTAGTGATTAAAATACCTCTTGAACTATTAGCTGATAATTACAACATACTCTTATCTCAAGAACACAAAACATTACATAAATAACCATGTTCACTTTTTGCAAAATGCAAACTTAATAAACTGCAACTTCATTTTCCCCTAAGAAAGAAAGTGCACAAGTTCCTGGGTATGGTAGGACTACCAATTTCCAAAAAAACAGACATCAACATCAGAACACACTGTAATTGCTATGAAGCAGGTTAAGGCAGGTTTTGGAAAAGAGCAGATACGTGCTTGGCAAAAAATTAAGGAAATATAATCAGATTTGTTTTGACTTGTTGTGCCACCAAAATCTCCAGCCTGGCAATAAATGAACACAAAAAAGATGTTGAACTACTTGTGACTACAGGTGTTTCTTATTTGTGAGTGCTGGTTTTCTTGTAAATACAGTGGATAGAAAAAGTCTACACACCACTGTTAAAATGCCAGGTTCTTATGATGTAAAATAATGAGACAAAGATAAATCATAATCTTTAATGGGACCTATAATGTGAACAATTCAACACAAAAACAAACTGAAATCTTCGAGGGGGAAAAATGAAAAATAAAAACCTTACAATAACCTGGTTGCATAAGTGTGCACAGTTTTGCACACGCTCTTATAACTGGGGATGTGGCTGTGTTCAGAATTAACCAATCACATTCAAACTCTTAACTAGAAGTTAGTCTTATTAACTAGAAGTCATTACAGACCTGCCATCATTTAAAGTGACTCTGATTAATCACAAATAAACCTCAGCTGTTCTGGAAGGATTTTCCTGATATTTTCTTAGTTGCATCTCCGAGCAAAAGCCACGGTCCGCAGAGAGCTTTCAAAGCATCAGAGAGATCTCATTGTTGAAAGACGTAAGTCAGGAGACGGGTACAGAAGAATTTCCAAAGCATTAGATATACCATGGAACACAGTGAAGACAGTCATCATCAAATGGAGAAAATATGGCACAACTGTGACTTTACCAAGAACTGGACGTCCCTCCAAAATTGATGAAAAGACGAAAAAAAACTGGTCAGGGAGGCTTCCAAGAGGCCTACAGCAACATTAAAGGAACTGCGGGAATTTCTGGCAAGTACTGGCTGTGTGGTACATGTGACAGCTATCTCACATATTCTTCATATAACTGGGCTATGGGTTAGGGTAGCAAGACGGAAGCCTTTTCTTACAAAGAAAAACATCCAAGCACAGCTGAAGTTTACAAAAACAAACAAGTCCTCCAAAGCATGTAGGAAAATGTGTTATGGTCTGATGAAACCAAGGTAGAACTTTTTGGCCATAATTCCAAAAGGTATGTTTGGGGCAAAAACAACACTGCACATCACCCAAGGAACAGCATGCCCACAGTGAAGCACGGTGGTGGCAGCATCATGCTTTGGGGCTGTTTTTCTTCAGCTGGAACCAGGGCCTTAGTCAGGGTGGAGGGAATTATGAACAGTTCGAAATACCAGGCAATTTTGGCACAAAACCTTCAGGCGTCTGTTAGAAAGCTGAAGGTGAAGAGACAGTTCACCTTTCAGCACGACAACGACCCAAAGCACACATCCAAATCCACAAAAGCCTGGCTTCACCAGAAGAAGATTAATGTTTTGGAATGGGCCAGCCAGAGCCCAGACCTGAATCCAATTGAACATCGGTGGGGTGATCTGAAGAAGGCTGTGCACAGGCGATGTCCTCGCAATCTGACAGATTTGGAGCCCTTTTGCAAAGAAGAGTGGGCAAATACTGCCACGTCAAGATGTGCCATGCTAATAGACTCCAACCCAAAAACTGAGTGCTGTAATAAAGTCAAAAGGTGCTTCAACAAAGTATTAGTCTAAGGGTGTGCACACTTATGCAACCAGGGTTTTATTTTTCACTTTCCCCCTCAAAGATTTCAATTTGTTTGTCAATTGAATTGTTCACATTATAGGTCACATTAAAAGGTGGAAAAAGTTCTGACATGATTTATCTTTGTCTCATTATTTTACATCATAAGAACCTGGCCTTTTAACAGGGGTGTGTAGACTTTTTCTATCCACTGTATGCACGGTGAACATATGTAAAATAATACAAAGTCAACATTTCAACAACAGCGTGGGCCAAAGAATAATAACTGTTGGTGAAACTGAAACATGAGCTTTAGTTTATTTTACCTGCAAACTCGTGGTGTGAAGAACAGGTTCTGCCAAGAGCGGCAGAGGTACTTTGAATGGTCCACAACACGCACCCAGTCCAGCTCATCCATAGATACCTCGATATAGTAGGAGTAGGACCTTAAAAAATCAAGACATGACATTTTAAATCAGTAAAGAAACTCAGAATAAGTTTGTCATAATCATATAATGTCAGTCTAATGGGGTTAATTAAAAAGCAAAAAATATATACACATTTCTTGAATATATATATATATATATAAATGTGCCTAGAAACCGGAAAACCATATCGCCAATCCAAGTACATAACAAGTTTTCTAAACAGAAAAAAAGCATTCATTATTTAGCGGAATTTTTTTTTTAATTGCTGGGGTTTTTATTTGGGAACGACACTCTGTCTGATATGCTTTAAGAAAATACCAATACAAACAGACAAACACAACAATTTTCAGATGAGCCCTTTGATCGTCAACACTGTTTGTTGAAACCGGCAAAACCAGATATCAGTGCAGTCAACCAACTACTTTAATTATAAATTGAACTTGCGTGTGCGCCCTTATATTCAATAAAAACATTGTAGACATACTGTAATACTATATATGTCTACATATAAGATTCAAACCCGGCTCTGTTAGTTTGTTTTAGCAGGGTGAGAGCAGCCTGTCTTACCGGCTGTCTCTGTCCCACAGCAGTAGGCGGATGTGGTTTATGATGGACGACTGGCCAAGTTTGACTTGGATCCCGGCCCGGCCGTCATCCTCGATGGGATGCCTGGAGAAGCCGTGGTCCAGGTCGTAGTTCTGGGTGTCTCCGTCCAGCAGCGCAGACTTCAGCTCCCCTTTCACCACCTGAGCTCCGTACTTCATGGTTGCAATGTTCTCCTCTGGGACTGAAGAAGAAAGAAGTGAAATGAATAATTTAAATACACAGAAATGAACTAAATCGCATTTTTAATTTGATGTCTGATGTGATGTGATTCATTCAAGTAGAAATGACAGAAATCAGATTGAGGAGTAAGAGCACTAACTAAGCATGCCGCGGTAGTTCAGGTCCATGTTGCGGCTCTCAGAGCGGGTCTTGATAGCGTCCAGCAAGTCATCCGGGCTCAGTAGGCCAGATGGTCGCACCACGTTCAGCATCTCTGTCAGAGTCATGAGCGGCAGCCGCACTGCTGCCATCACTTCCTTGGTGTCGGCCCCATCCACGTGCTGTCGGCACCACCGACACAAGGCCTGGAAGATCTCCTTCTCACTGGCAGCGAACGAGTCTCGCCTGACCACAGTCAGCAGAGCAGTCTGCAAACACAAGTGTAATAATCAAAAAAATTGTTTCAGTAAGAAATACCCAACATGTAGTGGTTACAGCTTCTTAGTTATGAGTATTTGCTTGTTGTCTTGTATTTCATATCACCGTAAGTCAAAACCTTTTAGCTTATTTTGACTGTTGAACAAACAACTAAGTAATTGTAGACTCCATTATTAAAATAAGTGTGAGTTACAGCCGTCCAGGTAATAGGATACGGGCATGCAGAGTTTAAGGGACAGTTTCTGTGTCATTAGCTCAGCTCAGTTTGTCTCAAATTGTTTCTGGCATGCCCCCCCCCCCATATCACTTATTTTGATTGAAATAAAATAAATGACTCAGGTCAGCATGATTGCATCAGCAAATTCTTGTTTTTTTATTTCCCTTCATAAATCGTGTTCATTCAACTTAGTTCCCCTCCCCTCCCATATTTTCCCTTGGTCATCCACACCACCCAGCAGTGTCTCTTTCTACTAGGGGTGCCCGGTTCCCAGTGTGAGAAACACTGGCTTAACTAAAGACACATCAAGTAATATGATGTGTCACTTGGCACTGTGTGGTAGAAATGAGTTATCTGCCACTAGAGGTCACTGTATCTCATATTTATGTTACACCTAAGGCACAGGAGATACCTACCGCCCAGATTATTCTAATATTTCAAATCATATTGCAAAATGTATTGCTACCCTAAAGTGGGAATGAACCAGATGCAATACTGATTATAACTGTTCATACACTCCTGCCATCTTTTACCTTGGAGAGCATGAGGAAGCCGTCAGAATTCAATACTTCAGGTCCGTGTCTGTCCATGTAGGCACAGCAGGCTGCACTGAGCGCGCTGAGAGAGTAAAGACTGGCCACGTCAAAGACCAAGCAGACGTTATTGGTGTGCAGGATGGTGCGGAGGAATTCAGAAGTAGAGTCCTCCAGCGGCTGGAGGCCATAGCGGTGAGCAAGGCCCAGGAAGTCAAGCAACACCTCTTCCCGGGCCGAGCTGAGGCTGGCCCGGCCCGTGTACAGGTAGTGTAGCAGCATGGAGAAGGCTTCAGCACGCGTCTCCTCCAGACACACCTCCGCCTGGGGCTGGGACTCTTTCATCCCACCATACAGCAGAGCCCTGGAGGAGCCAGAAGAAGCAAAAAGCTGTTTATATTATTTAAGTGGCGTTATGTTTTCTAACTAACTTTCTCCACAGAAATTTCAGAAATCTCGTACATGTGTTGGACTGCATCAACCAGCTGCAAGCAGTCTCACAAAGATATGGCAATACATTATGACAAGCACAGTGTTAGGCTCCAAAATAAATAGTTTAATTCTCCTTTCAAGACAACATTTTGATCTACAAGACCTTCCTCAGGCAGGTGTCAGAAAGAAAATAGGCATGAGGACATTTTAAACAGTCTGAATTTAACTATTATACAGCAATTTCAGAAAGTCCTGCTCCTCTATGTATTTGGACCATCTCAACCAACTGCAGGCAGTCTGAAAAACATCAGGTAATAGATTCTAACAAACATACTTAATGACAAAATCTGACAAGGTATCAACATTGTGTAAATCACATTGTATATGTAGTATCAAATGCTTCTTGTGTGTTTGGAAAAGCTGTCAACATTAACTCCTAATTTGAATAATGTTCTTTTGTGTGAGCTTATGTGTCACTATGGGATAAATCTTTAGTGGGAAGATAGAGAAACTTGGCAGCCCACACATACACTGATGAGAAGAGGCTATGGCGCCAACTACCCACCAGAAACAGAAATTAACTCATTCATGTGTGTTCACAATTTGCAATTTGGGGTTCAGTGTCTTGCCCAAGTATACTTTGACTTTGGGGGCCTGGGATCAAAACAACGACGACAGCTCTACCCCAGTGATTGTTTTAGTTTGAATATTTGGAGATTTAGAGCTTTACGGATTTCAACAGTTGTGCCGAATTCTGCCTGCCTGCCGAGAATTGCATGCACCTCACGGGTGGTAACTTCATGCTGAGAAAAGAGGTAGCCTACAACATCTCTTTTGCATCCACCTCTTCAGGTCCTTTTCAGACACTTTGCTGTGCACACTGATTAAACGCGGTTACCACCACATATTTTTCCTGGATCATAAGGAATGCTACTTCTACTTAGTATAATAAAATATTAACGACTCTAAACGTTCATAAAATATACACTTTTTTAGTTTTTGGAAGTGCATGCAATACAATACATGCAGGCATGCAAAACTCAGGCATAACACCGGACAGGATGTGTTTCTAAGAACGGGCTAACCAAAAAGATTTGTAGGGCTGACAGTGGAAAGTTAAACTCACAGGCGCCATGGGTTTAGACATTCACAGTTACCTGAAGTAGTGGCAGCGAGCTGCCAGGATGACCCGGTGCGCCGGGAAGCGCTTCCCCTCCACGATGAAGGTGACATCGCTGTACTCCTCTCCCAGCACCAGGGCTCCCAGCTGCTCCGACAGCAGATGGATGTGGTCGATCTCCGACACGGAGGCCAGTGGACGCAGAGGGTGGCTATTACTCATGGTCGACGGCTGCCAGAGTCACATCTGGCACACAGGAGTGAGCAAGCCAGACAGTGAGGGGGGGAAGCAGCGAAGAGTTGGTTCACAACACGTAAGTTAGCTGACTGAATGCTAAACGCTAGCTAGGATGCCCTAAAATCTAACGATACAAATATAGTAGGCCGACTTTAAGTTACATAATCCAGTCTCCTGTTCGTGTTTCAGTAAAACAACGCATTTAAGAGGTTAAAAACACTGAGCGGGAGAAAGTGATAGTGATAGCGACCACTAACGTTAGTTAGCTAAGATGTCGAGCTATCTTGTTTACAGCCGCGGACATTTGACACCTGAACAAACGTTTGCTAAAGGCTCCTTTTCTCGGTTCGTTCTGCGTTTTAAACTTACCGAGCAGCTCTCACTCACTCATATGTTTTTAATAAAGATATTTTTAAAAATACAGTCGTGGTTATTGATCCACTGTGTAGGAAAATTCAGCACCAAATCGACAATCCTTCCAACATCACTCCAACGGAAACCAATTCTGGGTCAACGGGCAAGCACTTCCGGTATGAGCAACAGTTTTTCAAAATAAGAGTCCTCAACAAAGCTTTTACAACAATTTCCGTGTTATATAAATAATAATATTATTTATTTATAGAGCACTTTTCAAAAAACATGTTACAAAGTTCTTTCACAACTGAAAAGACAATAAAAAACACATAAAATAACAGATACAAATCGTACAATGATTTGTATCTGTGTACAAATCATTTCACAAAAGAGAAATCTCTGCACACTTTTAGTCTCCAAATAAAAAGTTTAATTCTGTTTTCAAGGCAAGAAGATCTACAAGATCTTCCTCATGAAGACATTATGCATCTGTGTCTCTTTCTGTTGTTCCTTAAACTTTTAAGAGTCTCTAAACTAGGTGTTCCTTAAACAGAAATACATTATCTACCTGCTGTGATCAGGTGTCACATCCTCATATTGACTCATTCTTATTTTAGTCTAAATCACTTTTATATGCAAACTTCCTCCCAACTAACTTATTTATAGTGATATGATTCAAAGTTACTTTTGGATTTCCAGAGTTTTCAAACATTCTGTGTTTAACACGACTTCCCAGGGTGACATCATGTATGCAGTCCAAATAGAATATGTCACATCCCACCTCCTTTTAATTTGCTTTAAAGCTAACTGAACAAAGACATACAT
Organism: Lepomis macrochirus; assembly: GCA_024633595.2. Lineage (NCBI taxonomy): Eukaryota > Metazoa > Chordata > Actinopteri > Centrarchiformes > Centrarchidae > Lepomis > Lepomis macrochirus. Next base: position 9,837,739 of record JALXJV020000017.1, read on the forward strand.
GGTCAAAATATTGCATATCAAACAAGAGCAAAATAGGAAAATAAAGGGGGAAAATATATAAAATAACTCATAATCACAGGCACTACATGTAATTTAGACTAAATTGACTAAAATTAGACTAAATAAGGCTAAATGAAAATTGCAATATACTAATTAACCTTGAACTATAACTTAAGTTATTACTTTTTTTTACATTGAGCCACTAGACTACTTCACCCCGTTCTGAATAACAATCTTTTTACAATAATCCATTCTGAAAATGATTGTAATTCACATTAAGAGATATACAAAGATCTGATGACATGAGTTTGATTTGTTTGGTCAGTTGATTGTAGCGTAGAGGTTGCTGGGGTCAGCGGAGGAAGCTTTCACAGTCGTGTAGGTCACTGCATCACCTTCATCAGCATCCTTTTTACTCCGAACCTGGCAGAAAACAACACAATATAAAAAAAGCCACAGGACATGACATGCACCATGACACTATCAAAGATAACAGAAGAAGCTGAAGTTGAATAATATCCAACAACCAAGAATGTTAAAACAAAGACATTCCCGAAAACAATAATTCTTCATTCACTAATATCACCGCTACCACCAATCGGACAGCTTACCCGGCCTTTACTTTTGTTCTTGTTGGTGAAGCTGACAGCGGCGTAGGAAACACCATCTTCAGGATCAACCTTTAGAGAAGACAACATACTGGCTTCTCAGTAACATGTGGATTAATACTGACTCACTCTTCAAACTTTATTCCATTCTATTTTTATCACGGTCAATATTTTAATTTCTATAACTTTGGCAAAAATGGTCTCTTTCATGATGATGACACAATGATGTTTCAAAATGTGCATAGTAGTTTTTTTGGTGTTGGGTTCTCATGTCATCTCATCTCATCCTGTGTTGTCCAGTTGCATCATCTAACTTCCCTTTTTATCTTCTTGAACGCTCTCACACTCTCATGATACAGTTATATTCCAGAGGACGACTGCAAGTAACACTGAGTTTGTACTAGGTTTGTTATCTCACCTTGTCCTGACTGTTTTCTGGAGCAGACTCAGTCACTGCAGAGTCTGAGGTCAGCCCCTGGAGCAAAAAACAAACAAACAAACAAACAATTGGACAAAAAGCATGTTACAGTTCACTTTATGCAGGGCATTATGTTGTCAGAGCACATTACACACAACACTTGTGCAACATATGTTGTACATCTGTGCTGCAGGTTTCTGTGGTGAGAACGTAAAAACGTCTTCAAATCTACAACTTCATGCATTGGATTTTACTTGAGATGCAGTCCAGTAGAACACCACCAATAATGGACCTGTGAAGCTAAAATGCTAATGATCACTTTTATTGACACTGTGTCAGAGAGGAGTTGATTAGACTTAGTCAGCACAAGGCAAAGAAAAAAATAGCTTTTGGCCCCATTTTGCTTTTCCTCGCAATCACGTTCTTGACCTTTGCTGTTACAATAACATAATTTTAACACAATCAGCACCTTATGTTGTCCTTTCTCAGGTATAGAATCAAAACTTATAACAAAACAGTTTTTAAACTCACAACATTGTCGTTCATCCCTGTTGTGTTCGCTGAAAAGATAAAAAGTGGGTCGGCATCAGTTTCCACAGAGAAATCCAGTTTTATCAAAACTTCTTGTTGTAAAGTTTGACGTGTGCTCTCACCTTTAGCTTTCTTCCATCTGATGACTTTCACAATGATTATTAATAGTGCTACTAAAACCACAGTCACAATGATGTACAGCCACCACCAATCTGGAAAGATAATAAAATTGATTTAATCATTTCTGTTCTTTTCAAAATCCTGTAGCTCAAAGATGAGGGAAAGTGTTTAAATATTGATTTGACAGTGTTAACAAATCAGACTGTTTAAGACAACAAATGTATTTTTTTATCTGTAAATGATGGTGTTAAAATAATAAAATAACTCTTGTTTTTTTGTGTTACAAAGAAAAGCGGAAGTTTTTGGGTTGTCTGACTGTGGCCTAAGAAAATTAGTCAACCTTTTTCTCTTTCTAAAAGGTTTGTTTGCATATCTCATTGGGTCCATACAAATATGAGGAACTTTTCAAAATACTGATCTGTCGACAGCTACTGTGCAGAGCATTTCAAAACATTTAACCATTTACTAATGTAACAACACAAAACCAAGTGTCTGATAGTATCTAAATGCTTGTTTGTCTATCACGTCTTTGCTCACTGTAAATTTAGTAGAAAATTATATATCTTAACTCACTGCTATTTAGTCCTGTTGAATCATCATTGATTGAAGATGCTGTTGTAGTGATACCCGCTTTTATTCTGTTTTCAGTTGTAGTTGTTATTGTGTCCTTACCTGAACAGATGAACACAACTCAAATGTATTTTTTGATTTGAACATAAAACATAAAATTATGTATTAAAACATAAAACTATTTAAGTATCTGTATCAGTTTGAAGTGTCTTTAAACAGCTCATCATGTTCTCACCTGGTTTCTCACTTGAGGGCTGAAGTCTGAAGGGAAACTTCTGCACTTTGTTACCATCAGTCACTTCACATGAAAATACATCATGCCTCGATGTGTAAATGTAATGAGAAGTCAGAAAGCTCACAGAGGAACTGCAGGGAGACTGTGATGTCTTCAGATCTTGGTTATCTTTATCCACAACTTTACCCTTTAACAGCCACTTCACTGTGGTTGTCGGCCTACATCGTTCATATGTCGACACAGAGCAGTTTAACGACACATTATCAGTGTCCTTATGTTCAGTCACTGGTGAAGATGGAGATATTGTGAGAGAAAGACAACAAGAGTAAAGTTAACTTCATCACTGTGATCATAATTATTGTAATGTTTCAGTATATTGTTCTAACAAGACAGTTTGAGCTGAAAACATTATGATGGAAATACTCACTGATAACAACAGACAGAAGAACCTGAGAGTCTGGAGCTAGTTTTGGTCCTCCTTTTCCTCTGAACTGTTGACAGGTGTAACGACCAACATCCTCGACTGTGACCTTCTTTATAACCAGAGAACAGTTCTTTGTAACAGTCAGTCTGCCTGATTTAGCTTTGGTGTTTTCACCAATCTGCCCAAGTGTAACCAGCTCTACTGCTGCTGTGTTTCCTGAACTACTAAAGAGCCATGTAGTATATTCACATTGTTGCCGACCGTCTATCACATTTTCACAAGGCAAAGCGACTTCATCTCCATCTCTGACAGTGAAGGAGAGGGGAAGTGTTTCAGCTGCTGCTGTTGAGAAAATGATGAAAAATAAAGTGAAATGAGAAAATGTCTGTTATGTTCATAGTTAGTGACGATTATTTCTTTCTCCTTAGTTTCCAAGAGTTCACTAAACTCACCACATCAGAAACAACAGATTTGGTTTTCTTAGTTAAATCAAATGTAGCTAATAAAGAATCTTTAATAATATTGATCAAGTTATTTTTTACAATGTGCCTTCCATTTATATATGTGATATATGTATTCTTACCTGTAAACTGAAGCACCGCTGTAAGAAATAAAGAAATCCATTTGAACTCAACCATCATGATTCTCTCTGTCTCTCCTTCTTCTGTCTCTTGTTCTCGTGCTCTGAACTGTCTGAGTTTCTACAGTAGTGTTTTAGTAGAGAGATGCTGCAGCTACTTCCTGTTATTAGGATGATGTTACTTCCTCATAGTGACTTTTAGTCTGTTTTAGATTTCAGTCTTTCTGAATTACTTGCCAATGTCGAAACGGCCAAAAACTAACAATTTTTACTTTTACATTTTTGAAATGTAGTTTTACTTTACAGCCTTCAGAGTTCAGACTGTGTCCTGTCCCTCTGTGTATTTGTGACAATGATGTGTTTCACCACCTGCAAAGAAGAAGAGGAATGTGAAGGTGGGAAGACTGTTATTTAAAATAAATGTTCGCAATAATGCAAATTGTTTTCTTTAGTGTTTATTAGAAAACAGACAGGATCCATGGTGATGTTTGACAGCACACATGAACAGACAGGTGAAGAGTCAAACTTCTCGCTCACCAGAATCTGACTCCTGATGTCCATGGTGCAATATGGTGATACTGTAGCAGCTGATGAAGATAAGATATTAAAAAAAAGAATTTGCCCAGATACAATGACAACTGTTCAGAATTATTTAAAAATGGCCAGATTCTTCTTGCTGACTGCTGTATTAGACTCATCGTTTTTGCTATCTTGAGATCACAAGAAAATTATCCCAGTTAAACAGAGTAAATAAAATGTAGAATGTATGGCGACTTACTGTTTATTGAAATCTGAATTTGCAGTTTCTGACAATCTGAAAACTTTTGTTTGTTTGTTGTATAGTGATTTCTCCATAATCCAACTGACATTGATATAAGACATTTACAATTTGTAAACCCATGTCTATAGGTGCATAATTCTGCCACAATCGCTTTGGTTATTTCAGTGGTCTTCACAAACCTCACATTTCCCACTAGTTTCATGTTATATGTTATTAGGTTGCAAGTTTAAACATGGTTTAATTGATTTTTCAGTGTTAATACTTACAATTGTTTGTTCCACCATGCAGGACAATTGTTTATGGGAGGGGCCTGACTCAGCATTTCCTTTTTTATAGGAATAGGTTGGTCATGGATGACATCACCAGGCCAAACCAAGTAGAGGATTTGCATTGTTCATAGGAATGTTTCTCTTAGTTGTTTTTGGTTATTCGAAATAAATGTGTAAAGATCCCTGACCTGTTTTCTAGTCAGTGGGAGTGGAGTGATAACTAAGTTCCAAATGTTAGGTGATTTCTATGTAGTAAGTTATGGAGTAGATCAACCTGCATCGGTTAGCCTTTTGGTTAGGGTTGTTATAAGTAGTGATGGGCAAATGAAGCTTTGGTGAAGCACTGAACCACTTGAACCAATTGTTTTGAGAATGGGTTCATCACTCAAAGCTTCAGTTACAGTGACCTCTTGTGGCGAAAAGAAAGGCTGCAGTCAAATTAGTCATGGTAGTTGGTGAACAAGAGGCTTTTAATCTACATACACGCACACACTCACACCTCAATGAGCAGTGACCTTTAGTTCTGAAGCATCTTTTTGTGGATTAACATTAGATTATCTTTACTTTGAAATATACTTCTACACACATTAAGACTGAACATCAAGTTCTATTTACAAAAAAGACTGACAAATGTGTGTATTGAGTTACTGAGGACAGAGTGGTAGGAAAATGTGGCATAGGTTGTGTGTGCTTGTGTAAATATGTAGGGGGTGATTGTGTGGGATGGGGCACGCTCAAAGACGAGGCAGTGCCAGTTAATCACCGGGTTGGACCGTGAACCAGTCAGGTGATTCATTCAGTCAATGAAGCAGCTGCTGCTTCGGAAGTCACCTGATCTTTTCGCACCAAATTAAAGCTTTGCAGCAGTGGTCCTATGTTCAGGGTTTGAAGCAGTTATCAAAGTTTCAGTGTCGCACTGCTATCACTAGTTATAAGTTCAAAAAAGTTCCTGTTTTTGTTTGATTTTAAGTTATCTGTGTACAGCAGACCACTGTAAATAAAAATATCACCTCTGGGAACATAGAATTAAGTCTGCCTACCTTCCACCTAGCCACTCTGGCCAGCTACACCACAAGGACTTAAGACAAAGTGGCCTTCAATCAAATCCTAGAAGGTGTGGGGTTACTGTGACTTGGTGCTTCCTGACTGAACCATCTTTATCTGTCGGGATGTAGAGCATCAAACCTCCACAAAATATACCAGCAGGTCTATTCATGTTATTTTCAAAGGAAATGTTTTGACATAAATAAACATTTTGTTCTCTCTTTTTAACTAGACCACATTGACAGTGGTTGTTGAGTTTGTTTGACATCAGTTTTTCACATGTGGTTTGGAGTTTTTTTCACGCTACATGCTCCCTGCAGACACGACAATTAAGATGTGTGAAATCTACTTACATTCGTATTAGGTCAGAGTAGGTGGTCATGTGCTTTCAGAACATCTAAAAGTGTGTAGTTATTAATCTCTGTGCATTATCAGGTCAGTTTGATTGAATTTCTATCTGTATTTAGACACATTTCTATTCTATTATCTTTAAATGTGTCTATTCTAATTGTCCTGCATACCTCAAACAGCACTTAATATGTTATTGCTCGACAAACTCACTTAGACCCCTTCAATGTCCAACATTTTTTATGGTACCAAGGTCATTTTCTGTAGCTGGTAGGAGAGCATTTCAATATAAGGCCCCTCAAGACTGGAATAACCTTCCTCTTTTCTTGAGATCTATTTCCACATTTGGTTTATTCAATTCCTTTTTCTCTTTTCTTAAAACTACAAGTTCTTGTTATTAGGGATACCAGTGGTATTACATATAAAAGGTTTATGTAGAAAATACACATTAGTCACATCTCACATTTCTATGTGAGATGTGACGTTATCCTGCATGTCACATTTTGTCATAAGGCACATTGATAAACGACGCATTAGTTGTTTAATGCATTCTGCTGATTGTTTGTCAATATACTTTAATATGTTTGCTGTGGGGGTAAGGGCAGGTGAGCGAGATGTTGTTTTGTATATGCTTATTATAGGTTTCTAAATTTTCAATCTGTAAATTAACTTGTAACTTTAGCATTTAGGTCAACTTTACAAGTACTTCCACTGGCTCCCATTATGTTTTAGAATATAGAAAAAAAATATTGATGCTTTTAAAGCTGTTTATAGCCTCTTTCCCTTTTATATCCGACCTTTTAGTCTCATACTCCCCAGCACGTACCTTGAGATCCTTGGTCAGAAGTCTGTTGTCTCTTCCAGGGTCTCACCTGAAAATAAAAGGGGACAGAGCGTTTGCAGTCAGGGCCCTGAGGATCTGGAACAGCCTGCCAGAGGAAATCGGTCGGCTGAGTCAGTGAATTCCTTTAAGTCCCTTCTTAAAACATACTTTTATAAGAGAGCCTTTATCATTATTATTATTATTACTTTCCACCGCTACAATTTGTTTGCAATTGCATGACGCATTTACAATTTAAGGCAACTGATGTTAAATTTGCCTTTGTTAGAAGAGGTAATTCATGTAAACTTGTGTCAATATCACATGGAAATTATGTAAAATGCTTTCTTTGGGACCAAGATTGTTTCACTATTGTGCGTTAGAGGAGGCTTAGAAGGGATGAGAAGTAACATTCTTACACCGATTGAACAGCCATCAAAAACAATGGGAGCGTTTGCTCCACAGCTCTTGTTTGATGGATCTGAAGATAAGTATGAACTTTGGGACACAAGATTCCTGGCCTGCTTACACATTATGAAGTTACAAGAGACTATCTTACATGAGCGTACTGCTGATGACAGAAAGAACAATGCTGATTGCTGTGTTGAACTAATAAGATGGATAGATGATAAGAGCCTATCGCTGATAAGACATGAAGCCACTGATGAAATGTTCTGAAAATACTGAAAGAACATTACTCTAATAATTAATCAATCTAAACGTGTCACTCACCAAGCTACGCATGGCAGACAACGAGAGTGTTACCACTTAATAAGGGCGGTAAACATCATCACAGCAGGTGAGACTATGAGTGATGGACTGATTATAGCCATGATACTATGCAGGCTACCAGACTGCTTCAAGGCCCAACACGTAACCCAGCATAAGATAAGGTTATGTTCACAGACTTTAAAAGGAGACTACAAGTAAATGAGGAGGCGAAGAAAATGAAGAAGACAAAGCCAAAGCTCCACCAAAACACACACCAACAACAGAATAGTTGAAGAAACTAGCGTGACATGCTACAAGTATGGAATGAGAGGGAACAAGGCAAGAGGAATTTTTAAGTGTGGTGCGATAATTGTAAAAATAACACACACCAAGAGCTCCTGTGCAAGAAAAAGGGGGAATGAGATGTCATCAGAAATGTGACGGAGGAACAGAACAGTGACCAAGGCTATCTCTTCAAGGCAGAGCACACAAAGCAAAAGATCCACGTGAATATAAAAGGCATCACGGTAGATGCTGGAGCGACTTCCCACATTGTGAAAAACATCAGAAAGTTTGACGGCTTTAAATACTCGAACCAGACTGGGACTCATTCAGTGGAATTAGCTGACGGGACCAAGTGCAGCAGAATAACACAACAATATACACAATGATTGTATATCTACAGTTAAGGGATGCACTGTACATGCCTTCATAATCACATGACGTCTTTTCAGTGGCAAGAGCAACAAACGGAGGAGCGACGACCACTTTCAAGAAAGTGCACAGTCACATGGTTACCAAAGACAGAAGCAGGTTGGACATCCACTAGAGTGGAAATGTGCCAACTGTAATGGAATTTGTTGACCAATGTAAAGGGTTTGGGTCATTGCAACTACAAAGAGGTGCAGAAGTTACAAGGTGTAGTTAAAGACATGGAGATAAAAGGAAATACAGTCAAACCAGATGTGTTACGTGAAGTTACGTGAACACAGGGAAAATTCACACTGACAAGAAACAGGGAGCCAGACAGAAAGGCTAAGAAGCTCTCAGAACTAATCCACACTGCTTTAGCCAACACTAACCATGGAAGGACACAGATATGTACAGTCCTCTACTGATGACTACTCAGGTACTGTATTTGTGTATTTTCTAAGGTCCAACAGTAATAGAAAAGTTCTTAGCAGACATAGCATCTTATGAAGAATCAAGTGAATCCGTTCAGATAACGGCACTGAGTTTACAAGCTGAGATATCCAGGCACTGTTTACTAAGAATGGGATTAGACACGAGACGTCTGCACCCTATTCACCTCACAAAAATGGCACAGTAGATAGAGGCTGGCAAACTCTCTATGGCATGAGCAGATGCTTACTGATAGAAAGTGAGTTACCAGATAATCTATGGACCTACTCCATGCAGACAGCAGCTCACGTGAGAAACAGGTGCCACAGTAGGCTCACAAAGAAAACGGCATACGAGCTGTTCACAGGGAAAGAAGCAAACATATCTAAACTGCAGAAATTTGGATCAATTTGTTTTTTGTATGGAATTGTGTTGAATTTGAGACTGTGGATATGGACGACAAACTACAAACATGTGTGGACTTTTGTTACTGAGCAGTGTGTGACATTCCTCAAAGCTACCAGGAAAGGAAATACGATCTCTGGAGGAGAACAAGACTTTAAGCTTCACCCAGTTGCCACCAGGCAAACAAGCAGCGGGGGGGAGATAGGTGACGTTGACAGGTCAGACAAATATAAAGCAGGATTCGTAGCAAAAGTGTGGTCATTCGTAGAAACAGTGTGGTAAGTTTGGGCTAATGTTTGTACATATGTATTTGTCCTTCATTACCACAAAACACCTCCTCTCAGATTGTTTCTCATCTCCTTGTGTTAAATGTGGGTCAGTGATGTGAAAGTTGTCAGTTAAAGTGTGTCAGAGTGAGGGTTTGTTTGTGTTTCACAGGTGGATAATGATGAAGATGAAGATGATGGTGTGGTGAACTATGAAAACTCTGGAGACCCTTCTGCCTCTGTCAGACTCCACTGATCAACAACTTCCATATCAACATCAGCTCATCAGAGAAAAGACTCCACTGCAGTTAAATAACAGCACATTTATATGAGTGAAGCCTTTAGATGACAAAGATCTTATAAGATCATTTGGATTTGTTTTTGTTTTTATTTATCAGTGCCATAATGTTTGTGTCTTTTGTGCTCAGCTGTTTCTATTTCAGTCTGACTTTGTACAACAATATTCACGTCTTGATTTCACCCCATTTTTAAGGTTTACTGTTTGTTTTTGAAGCTACAGCAGCTTGAGCTCAGTTTCATGTCTCTGTGTACAGAAGAACTCATCTAATTCACTTTCATTTAGCATTGTTGTTGACATAGTTGGGATGTGTGTGTTTGTGTTTGGCTTGAATGAAGAATCTCCTCTAACCTATTATATCTAGTTACAATATATGCAATATAAATGCAAATAAAGAAATGTTTACCACTTAATTTTAGACTGTATTTTACGATTACTTCATGTACTAACAGTGTTTTAATGGAAAGAGAATATTCTTTACTATGAACATCCTGTCTCTAACAGCACAACCTCCCTCCTCTTGTCTAGTAAGCCTTCCCTCTGTTGTGTTCTGTTCAGTTCTGTTCTCACTGGGCACTCAAATGTTGAATGGCGTTGAATTTAAGTTGAATTGAATTTATTTTAGGATAACCCCTTGAGATGTACCACCTCATTTTCAAGGGGGTCCTGCAATATATATATACAGACACAAAAGTTAACCACACAGTACATATACAGAAACATAAACACCATACAAACACAGACATATACACTCACCTAAAGGATTATTAGGAACACCATACTAATACTGTGTTTGACCCCCTTTTGCCTTCAGAACTGCCTTAATTCTATGTGGCATTGATTCAACAAGATGCTGAAAGCATTCTTTAGAAATGTTGACCCATATTGATGGATAGCATCTTGTAGTTGATGGAGATTTGTGGGATGCACATCCAGGGCACGAAGCTCCCGTTCCACCACATCCCAACGATGCTCTATTGGGTTGAGATCTGGTGACTGTGGGGGCCATTTTAGTAAAGTGAACTCATTGTCATGTTGAAGAAACCAATTTGAAATGATTTGAGCTTTGTGACATGGTGCATTATCCTGCTGGAAGTAGCCATCAGAGGATGGGTACATGGTGGCCATAAAGGGGTGGACATGGTCAGAAACAATGCTCAGGTAGGCCGTGGCATTTAAACGATGCCCAACTGGCACTAAGGGGCCTAAAGTGTGCCAAGAAAACATCCCCCACACCATTACACCTCCACCACCAGCCTGCACAGTGGTAACAAGGCATGATGGATCAACGTTCTCATTCTGTTTACGCCAAATTCTGACTCTACCATCTGAATGTCTCAACAGAAATCGAGACTCATCAGACCAGGCAACATTTTTCCAGTCTTCAACTGTCCAATTTTGGTGAGCTCTTGCAAATTGTAGCCTCTTTTTCCTATTTGTAGTGGAGATGAGTGGTACCTGGTGGGGTCTTCTGCTGTTGTAGCCCATCCGCCTCAAGGTTGTGCGTGTTGTGGCTTCACAAATGCTTTGCTGCATACCTCGGTTGTAACGAGTGGTTATTTCAGTCAAAGTTCCTCTTCTATCAGCTTGAATCAGTCGGCCCATTCTCCTCTGACCTCTAGCATCAACAAAATCCCAGTAACTGAGCAGATTATGAAATACTCAGACCGGCCCGTCTGGCACCAACAACCATGCCACACTCAAAATTGCTTAAATCACCTGTCAAAGAGACAACAGGAATGAACACATTTTAATTAATCTGAATTTAACCATTTTGCATCTCTGTGTCTTTCCTCTGTTCTCAAATTTCTATGAGTCTCCAAACTAGTTTATCCTTAAAAAGACATACATTAGGCTTACCTACCTCCTCATATTGACTCATTGTTATTTTAGTCTAACTTGGTCTTATTTGTAGTGACATGATTCAAAGTTGGATTTCCACAGTTTTCACACATTCTGTGTTTAACACAACCTCCCAGGGTGACATCATTTATGCAGTTAAAATAAAATATGTCACATCCCACCTTCTTTCAGTTTGCTTTATATACTTTGATACCAGAATATTTAAAGCTAACTGAACAAAGGCATACATGGTCAGAATACTGCAAATCAAACAAGAGCAAAATATGAAAATAACGACAAACACCAATAATCTGTAAAGTTGCTCAACTTTGATAAATGATTGCAAATTAAATAATCACAGGCACTAATAAGACAAGATAAATAACAAATAAAGGTCAATAAGCGTATTGTTTATTGACCATTGTGAAAAAGAACCTTTTTACAATAATCCGTCCTGAAAATTATCATAAAAAACATAAACAGATTTAAGCAAAGATCTGATGGGTTTGATTTGTTTGGTCAGTTGATTGTAGCGTACAGGTTGCTGGGATCAGCGGAGGAAGCTTTCACGGTCATGTAGGTCACTGCATCGCCTTCATCAGCATCATTTTTACTCTGAACCTGGTGGGAAACAACACAATATAAATAAAGCAACAGGACATGACGTGCACCATGACACTATCAAAGATAAGAGAAGAAGCATTAAGGATATCCAACATTCAAGTGTTGCACAAGGAGACATTCCTAAAGAATTCTTCTTCATTCAGCTTACCCGGCCTTTACTGTTGGTCTTGTTGGTGAAGCTGACAGCGGCGTAGGAAACACCATCTTCAGGATCAGCCTTTAGAGAAGACAACATAAAGGCTTCTCAGTAACATGTGGATTAATACTGACTCACTCTATTTAATCTCAGTCAACATTTCAATTATATTGCTTTTGCAAAAAATGCCAGGATGACATGTTACGTCAGTTTGAAACGTTTCAAAATGTTTCCTGTGTAGTCCAGTTGCATCATCTAACTTCCCTTTGTCTCTTTCTTGAACTTTCTCAAACTCTCAATACTGTCCAGACTGTCAGATACAGTTATATTCCAGAGAACAACTGCAGGCAACACTGAGTTTAACTTTGTACTGGATGTAATGTGTAATCTTACCATGTCCCGACTGGTTTCTGGAGGCACTGCAGGGTCTGAGGTCAGCCCCTGGAGCAAAAAAACAAACAAAAAACATTTGGTCAAAAAGCATGGTGTCAGGGCACATTGCACACAACACTTGTGCAACAAATGTTGTACATCTGTGCTGCAAGTTTCTGGAATGGGACTGTCAAAACATCTTCAAATCTGCAACTTCAGTGCAGTGGATTCATTTAATTTTACTTGAGTGCACCAACAATAATGGGTCTGGAAGCTGATAATGATCAGTTTTATTAACACTGTGTCAGAGAGGAGTTTCTTAGACTCCATCAGCACTTTAGCTTTTCCTCAAAATCACTTTCTTGACCTTTGCTGTTACAATAACATAGTTTTAACACAACCAGTATCTTATGTTATCCTTTCTCAGGTATAGAATCAAAATGTAGAAAAACAGTTTTTAAACTCACAACATTGTCGTTCATCCCTGTTTTGTTCGCTGAAAAGACAAAAAGTGGGCCAACATCAGTTTCCACAGAGAAATCCAGTTTTATCAAAACTTCTTGTTGTTATAAAAGTGTTATGTGCTCTCACCTTTAGCTTTCTTCCATCTGATGACTTTTACAACAATTATTAATAGTGCTACTAAAACCACAGTCACAATGATGTACAGCCACCACCAATCTGGAAAGATAATAAAATTCTTTTAAGCATTTTGGCCACAGCTTTCTGTTCTTTTCAAAATCCTGTAGCTTAAAGAGGAGAGAAAGTGTTTAAATGTTGATTTGAGAGTTTTAACAAATCAGACTGTTTAATAACTCATTTAACCATGTAAGTTATGTTTTGATGTGTAAAAAATGGTGTTAAAACAATAAAATATTGAAGGTCATGTTGTTGTTATTGTGTCCTCACCTGAACATATAAACACAACTCAACAAACCTATTTTGTGATTTAATATTAAAACTTCACATACATAGAATAAACAAATATATACTGTATTATTCACTATAGTTTGAAGTGACTTTAAAAAGCTCATCATGTTCTCACCTGGTTTCTCACTTGAGGGCTGAAGTCTGAAGGGAAACAGCTGCACTTTGTTACCATCAGTCACTTCACATGAAAATAGGTTATTCTTTGGTGTGTTAATGTAATGAGAAGTCAGAAAGCTCACAGAGGAACTGCAGGGAGACTGTGATGTCTTCAGAGCTTGGTTATCGTTATCCACATCTTTACCCTCATACAGCCACTTCACTGTGGTTGTCGGCCTACAGTCTTCATATGTCGACACAGAGCAGTTTAACGTCACCTCATCAGCGTCCTTCTGTTCAGTCACTGGTGAAGATGGAGATATTGTGAGAGAAAGACAACAAGAGTAAAGTTAACTTCATCACTGTGATCATAATTATTGTAATGTTTCAGTATATTGTTCTAACAAGACAGTTTGAGCTGAAAACATTATGATGGAAATACTCACTGATAATAACAGACAGATGAACCAGAGAGTCTTCACCTTGTTGTTTTCCTGATTTGCTGAACTGTCTGCAGGTGTAACGACCAACATCCTCGACTGTGACCTTCTTTATAAACAGAGAACATTTCTCTGTAACACTCAGTCTGTGTGATTTAGCTTTGGGGTTTTCACGAATCTTCCCATGTTCAAACAGTGGTACTGCTGCTGTGTTTCCTAAACCACTGAAGAGCCATGTAGTATTTTCACATTTTTGCCGACCGTCTATCACATTTTCACAAGGCAAAGTGACTTCATCTCCAACCCTGACAGTGAAGGAGAGGGGAAGTGTTTCAGCTGCTGCTGTTGAGAAAATGATGAAAAATAAAGTGAAATGAGAAAATGTCTGTTATGTTCATAGTTAGTGACGATTATTTCTTTATCCTTAGTTTCCAAGAGTTCACTAAACTCACCACATTAGAAACAACAGATTTGGTTTTCTTAGTTAAATCAAATGTAGCTAATAAAGAATCTTTAATAATATCGATCAAGTTATTTTTTACAATGTGCCTTCCATTTATATATGTGATATATGTATTCTTACCTGTAAACTGAAGCACTGCTGTAAGGAATAAAGAAATCCATTTGAACTCAACCATCATGATTCTCTCTGTCTCTCCTTCTTCTGTCTCTTGTTCTCGTGCTCAGAACTGTCTGAGTTTCTAAAGTAGCGTTTTAGTAGAGAGACGCTGCAGCTACTTCCTGTGGTTAGGATGATGTCACTTCTCACGTCTATTTTAGATTTCAGTCTCTCTGAATTTCTTGTCGATGTCCAAACAGCCAAAAACTCTGTTACAATTTTAACTTTAAATTTTTGAAATGTAGTTTTCTCTCATCCACAGTGACTGACAGAGACCCCAACTTCTTGATCAGCAATATGAGATGCAGCCATCAGAGTTCACACGCTGTCCAGTCCAACGGTCTATTTGTGACAATGATGTGTTTCACCATGTGCAAAGAAGAAGAAGAGGAAGTTGAAGGTGTGAAGATTGTTAGTTAAAATAAATGTTTGCAATAATGCAACTTGTTTTCTTCAGACAGTGTTTATTAGAAAACAGACAGGATCCATGGTGATGTTTGACAGCACACATGAACAGACGGGTGACGAGTCAAACTCCTCTCCCACCAGAGTCTGACTCCTGATGTCCATGGTGCAATATGGTGATACTGTAGCAGCTGGTGCAGAAAACAGATAAGATGATATAAAGCTAATTTTAAAAAAAGCAAAAGCAATGAAGCTAATTTGAACTGAATTGATATTTTACTCGTCTGAGATCTGCTGGTACCTTATTGTATCTTTGAAGTTATTTTTGTCTGAGAGCTGAAGGGGAAGTGTTTTTGTGTGAATGTGGTCAAAAGCAGCAGCAGAGCTCTTAACATTTTACCCTCTAATGATGACCAGATAAACATCATGATGTTCACAGATCCAGACACGTGACACTTTAGTAGCACTGTGACAAAGTGCATTTGCTGCCCACTTGTCCCATACAGGTCATCATCTACATTACACCATCTTAGTTTATACATGTTTATTTTTTGTTAGTTATCTAATCAGTTTATATGGCATATCTAGCAGCAATGTTGGGCAAATTACTCAGAAATTACAATGAGTTACTTTTTATTTATTACTCACTTAAAAAGTAATTATTACTTTACTTAGTTCTGGGTATGAAAAGTAAATAGTCACGTGACACATCACGTTACATATACTCTTAACCACTGCACCACATCCTTAAAACTGACGGGAAACCTGTTCAGCAGCCTATTTTAGAAATAAAACAATCATGATGCCATACGCTTTCAGGAATAGAGCAAAATGTACCAAGTAAACTAAAGATGTGGTGGTTTGGGCGTTTCCCACACTTCTTCTGAGAGAATTTCTAAAGAGAATTTAAAAAACTAAACTAACTAATCACATATTCATAACAGCAGCAAAGAGTATGTAGTATTTTGCTGAATGGATGCATCACTGGCCGTAGCGGCCGGAGTTTCTATCTACAGGCTAAGTTTCACGTTGCTGTGCTGCTTTAGCAATTTTTTTCAGAATCAGTTTAATTTGCCAGGTATGTATGCACATAGAAGGAATTTGACTCTGGACTGTACAATGTTCACGATGTGCTTACAATAATACAATAACACAATAATACAGTAATAAAATGAAACACAGGCTGCTGTATAGAGAACACATAGAAACACACTATAAAACAAAACAGACATATTGAGACAATAGTGCAACACAGTGTGAAGAGTGCAAAGAATGCTGGAATAAATAAGTATTATGTGTGCTGTTATGAACATGAGGTAGGTGGATTTGGTATACAGTATAAACAATATGACAATATGAGCAGCTCTGAAATACAGAATGATGTGTCAATCATTCATGTCAGAATGATAGCGCCCACCAGAGGGGAGAAGGGGGAACAGGTTGTGTCCGGGGTGAGATGGATCTGCAGTGATGTTCAGTGATGTTTTGCTGGTTGCACAGCTAGGCCCAATGTCACTACTTACAGCTGTGGAAAGAACGACTCTCTGCCTCGGTCTCCATTCTTCCTTTAACGTTAGCTTTTTGGCTAACAGCTGACTTGAACAACATTAGGTCCGGGTTCGCTGACCTGCAGCGTGGTCGTGGATGTTGTTTAATATGTGTGCCAGCAACAAGTGTACCATGTGAATGACTTTTTTTTCAAGGCTGGTAAGGTCATATGTTGAGATTGAGATAACAAAATGATAGTAAGTAAAGACGACAAGTAAGTTTGGCAACGGGCTGAATTAGGAGCAATTGTCAGTGTTCACAGTTTGCTCCTTTGGGGAATAAATGACTCTCAATCTAAGGGTTATGTGTTCAATCCCTATGATAAGTGGCTGTTATCCTCTAAACAAATTAATGATGAGAATGTTTTACATGCTTACAATGAATCTTGTGCCTCTGCTTGTTCGTGTGCTATTGGTCCACATCCATCAACCTTTACATTTCTCCACCGCTATTTCAGAGGTGTGTCAAGCACCTTTGAAAAGTTCTGAAAAAAATTCTGAGGGAATTTGTTTTCTGTACCAAGAGCAACATTCAGCACACATAACACACATATACTGCAGATAATACACAGATTCAACAGGAGTGGAAGCTGCAACAAAATAGCATTAATTTGAAATTAGACAGATGATCTGCCTGGGGATGCTGGAGAATGAAAATCAGTCCAGGTTTATGGATGTGGATTTCTGAGTACTTTTAGAGAAATAGATGTTGAAGGGGATGAGAAAAATAATTTGCCCAACCCAATGCAGAGATCAAACGCACAACAGAATCAGATTGGGAGTCCTGTAGACCACTGAGTTAACCAGTTACACTGACAACTGCTCTGGAAATGTTTTTTAAAATGTCCATTTTCTTTCTGACTGCTGTATTAGACCATCGTTTTATCTTGAGATCACAAGAAAATGATCCCATTATCCCAGTTAAACAGTAAATGAAATGTAGAATGTATGGCCACTTACTGTTTATTAAAATCCTAATTTGCCGTCTCTGACAATCTGAAAACTTTTGTTTGTTGTATAGTGATTTCTCCAAAATCGTATTGGTCATGTATTGATAAGACGTTCATAATTTGTAAACCCTTGTCTATAGGTGGTTTCACTGATACCACAATCAAGATGTGACAGTATCAAAAGTGACCAGTAGGCGTCACCGTGGAGCTGGATGTTTTGAAGCACGATTGCTTCAGACGTTTTAATGTTTCACAAACCTCATTTTTCCAATCACTGGTTTCAGTTACATGTTATTAGGTTGCAAGTTTAAACACGCTTTAATTAATTTAATTATTTTCCTGTGTTACTGCTTACAATTGTTTATGGCTTTGTTCAGTTCCACCATGCAGGACAATTGTTTATGGGAGGGGCCCGGCTAAGCATTTCCTTTTATATAGGAATAGGATGGCCGTGGATGAGAAACCAAGTTGGATTTTCATTGTTGACTGGAACCGGATGAGCACGGAATCTAGCTGCTGAGAAGCTCGAGTGAAGATAAATCAACATTGTAATCCTAAAAACTAAAAACTAAAAAAAAGCTAATTTAATAAAAGCAGTTTACTCGAGCTCTTTCCTCGCGCAACCAGCGTAGTTGTCAGTACGTAATCCAGTTTGACTGCGGATGTTTATTTGTCCGAAAGCTGGGGCGCTGCTCTCTGCTCCTCCAGCCCAAGTTTAGCAGCTCTCAGCCGGCCTGCAGATTTTCAGTCTCCCGCTCTGCCCGGCCCTCTCCACACAACGCTCTGAAGTCGTCTGTGACATACGGACAATCTCAACATTAATCTCAGCATCATGCGAATTTCTCAGTGCTTGAAGTGGAAAAAAATAGGTGCTTGTAGAGATGCTGCAGCTACAATGTCAATAGGACATTGACGAGCTACATTCAGCACACGGCTGCTTGAAAGTCCCCCGAGCTTCTCTTCTCCCTCGTCTCTCTGCGCCGACAGAGTTTAGCAGGCAGGCGGAGAACGGGAACAGGTGAGCGTCACGTAGCGCCCAGAGAACCTGATATGGAGAGGGCAGAGGAGAGGACCGGCAGCTTGGGAGAATCCCCGATACGCCAAATTCCCTGGTACGCCAAAGAATAAAATGTAGCATCTTTGCATTGACCTTGTATGTAAACTCACCTCCCTGAACGCTCGCTTTGCTTTTGGTCTGAAAGCACCATTAGGGTTGTTATAAGGTTTAGGTGAAGCACTGAAGCACTTGAGCCAAGTTTTTCGAAAATGGGTTCATTACTTGAAGCTTCAGTTACAGTGACCTCTTGTGGCGAAGTGCGAGGCTGCAGTCAATTTAGGCATGGTGGTTGGTGGAGAGGAGGCTTTTAATCACATACACGCACAAACTCTGACACCTCAATGAGCAGTGTTGGAGAAACTGCTAAGATCATTTGTTCTGAAGCATCTTTGCGTGGATTCCCCTTTAATTATCTTTACTTTGAAATATTCTTTGACACACATTAAGACTGAACATCAAGTTCTATTTAAAAAAGACTGACAAATGTGTGTATTGAGTTATTGAGGAGAGAGTGGTAGGAAAATGTGGCATAGGTTGGGTGTGCTTGTGTAAATATGCAGGGGGTGAATGTGTGGGATGGGGCACGCTCAAAGAAGATGCAGTGCCAGTTAATCACCGGATTGCACCGTGTACCAGTCAGGTGATTCGTTCAGTCAATGAAGCAGTTGCTGTTATTTGCTCCCTGCAGACACGACTAGTTTGACAATTAAGATGTGTGAAATCGACTTACATTCTGTTAGGAGAGAGTAGTTGGTTATGCGCTTTTAGAACATCTGAAAATCTGTAGTTAATAATCTCTGTGCATTATCAGGTCACATTGAGTGAATTTCTATCTGTATTTAGACACAACTGAGTGCCCAGTGAGAACAGAGCTGTTTAACACAACAGAGGAAAGGTTTACTACAAGAATTGGACAAGAGAAGGGAGGTTGTGCTGTTAGAGACAGGACATTCATAGTAAAGAATATTCACTTTACATTAAAACACTGTTACTACATGAAGGAATCACAAAATAAAATCTATAATTAAGTGGTAAAAATTTCTTTAATTGCAGATTATACTGTAATTAGATATAATAGGTTATAGAGGAGACTGTTGCTGACTCCATTAAGACTGAAAACCATTCAAGCTAAAGACACACACATCCCAAATAGGTCAATAACAAAGCTAAACGAAAGTGAATTAAAATTAGTTCTTCTGAACACAGAGACATGAAACTGAGCTCAAGGTGATGTAGCTTCAAAAACAAACAGTAAACCTTAAAACAAGATGAAATCAAGACGTGAATATTGTTGTACAAAGTCAGACTGAAATGGAAACAGCTGCGCACAAAACACACAAACATTATTGCACTGATAAATAAAAGCGGAATCAAATCCAATTGATTTTATAAGATCTTTATAAGATCCATATTAAGCTGATGTTGATATGGAAGTCGTTGATCAGTGGAGTCTGACAGAGACAGAAGGGTCTCCATCGTTTTCATAGTTCACCACACCATCATCTTCATCTTCATCATTATTCACCTGTGAAACACAAACAAACCCTCACTCTGACACACTTTAACTGACAACTTTCACATCACTGACCCACATTTAACTCAAGGAGATAAGAAATAATCTGACAGCACCATCAGTTACTGTATCTGCCGCTAAGAGAGGAAGTGTTTTGTGGTAAAGAAGAACATGCAGAAGGAAATTATCTAATTAATTAAAGTAAAATAAAATGAATATATAGTATATTAACCCAAAACTACCCCAAACTGTCACATGTTCCTCCAGCTGACTGAACAGAGAGGGAGTGTTTATGTGGTACCCCAAATCTAAAAAGTTCCTCCCAGTTTACTGCTGATGTTTTGAAACTGAAAAAAGTTCACAGTTGAGTCAGCAGACCCTGAACGCACCATCAGTTACTGTCTGATCTGATCTTTATCTGACTGGCTGCAGGACAGTTTGCACTGGAACTAGATTTTAGTGTAGTTACGTGGATGTTGTTTTTGGAAATAGAATGAAACTATCTGCATTGTTTAAAGCCTCTAGAAGTTAAGTGAGAAAACACTGCATGATGATGTAATTTAGGTGAACTGACCCTTTAATCTCTCATAATGTTCAGTTTGTATTGACACTGTGTCAAAGACGTGTTGATTCACATCTATGGTATCTTTGGAGGCTGTTCTTTGTGTTGCAATTAAATTTTCATGTTTACCCAATATTTGTGTTCAGTTGACATTAAGCTCAAAAAAATGTTAATTTTTTTTGTAATATTCTTTTATTTTTATTTTCCCTGCAATTAATCTTTTGAGCTTTGCTGCTACGATCACTCCAGTACAGCACAGAGATGTAAAGTGTAAAACCATTTTATTGTGTTGTCAAAACTCACTGTGTTTTCATCCATCTGTGTTTTTGTCCCTGAAAAGAAAAGAGAAAGAGTCGACTTTAGTTTCCAGAGTGAAAATCCAGGTTTATCAAACCTTCCTGTTTCTGAGTTTCATCTGTGAATGTTCTCACCTTTAGTTCTTGTCCAGATGTTGACTGCCACAACAATTATTATGAGTGCTGCTAAACCCACAGACACAATGATGAACCTCAACCAGTCTGGAAGATGAAAACACAAGAAATATTTCAGATGTCACTACTTCTGCTACCTCATCTACTCTACATCTTTAGATATTTAAATGTGTTTCAATTTGGTGATGATCAGAAAAGGGTGAATTTTCATCTGGTGCTTTCACTGGGTCAAAAATTTTAATATTTCCAATACTTAGTTTTTGACCTTTAACACCTGTAAAACTATTAACATTCCCATCAGCCTCAGCAGCTTGTGTTTGTTGCTAATTGGCAAATGCTAACATGCTAAGACACTAAACTGAGATTGTTAACATGCTAAACATTACAATGTTAGCATTTAGCTCAAAGTACCACTGTTCCTAAGTTCAGCCTCTGTTCTCCTTAATACATGATGACAGCCTCAGACAGCTGCTGGTGTGTCTGTTGACTCTTAGTGTCATTAAGGTGCATTTAAAATAATTTGTCTATTTTTACTTGTTTTGGCGAATTTTAAGATATTTTTGTGCTTTTAAAACCATTTACTTTTTCTCTTTCCTTAAGGTTTGTTTGTTTCTGTCATTGGGTGTGACTCCGTACGAATGTGAAGAACATTTCAAAATACTGATTTGTCAACATCCACTGAGCAGAGAATTTCAAAACCTTTAACCATTTACTGATGAAACAACAGACATCGGAAAACCGCAAACATCATAACACAGTGTTACAAAGTGTCTGTCTGCACCTTTTGCCTGCATTTCTTTGCTCACTCTGAATTTAGTGAAACCAGATAGATAGAAATGTTTCCTCACTACTAGTCCTGTTGAATCATCTCTGATTGTAGACACTGTCGTGCTGGCAGATGCTTTCAAGCTGTTTTCAGTTGTTAATGTTGATTCAGTTGTTGTTGTGTCCTCACCTGAACAGATGAACACAACTCAACAAACTTATTTTGAGATTTGATATTAAAATACAAAAATAACCAAATATTTCAGGTAGCCTAATTATCCAGTTTATAGTGACTTTAAACAGCTCATCATGTTCTCACCTGGTTTCTCACCTGAGGGCTGAAGTCTGAAGGGAAACTGCTGCACTTTGTTACCATCAGTCACTTCACATGAAAATACATCATGCCTCGATGTGTAAATGTAATGAGAAGTCAGAAAGCTCACAGAGGAACTGCAGGGAGACTGTGATGTCTTCAGATCTTGGTTATCTTTATCCACATCTTTACCCTTTAACAGCCACTTCACTGTGGTTGTCGGCCTATATCGTTCATATGTCGACACAGAGCAGGTTAACGTCACCTTATCAGCGTCCTTATGTTCAGTCACTGGTGAAGATGGAGATATTGTGAGAGAAAGACAACAAGAGTAAAGTTAACTTCATCACTGTGATCATAATTATTGTAATGTTTCAGTATATTGTTCTAACAAGACAGTTTGAGCTGAAAACATTATGATGGAAATACTCACTGATAATAACAGACAGATGAAACTGAGAGCCTGGAGCTAGTTTTGGTCCTCCTTTTCCTCTGAACTGTCTGACAGGTGTAACGACCAACATCCTCTTCTGTGACCTTCTTTATAACCAGAGAACATTTCTCTGTAACACTCAGTCTGTCTGATTTAGCTTTGGGGTTTTCACGAATCTGCCCAAGTTCTAATCAGCTCTACTGCTGCTGTGTTTCCTGAACCACTGAAGAGCCATGTAGTATATTCACATTTTTGCTGACCGTCTATCACATTTTCACAAGGCAAAGCGACTTCATCTCCAACTCTGACAGTGAAGGAGAGGGGAAGTGTTTCAGCTGCTGCTGTTGAGAAAATGATGACAAATAAAGTGAAATGAGAAAATGTCTGTTATGTTCATAGTTAGTGACGATTATTTCTTTATCCTTAGTTTCCAAGAGTTCACTAAACTCACCACATTAGAAACAACAGATTTGGTTTTCTTAGTTAAATCAAATGTAGCTAATAAAGAATCTTTAATAATATTGATCAAGTTATTTTTTACAATGTGCCTTCCATTTATATATGTGATATATGTATTCTTACCTGTAAACTGAGAAATAAAGAAATCCATTTGAACTCAACCATCATGATTCTCTCTGTCTCTCCTTCTTCTGTCTCTTGTTCTCGTGCTCTGAACTGTCTGAGTTTCTAAAGTAGTGTTTTAGTAGAGAGACGCTGCAGCTACTTCCTGTGGTTAGGATGATGTCACTTCCTCATAGTGACCTTTAGTCCGTTTTAGATTTCAGTCTCTCTGAATTTCTTGTCGATGTCCAAACAGCCAGAAACTCTGTTACAATTTCCACTTTTACATTTTTTAAATGTAGTTTTCTTTCATCCACAGTGACTGACAGAGACCCCAAATTCTTGATCAGTAACTTGAGATGCAGCCATCAGAGATCACACTGCTGTTCATTCAGGTCTGTTTGTGACAATAACGTGTTTCACCAACTGAAAAGAAGAAGAAGAGGAAGATGACGTTGTGAGGATTGTCAGTTATGATAAATGTTTGCAATAATGCAACTTGTTTTCTTCAGATAGTGTTTCTTAGAAAACAGACAGGATCCATGGTGATGTTTGACAGCACACATGAACAGAGTCAAACAACATCAGAAGTCAGATTCTCATATCGCACCATGAACGTTCATTGGTTCAGTTAAACCAATCAGATTTTGCCACAATATCTGAGAGCCAATCATAGCTTTGTTAAACTTAAAAACGGTTCCTTTCTCTGTCATTTCTCTCCTGGAGGACCTCGACCTGATCAAAGATTGTGGCATCACTACAGCTCCAGGCCTTCCTCCCTTTCTCGCTCCACGAGTTGGTTGATCAAACAGTCTTCAGTGATCCCGCTGAGTATTCACTACTTCCTGTTCAACACCCATCTGCTCCCAGCTTATTGAATTCTGTTGAAAAGTACTTTAATCCCTGGAGGGTTTGGGGTCACTGAGACTTTAGTTGCAACATAGAGTTAAAACACTGACGAGTCTCCTGACTGAACTGTCTGGATGTAGAGCATCAGTCCCCCACAATATGTAGCAGCAGGTCTTTTCATGTCACATAAATATTTTGTGGTCCACTATACTAGTTTGGGTTTGGAGGGTCTTCATATGCTCACTGCAGACACGATAAGTTTAAAGTTTAAAGTGAAATATATTTACATTCATAGGTCAGAGTAGGTCATCCACAAAGTAGCTGGATTTATTAGGTTTCTCTGCATGATCTGATCACTTTGGCTGGTTGAGGTTCATCATTGTGTCTGTGGGTTTCACACATTTTAGTGCCCAGTGAGAACAAAAAACACAGTGTAGCATTAACTGGTAAACATTTATTTTTTAGATTATATAGATATCAGATATAATAAAGAAGAGACTATTACTGACTCCATTAAGGCTGAAAACTCATTCAAGCCAAACACACATCCCAACAAATATATTAACAATGCTAAATGAAAGTGAATTGAAATGAGTTTTTCTGTACACAGAGATATGAAACTGAGCTCAAGCTGATGTAGCTTCAAAAGCAAACAGTAATCCTTAAAATCAGGTCTGAATTCTTCAGCTGAAAGACGATTTATGTTAGTTAACAAGAGTTAAATGCTCGTTCCTGTTAAATGAAGTTGAAATCCAGCTGCTGTGTTCTGAACTGGTTAGGAAAAGAAATTTTAGAGCAGGTGAAGTTCAAAAAGGTTTATTTAGCAAACAAAAGTCGAGCACACTTACTAGCTGAGTGGCTGATCACACAGAGTCCAAAACACGGTAATTCAAACAGAATCCAAAATAAAACTGGTAATACAAAACAGAACCTAAAAAGCAAATTCCAATAATCCATAGACAGGGCAAGACAGGACTGAGCAACAAACTGCAACACAAGGAACAAACTGTAACTAACTGCAAAGACCAGACAAGGACTAAACAGAAACACCAGGTATATATACACACACACAGACTAACGAGCAGGGCGGGACAAACACAGGTGACAGGGATCAAGGTAACGAGGCAGGCAGAGAGACAGCAGGGAAAACAGAGAGAGGCAGGCAGGCAGAGTGTTAACTGGGGGAACAGATGGAACACTAGACAGGCAGACATGGAGCAAAACACAGAAGTACACAGACCAGGAGAAAACACTAAAGACAAGAACTATGGTACAGGACTAAGAACTAAGATACGAGACAAGACAGATGCTAAGTAACTAATACATGAAACTGTGACAGAACTGAAATCAGGAAAATACCAAAACACAACAGACTAACAGATACCTAACTGATAAATGAATAAGCTCAGAACTAAACAGAACAGATGACATGACTAACATGCAGATACAAAACCAAAACCCTCAGAATAAAAACCCAAAAACAAAGCACTCAGAACAGGTTCGTGACACAAACATTCCTCACATTGATAAATAAATAAAATAAATGAGATCTTTGTTATTTAAAAGCTTCAACTCCTCGTGTAAATTTGATGTTATTTAACTGCAGTGGAGTCTTTTCTCTGATGAGCTGATGTTGATCTGGAAGTTGTTGATCAGTGGAGTCTGACAGAGGCAGAAGGGTCTCCAGAGTTTTCATAGTTCACCACACCATCATCTTCATCTTCATCATTATTCACCTGTGAAACACAAACAAACCCTCACTCTGACACACTTACAGTATTTCATCACTAACACTGACCCACATTTAACACCAGGAAATAGGAAATAATCCGACAGCACTTGAACGCACCATCAGTTTTTGTCCTGAGTGAGGAAGTGTTTTTGTGCTCATGAAGGACATACAGAAAAAAACAATTATAAACAGGAAATAAAAGAAAATAAAAAGACGAGTTACCAGAACCTGAACGCACCGACAGTGACTGATCTTTACCTGAATGGTTCCTGGACCAGAACGCTTCGCTGTTCGGCTTCTTACCGAGTTTAAAACCTGCAGAAACACAAATGGTGAGACGTTCACAGTCCTGCATCACAGTTACATGAAGAATTACCGCCAGCTGCTAATCATCATTTACACTGACTTACAGCTTCTGATCATTCATACAAAATTTTCATTTTACACATCAATTTGGTTCAGTTCTTATTTTCATCTCACAGTGTTGTCACCAGGTGGTCTCTGGTTCCCTGGAAAATAAATCACAGAGTAATATCTCAGCTCTAAACTCAGTTTGCATTAATCAATGTAAACAAATGTTGGTCTGAAGTTTCTCACCTCGACCTCTGATTAGAAGAACAGTAATCACAGTAATTAGGAGGAATTCAGCCACACGCATAACCAACATTATGTAGTCCAGAAAAGAACAATCTGTACAAGCTGAAGACAAGAATAAATAAATATACATATAAATAATTTAAACATACGGAGAAAACCAGACTGTCAAGATATTCTAAAGAAAGATTAATTCAAAGTTAATAAATTGTAGTTTTGTGTCGTTGACTGTTTTCAATTGTTATGTTTTTTTAGTTGTTGATGGTTGTGTGTCATCTGCACAAATTCAATCACACAACCCAAGAAACTGTTTAATTTTGAGAACCCTGAGGGTACCCTGCTATATCTCAAGATGCTTAAATCTTAGTGTGTGCATGTCTACAACCTGCTGTGGGATTTTCATCGTCTTTTCCTCGTGAAACTTTTCTTCTAAACCAAAGTCAACACACTTCAAACACACACAGAGATTTTGGAGCAAGATTATTTACAGCCTCGTAGTTTCGTTGAAGTAAATGCAAATGCTCCGTATTTGTATAGCGCCTTTCTAGTCTTTTCGACCACTCAAAACGCTTCTACACTACATCTGCATTCACCATTCACACACTGACAAACAGAAACTAACATTCACACACACACATTCATACACTGGCGGAACAGCTGCCAGGGGCAATTCGGGGTTCAGTGTCTTGCCCAAGGACACTTCAACATGCAGCCAGGGGGTAAAGCCAGGGATTGAACCGCCGACCTTCCGATTAACGACCAACCCGCTTTAACTCCTGAGCCACAGTCACCAAAATCATCAATGGTTGATTTTGTGCTGTTTTCACGTGTTTCAGGTGAGAAAGATGCTGACAGGAAGACAGAGAGACTCTAAAGATAGATGAGTTAATACCTTGTGGTTTTGTTGATGTATCATTGGTTGCTGTTGTGGCTGTAACTGATTTTGTGCTTTTATCAGTTGTCCTCTTTGTTGATTTAGTTGTTGTTGTTGCTGCTGCTGCTGTTGCTGCTGCTGTTGTTGATTTAGTTCTTGTTGTTTGTGCGTCACCTGCATAAATAACACAATGCAAGAAACTGTTCAGTTAGAAAATCCCTCATGTTTACCATCTGCTGTCAGTAAATGATAAAGAATGATGTCATCTTAAAAAGTCATCAAATAAACAAATGTTTTGGTGGTTTTAGTCATCTTGAACAGCTCAGCATATTCTCACCTGTTTTCTCACCTGAGGACTGAGGGCTGAAGGTGAACAGAATAATAAAAAACAACAACTAATGAAACTGGCCTGGACAAAAATGAAGGTCCCTGAAGTTAATATTTTATTGCACAACTTTTTGAGGCAGTCACTGCAATCAAGCGATTTCTATAACTCTCAGTGAGACTTCACTTGTCAGCAGGTATTTTGGCCCACTGCTCATAAGCAAACTGCTCCAGCTGTTTCAGGTTGAAGGGTGGCTTCTCCAGACTGCATGTTTCAGCTCCTTCCACAGATGTTCAACAGGATTTAGATCAGGGCTCACAGTGGCGGTTCTAGACCAATTTTATTGAGGGGCCCAGACTGGGGCCAGTTGTTTTGCCAGAGGGGCACATTCAATCGGAGACAAATGAGACAAAGGCAAAGTTCAAGCTTTCAAAATGTCCCGTTTAGTATATAATGTAATGTTTTAGTATGTTTCAGTAACAGGATCTTTTCAGTAACTTAGTTATATATTTATTAAATTACATTACACAAAACAAAACATTCCTGTTAGACCAGTAGGCTACTGTTATGGCTTTTTGTGTATGAAAAGTGCAGTTTAAATGCAATGCGTTATTAAATTGTTATGATAATAATTTACCCTTTAAGGAGAGGGACTCAATATCCAAAGGCTGTCCATGCAGTGGAAACATGGATTACAAGGACAAAATATTGTCTACAATGCTGCATTCAGTTTAATTTTGTCGCAAGAAGATACATTACTATGATTACTGTAGACCAGGGCTGTTCAATTATAAATTTAATTGGGGCGGATTTTAAAACCAGGACACAGAGATGGGCCGGACTTGTTTTTAACAATAAGCTATTAGCTGAACCAGCGCTGTGCCTGTGTAAAACCTAAAGACAGCTGCAGCGGTAAAATAGTGGCTTTTTACTGGGAAAGTTTTTATTGAACCACATACGTACACTAACGAGAGGAGTAGTCATCAGTGTTGGTAATGTCCACTGATCAGCTGGCTGACTTGGTTCCGTGTGTGTGGAGGCGCTCTGCAGGCACAGAGGAGCGGAGAGGCTGCAGGTCTGACAGTAAGTGTTGAGCCTTGATTCGCGGTGATCTGTACAGCGCATGTGAAACTCAACAGAGATGAGAAGGAATGGTTCAGCCTACAGTAGCTCACTCTTTAGATACTTTCATACACTATACATGTAGTGAAGGCTACTTTTGTTGTCATATAGGCTACGTTAGATCATATGCTGGGCCACATGGAGGTGGCCTCGGGGCCTCGGGCGGCCCGCGGCCGCTAATTCATTAGGACTGCCGTAGACTTTTTGTTCAGAGGGGGGGCTATGAGGGGGCACAAGGGCTGTAATACAGAGGCACTGGCCCCTGCCCCCCCCCCAAAACATGGCTCTTAGCCAGGGTGTTTTTAGTTGTGTTTTGGGTCATTATTTTGTTGGAGGACCCGTGACCTGCGACTGAGACCAAGCTTCCACTGGGCAGCACATTTTTCCTCCAAAATGACTCAATAGTCTTGAGATTTCTTTGTACTCTGTACAGATTCAAGACCCTCTGTGTCTGATGCAGCAAAGTAGCCCCAAAACATGACCGAGCCTCCTCCACGCTTCACAGTAGGTACAATGGTCCTTTGAATGCTTCATTTTTGCGTCTGCAAACACAGAGCTGACGTGAATTGCCAAACAGCTCCAGTTTTGTCTCATCTGTCCAAAGGACCTTGGAATTCATCTCTAATGTCTGTGGAAGTTGTACTGGGCTCTTTCGTTGATTTGTCATCAATTTTCATCTTGCGGCTACGTGCAGGGAGGTTGACTGTTGGCCTTAAAACTTCTGACTAACATGTGCAGCTGTTGTCTCAGGAACATCAAGCTGCTTGGAGATGGTCTTATAGCCTTTAGCTTTAACATGTTTGTTTATAATTTTCTTTCTAATCTCCTGAGACAGCTCTCTCCTTAGCTTTGTGTGGTCCATGTTCAGTGTGGTACACAATGATACCACAGTGAGTACTTTTCACCCTTTAAATAGGCAGACTGACTGATTACAAGTTTGAAGACACCTGTGATGCTAATGGCAGGACACACCTTAGATTAACATGTCCCTGCGGTTAAATTGTTTCCAATCTTTTCTAGGGGTACTATATTATTTGTCCAGGCCAGTTTGATTAGTTTGTTTTTAAAAATGCTTCTGTTGAACCACAACTCAAAAGCAATGTCTGATTTTCATCAGTTAATTGTCAGTAAAATCTAATTTATTATTACTTTTGTCAGTTTCAGGGTATTTCAGAGACCACTGAGAGTTTAACTTTGTTTAATTTAATAAGAATTCTACGACTGTAACTTCATTAAAGCTAAATAAATCTTGTTCCACACAGAAACCCAAAGCCGGTCTCTTCGGTGAAAGCTGTCTATATTATGTGACCAGTCTTTCTCATGTACTAGCGTTACACAGCCACTAGAGGTTGCTGATGTAAAGTAAACATGGGTCGTACTGACAGCATGGTTATTACGACCTATGGTCCTTTTTCTGTTGAGGATCTCGATATTTTGCAATGTTTCAGTATTTTGTTTTAACAAGACAGTTTCAGTGAAAACATTATGATGTAAATACTCACTGTTAATAACAGACAGATGAACCAGAGAGTCTTCACCTTGTTTTTGTCCTCCTTCTGTTTTGTACTGTTGACAGTCATAACGACCAACATCCTCGACTGTGACCTTCTTTATAACCAGAGAACATTTCTCTGTAACACTCAGTCTGTCTGATTTAGATTTGGCATTTACACCAATCTGCCCAAGCATAATCAGCTCTACTGCTGTTGTGTTTCCTGAACCACTGAAGACCCATGTTGTACCGTTACATTGTTGCTGACCGTCTATCACATTTTCACAAGGCAAAGTGACTTCATCTCCAACTCTGACAGTGAAGGAGAGGGGGAAGTGTTTCAGCTGCTGCTGTTGAGAAAATGATGAAAAATAAAGTGAAATGAGAAAATGTCTGTTATGTTCATAGTTAGTGACGATTATTTCTTTATCCTTAGTTTCCAAGAGTTCACTAAACTCACCACATTAGAAACAACAGATTTGGTTTTCTTAGTTAAATCAAATGTAGCTAATAAAGAATCTTTAATAATATTGATCAAGTTATTTTTTACAATGTGCCTTCCATTTATATATGTGATATATGTATTCTTACCTGTAAACTGAAGCACCGCTGCAAGAAATAAAGAAATCCATTTGAACTCAACCATCATGATTCTCTCTGTCTCTCCTTCTTCTGTCTCTTGTTCTCGTGCTCTGAACTGTCTGAGTTTCTGAAGTAGCTCTTTAGCAGAGAGACGCTGAAGCTACTTCCTGTTATTAGGATGATTTACTTCTCACGTCTAATTTCTTGTTGATGTCCAAACAGCCATAAACTCTATTACTCGGTTACAATTTTAACTTTTAATTTTTTGAAATGTAGTTTTCTCTCATCCACAGTGACTGACAGAGACCCTAAATTCTTAATAAGCAATATGAGATGCAGCCATCAGAGTTCACACGCTGTCCAGTCCCACGGTCTATTTGTGACAAGGGTGTGTTTCATCTCCCGCAAAGAAGAAGAAGAAGAAGAAGAAGAAGAAGAAGAAAAAGAAGAGGAAGTTGAAGGTGTGAAGATTCTTAGTTAAGATAAATATTTGCATTAATGCAACTTGTTTTTTTAAAAGTGTTTATTCAGCCTGCTCTCATTCCTGTCAAATACCTCTGTAACAGGTGATACTATATGCTGTTTAATTTCACCAAATCTATTTAGTTATGTTAAATCCTTATTTTTGGGACTTTAATCCATTGCCTCTGTGTGTGTGTTGTGTGTGTGTGTGTGTGTGTGTGTGTGTGTGTGTGTGTGTGTGAACGCGGATGTAATGACAGGAGGTCAGCTGGCGTTGAACTGCTTTCTGTCCATATATAAGTTGATAAAAGTGTAAATTTGTTAAACTGTTGTATGTTGATTTATGTTATGTCTAACTCGCCCTGTTTGAGTCTTACTAGCTAACGTTAGCATGCTAGGTTGCCCCCAGAAAAGAGGTGAGGAAACTAAACTGCTAACGGCTAACAGCTGAGAACGGGTTGGTTTATTAGAAAACAGACAGGATTCAAAGGTGAACAGAAGGTGAAGAGTCAAACTTCACGCTCGCCAGAGTCTGACTCCTGATGTCCACGGTGCAAAATTGTGATACTGTAGCAGCTGGTGAAGAACACAGATATTTTACCGGTCTGAGATCTGCTGGTTCCTCATTGAATCTTTGTATTTATTTTTATCAGATAGCTGACGGGGGAGTGTTTTGGTGAGAATGTGGTTAACAACAGCAGCAGAGCTCTGGGGGGGTTACCCTCTAATGATGACCAGATAGACATCAGAAACACACGAGGCTCACAGGAATAGATGGTCGATACTTTGGTGGGACGTAAGACAAAGATGTTTTTATCAAATTCTGTTGAAAACGATGTTAAGGTTTAGGTTCACTGAGAGTTTGAACACTGATGAGCATCCTGAACTTTAACTTCTTTAACTGTCGGGATGTAGAACATCAAGTCTCCACAAAATGGAGCAGCAGGTCTGTTTATGGTCTTTTCAAAGGAAATATTTTAACAGAAGTGCTGCACTGTTAAACCAGAGAGCATAGATGGTGGCGACTGAGTTTGTTTAACATCATTTCTTCACCTACGGTTTGAAGTTTTTCATGCTGTATTCTGAGTGCAGACACGACTAGTTTGACATTTAAGATGTGTGAAATGTATTAACATTCATATTAATGTAGGCAGACTTCCTTCTCTTGTGGCTGACATGAGCTGGTATGAAGTTCACACTGACCTGAAGTATCTCACATTAACACCAGTGAAAATTTAACTCTTGAGGGTTTCCACGGTTTCTTCTCATTCAGCTGTTTGATTCAACCATCAGAAGTGACTCAGTCAAGATGAGCGTTGTCTCACTTCCTCTTAGTTTGCTTTAATGACTTTCATACGAGAACATCAAACAATAACAGGCGATACAGAAATAACAGTAAATAATAAAAACAAATAAAACAACAAATCTTGAAAATGATCATAAAATAATTCTAATATAAAAACATTTATCAGCTATCAGTGTAAATTAACTGTAATGATATGAGCTGTGGGCCGGCGCGGTGGTACAGTGGTTAGCACTGTTACCTCACACAAGGTAACAGTGCAAGAATGTCGAGGGTTCAAATCCCGGTTGCTCCGGCCTTTCTGTGTGGAGTTTGCATGCTCTGTATTGGTTCTCTCCTCCCACCATCCAAAGACATGCAGGCTAGGTTAATTGGTGTGTCCTTAGGTATGAATGTGAGTGGTTGTGCGTCTATGTGTGGCCCTGTGATGGACTGGCGACCTGTCCAGGGTGTACCATACCATCGCCCGATGTCAGCTGGAATAGGCTCCAGCCCCTCTGCAACCCTGTACGCAGGATAAGTGGTTGACGATGGATGGATATGAGCTGTAACTACACTGTGGTCTCTTATTTGTTTAGTTAGTTAATGGTGGCGTAGAGGTCGCTGGGATCAGCTGAGGCTCCAGCAGAAGAAGAGGAAGCTTTCACGGTGCTGTAGGTCACTGCATCATCTTCATCATCACCATCTTTACCCAGAACCTGGAAAAGAGACAAACAGCACAACACAGAAATTACACAACATTAAATGAGACAGAATAATGCAGGTAAATGCAACATTATGATATCCAGCAGCACATAAACACAAAGCTCAATAATGAAACAGCAAACAACATTACAAAGAGCAACACAACACAAAACAGTGAGTCAGTGCAGTCAGTTCAGTTTGAAGATGTGCTGTTAAAGATCTGTTTGTACATGTACTGAGCTCTGGACGCTCGTTGTTGAGATATTTTGTTCTGGACCAAAGTGTTGGACACACTGACATCACAATCCTCACATGTAGACCTGGGCTTTAAAGGGAAAATAAAGAATCTGTCCTGTTTTTATACCTGAGAAGTGTTTTCATTCACTACCATCATCACTAGAACCAATCAGACAGCTTACCCGGCCTTTACTGTTGGTCTTCCTGGTGTAGCTGATGGAGGCGTAGGAAACACCATCTTCAGGATCAGCCTACACAGAGAAGACAACATAATGGCTGCTCAGTAACATGTGGACTTGATTGTGTTCTGGTCTGTTCTGGTGTCGTCCAGCTGCATCACCAGACTCCCCACTTCTTCTCTTGCAGAAAGAACTTAGATTCAAGAGTCACTGTGTGTCTCATAGAGCTACATTTTGAACAGCAAATCTAAAAACAGTGAGTGTAACTTTGTCCTGGGTGTAGTGTGAGATCATTTGATTACTCAGCCGTAAAACTCACAGTGTTTTCATCCATCTGTTTTTTTTTTCCTGAAGAGACAAAAGAGAGTCGATTTTAGCTTCAACAATAAAAATCCAGGTTCATCAAAAGTTAGTGTTTCTTAAAGTTTCATCTGTGGAAGCTCTCACCTTTAGTTTTCTTCCAAATGATGAGAGCAACAATAGTTATTAAGAGTGCTGGAACTCCCACAAACCACCACCGACCTTGAAAGCTTTGTTCAGCTTTGTGCAGACAGGGATTGGAGTTAAAAAACAAACTTTATTTACAATTAATCACATTACAGTCTCTACATGCTCCATTACATCGGTGAAAAAATGCAATGTTAATCAATTTCCGGATCAACTTTTTGTTTTATACTATGGGCAGTTTTGTCTTTCCAGAAGTGACTTGATAAAAGAAGCTTTTTAACTATAAAACCTGTACAGTACAACAAAGAATTACAAAATGACTAAATAAAAAGGTAAATAAATAAGTTAGGATGCGGAGAGAAAGATGCTGACAGGAAGACAGAGAGACTAGAAAAAAAGATGTAGTGTTACTACCTTGTGGTTTTGTTGATGTATCATTGGTTGCTGTAACATGTTTTGTGCTTTTATTAGTCCTCTTTGTTGATTTAGTTGTTGTTGTTATTGTGGCTGCTGCTGCTGTTGTTGATTTTGTTGTTGTTGATTTAGTTGTTGTTGTTGTTTGTGCTTCACCTGCATGAATGAAATAAAACAACCCAAGAAACTGTTCAGTTAGAAAATACCTCATGTTTACCATCTGCTGTCACTAAATGAGAAAGAATGATGTCATCTTAAAAAGTCATCAAATAAACAAATGTTTTGGTGGCTTTAGTCATCTTGAACAGCTCAGCATATTCTCACCTGTTTTCTCACCTGAGGACTGAGGGCTGAAGGTGAACAGCTGCACTTTTCCAGAGGAACCATCTGTCACTTCACACTTCAAGTTAGACTTTGATTTGTGACTAAAACGAGAATCCAGGAAAGACACAGTGGCGTAGCAGCCAGCCTGTGATGTCTTCATGTCTTTGTTATCTTTGTTCACATCTTTACCATCATACAGCCACTTCACTGTGTGTCTACACTGTTCATATGTCGACACAGAGCAGTTTAACGTCACATTATCAGCATCCTTACGTTCAGTCACTGGTGAAGATGGAGATATTGTGAGAGAAAGACAACAAGAGTAAAGTTAACTTCATCACTGTGATCATAAGAAGACGTCCTTCAACTTAAATGACAACATTGGTCATATTAACCATGTTCCCAATCAATACGACTCATATGAGCGTATCCTAAATTAGTGCCCTACCAGTGGCATTTGTCCATACTTCACACAACGGCAATTTCAAATCCGTTTCCTGACCGGACCTACGTTACATAGATCATGTTACCTGCGTACAGACGGAGACAAAAATACTGGCACCCTTCCATTAAAGAAAGTAACACCCACAATGGTTACTGAAATAACTCGAAACTGACAAAAGTAACAATGACAAAAATTTACTGTAAATTAACTGAAGAAAATCAGACATTGTTTTCAAATTGTGGTTCAACAGAATAAAAAAACAACTAATGAAACTGGCCTGGACAAAAATGAAGGTCCCTTAAGTTAATATTTTATTGCACAACTTTTTGAGGCAGTCACTGCAATCAAGCGATTTCTATAACTCTCAGTGAGACTTCACTTGTCAGCAGGTATTTTGGCCCACTGCTCATTAGCAAACTGCTCCAGCTGTTTCAGGTTGAAGGGTGGCTTCTCCAGACTGCATGTTTCAGCTCCTTCCACAGATGTTCAACAGGATTTAGATCAGGGCTCACAGGGGCCACTTCAGAATAGTCCGATATTTTGCTCTTAGCCATTCTTGGGTGTTTTTAGCTGTGTTTTGGGTCATTATTTTGTTGGAGGACCCGTGACCTGCGACTGAGACCAAGCTTCCACTGGGCAGCACATTTTTCCTCCAAAATGACTCGATAGTCTTGAGATTTCTTTGTACTCTGTACAGATTCAAGACACTCTGTGTCTGATGCAGCAAAGTAGCCCCAAAACATGACCGAGCCTCCTCCATGCTTCACAGTAGGTACAGTATTTCTTTGAATGCTTCGTTTTTGTGTCTGCAAACATAGAGCTGACGTGAATAATCAAACAGCTCCAGTTTTGTCTCATCTGTCCAAAGGACCTTGGAATTCATCTCTAATGTCTGTGGAAGTTGTACTGGGCTCTTTCGTTGATTTGTCATTAATTTTCCTCTTGCAGCTCCGTCCAGGGAGGTTGGCTTCAGTCCTGTTGGCCTAAAACTTCTGACTAACATGTGCACCTGTTGTCACAGGAACATCAAGCTGCTTGGAGATGGTCTTATAGCCTTTAGCTTTAACATGTTTGTTTATAATTTTCTTTCTAATGTTCTGAGACAGCTCTCTCCTTAGCTTTGTGTGGTCCATGTTCAGTGTGGTACACAATCATACCACAGTGAGTACTTTTCACCCTTTAAATAGGCAGACTGACTGATTACAAGTTTGAAGACACCTGTGATGCTAATGGCAGGACACACCTTAGATTAACATGTCCCTGTGGTTAAATTATTTCCAATCTTTTCTAGGGGGACCATATTATTTGTCCAGGCCAGTTTGATTAGTTTGTTTTTTGAAAAACATCTGTTGAATTACAACTCAAAAGAAATGTCTGATTTTCATCAGTTAATTGTCAGTAAATTCTAATTTATTATTACTTTGGTCAGTTTCAGGTTTTTTCAGAGACCATTGAGAGTTTTTCTTTCTATTTAGTACCAAGAATTCTGTCCACCTCTGTAACTTCATTAAAGCTAAATCAATCTTGTTCCACACAGAAACCCAAAGCTCTTGGGTGACAGCTGTCTATATTATGTGACCCGTCTTTCCCATGTACTAGCATTACACGGCCACTAGAGGTTGCTGACGTAAAGTAAATATGGGTCGTACTGACAGCATGGTTATTAAGACCTATATGGTCCTTTTTCTGTTGAGGATCTCGATATTTTGCAATGTTTCAGTATTTTGTTTTAACAAGACAGTTTGAGTGAAAACATTATGATGGAAATACTCACTGTTAATAACAGACACATGAACCTGAGAGTCTTCACCTTGTTTTGGTCCTCCTACTGTTTTGTATTGTTGACACATGTAACGACCAACATCCTTGACTGTGACTTTCTTTATAACCAGAGAACATTTCTCTGTAACACTCAGTCTGTCTGATTTAGCTTTGGGGTTTTCACGAATCTGCCCATGTTCAATCAGCGGTACTGCTGCTGTTTTTCCTGATCCACTGAAGAGCCATGTAGTATATTCACATTGTTGCTGACCGTCTATCACATTTTCACAAGGCAAAGCGACTTCATCTCCAACTCTGACAGTGAAGGAGAGGGGAAGTGTTTCAGCTGCTGCTGTTGAGAAAATGATGAAAAATAAAGTGAAATGAGAAAATGTCTGTTATGTTCATAGTTAGTGACGATTATTTCTTTATCCTTAGTTTCCAAGAGTTCACTAAACTCACCACATTAGAAACAACAGATTTGGTTTTCTTAGTTAAATCAAATGTAGCTAATAAAGAATCTTTAATAATATTGATCAAGTTATTTTTTACAATGTGCCTTCCATTTATATATGTGATATATGTATTCTTACCTGTAAACTGAAGCACCGCTGTAAGAAATAAAGAAATCCATTTGAACTCAACCATCATGATTCTCTCTGTCTCTCCTTCTTCTGTCTCTTGTTCTCGTGCTCTGAACTGTCTGAGTTTCTGAAGTAGTGTTTTAGTAGAGAGACGCTGCAGCTACTTCCTGTGGTTAGGATGATGTTACTTCCTTGTATTGACTTTTAGTCTATCTTAGATTTGTCTGAATTTCTTGTTGTTGTCCAAACAGCCAAAAACTCTGGTACAATTTTTTCTTTTACATTTTTGAAATGTAGTTTTCTCTCATCCACAGTGACTGACAGAGACCCCAAAGTCTTGATCAGCAATATGAGATGCAGCCATCAGAGATCACACGCTGTCCAGTCCCGTCACATTGACGTGTTTCATGTCCTGTAAGAAGAAGAGGAAGTCGAATGTGTGAAGACTGTTAGTTAAGATAAATGTTTGCAATAATGCAACTTGTTTGTTTTTTTAGATAGTGTTTGTTCAGACTGTCAGATGTGTGAATCTCTCCAAAACATCTTTTTATTTATGTTAATTTTCGACTTTAATCCTTTCCCTGTGTGTTTCACAGTGTGCGTGCGTGTGTGTGTGTGGACATGGTTGCCTTGGTGACGTGGGTGTAAGTGTGGATGACATGATCCAAGATAAGCTGCTATTGAATGTTGTTTAGTGCAATCTTTATCAAATCAAATTTGTGTTTAATGTGTTGTTTTGATGTTGTATGTTGGACGGAGGTCAGAGCCCTCTCTGTCATGACCGGAAGAGAGCCACGTCTGACTGACAGCTCGCCTCGACTCTACTCGCCTTCTTCTGGTTTTCCATTGTGGAAAAGTTGTACCTGTACCTGCTTCCAGGTACTTTTTTTTTGTGTCACCTCCGTCAAGGTTCCAAGTGTGCAGAGGCGATACTAAAATGTGACGTGAACACACAGCAAACTACTGATTGGTCAGAGAGAATAGTTGCTATTCACTGCATCATCATTGCGTATGCCTGACAGACAGAATGAAGCCTCACGGAGCTTGCAAGGTCGGCAAGCCACCCGCCACAGAGCCCTCTGGTCCCACAGTCACACAGACCACTGCAGCAACAACGGCAGAGGAAAACACAGCTGGAAGGTTTTCATGTCGCTTATCTGTCTTTACATTCTGAGTAATGTTGAAACTTTTTAACATAAATCAAGAGAAAGCTGTGTGGGTCGCTGGAGTGTCTGTCGCATTGAACATTACGTCGCAGCGGTAGTGAGTGGCGTTGCTATGACGACCAGCTACATTGAGGGGTACTATTGGCGCGTTCGAGACTGGTCGTAACTGGGATATTTCCCAGTTGAAACTTCCGACTTCCGACATCAAAGCGTTCCAGGTGCATGGTGGTGCGTGACGCCGAAAGTGAACGAAAATCATGGGTGACCATGACAAAGTGTACACACAGTTGCACCCTCAGCAGTGCTTTAGGTGTTAATTAAAAGGATGGCAGGATGCAACAACTGAAATAAATAGCCCATACATTACTAGTTATGTGTACCCCAAGTTGGTAGCCCTGAAGTAAGTCTATGTTGTCCGTTACACTTCCTAATGTTTTGGCATTTTTAACAATAACTTTTATGCAGAAAAGATGACTTTATGAGATTCTTTACTGTAGCCAGCTACTGTATGTGTAAAACATATTTCTACATCAATATATATGCAGAACAAATTTTACTGCATGATCGTATTTATTATTTTAATTCAAATACATGCAAATATACGTCTTGTTGCCGTTTAGTTTATGGTTTACCATTTACAAAGTGTGCTTCCATGGCGCTGACATTGTTTTCTGACGTCATTCAGCTGCTAC
>JALXJV020000017.1:9877652-9894615 GCA_024633595.2 Lepomis macrochirus
TCCAAACAGCCAAAAACTCTGGTACAATTTTTTCTTTTACATTTTTGAAATGTAGTTTTCTCTCATCCACAGTGACTGACAGAGACCCCAAAGTCTTGATCAGCAATATGAGATGCAGCCATCAGAGATCACACGCTGTCCAGTCCCGTCACATTGACGTGTTTCATGTCCTGTAAGAAGAAGAGGAAGTCGAATGTGTGAAGACTGTTAGTTAAGATAAATGTTTGCAATAATGCAACTTGTTTGTTTTTTTAGATAGTGTTTGTTCAGACTGTCAGATGTGTGAATCTCTCCAAAACATCTTTTTATTTATGTTAATTTTCGACTTTAATCCTTTCCCTGTGTGTTTCACAGTGTAGCAGTGCGTGTGTGTGTGTGGACATGGTTGCCTTGGTGACGTGGGTGTAAGTGTGGATGACATGATCCAAGATAAGCTGCTATTGAATGTTGTTTAGTGCAATCTTTATCAAATCAAATTTGTGTTTAATGTGTTGTTTTGATGTTGTATGTTGGACGGAGGTCAGAGCCCTCTCTGTCATGACCGGAAGAGAGCCACGTCTGACTGACAGCTCGCCTCGACTCTACTCGCCTTCTTCTGGTTTTCCATTGTGGAAAAGTTGTACCTGTACCTGCTTCCAGGTACTTTTTTTTTGTGTCACCTCCGTCAAGGTTCCAAGTGTGCAGAGGCGATACTAAAATGTGACGTGAACACACAGCAAACTACTGATTGGTCAGAGAGAATAGTTGCTATTCACTGCATCATCATTGCGTATGCCTGACAGACAGAATGAAGCCTACGGAGCTTGCAAGGCCGGCAAGCCACCCGCTCACAGAGCCCTCTGGTCCCACAGTCACACAGACCACTGCAGCAACAACGGCAGAGGAAAACACAGCTGGAAGGTTTTCATGTCGCTTATCTGTCTTTACATTCTGAGTAATGTTGAAACTTTTTAACATAAATCAAGAGAAAGCTGTGTGGGTCGCTGGAGTGTCTGTCGCATTGAACATTACGTCGCAGCGGTAGTGAGTGGCGTTGCTATGACGACCAGCTACATTGAGGGGTACTATTGGCGCGTTCGAGACTGGTCGTAACTGGGATATTTCCCAGTTGAAACTTCCGACTTCCGACATCAAAGCGTTCCAGGTGCATGGTGGTGCGTGACGCCGAAAGTGAACGAAAATCATGGGTGACCATGACAAAGTGTACATACAGTTGCACCCTCAGCAGTGCTTTAGGTGTTAATTAAAAGGATGGCAGGATGCAACAACTGAAATAAATAGCCCATACATTACTAGTTATGTGTACCCCAAGTTGGTAGCCCTGAAGTAAGTCTATGTTGTCCGTTACACTTCCTAATGTTTTGGCATTTTTAACAATAACTTTTATGCAGAAAAGATGACTTTATGAGATTCTTTACTGTAGCCAGCTACTGTATGTGTAAAACATATTTCTACATC
Organism: Lepomis macrochirus; assembly: GCA_024633595.2. Classification (NCBI taxonomy): domain Eukaryota; kingdom Metazoa; phylum Chordata; class Actinopteri; order Centrarchiformes; family Centrarchidae; genus Lepomis; species Lepomis macrochirus. The sequence continues at coordinate 9,879,111 of JALXJV020000017.1, forward strand.
AATATATATGCAGAACAAATTTTACTGCATGATCGTATTTATTATTTTAATTCAAATACATGCAAATATACGTCTTGTTGCCGTTTAGTTTATGGTTTACCATTTACAAAGTGTGCTTCCATGGGCGCTGACATTGTTTTCTGACGTCATTCAGCTGCTACTCGTGAATTTCCCAGTTCCGAGTTGCCGGGAACGCAGCATATCTCTGATTATTATGGAAAACAGAGGACGGCCAAACTGAGTCGAGTTGAGCTGGTACTGGAAATGGAAAAACGGCAAAAGATGTGGACGTAGCCATTGTGAGGTCACCCATTGGTTTGTAGACTGCCAGTTTGAAGCATGAGTTTGGCAGTAAGGCCACCGCCATGTTAACTTGTTGCAATCAGGGCCACCGGACGTGACGATATTTGGACGAGGCGGAGGTGCTAGCAAGCTTGGTTCGCTAGGTGCAGCTGTAATTCTCCTTACTGTGATTTTAACTGGAATGCTAATGTTGGCTAGCTAAAAACTGGCTTAAAAACAATGTACTTACCGGAAAAATGAACAGCTGACTCCTAATAAACTTTTTTCAGCGGCGCTGGTTGAATTTACACAGTGCAGTGGCTACCAGTCTCTCTAGCCTGATTGATAGGTCACCTGTTAGCGACTTGTCAACCACAAGGTAGTCCCGCCCTGCAGCATACACTGCTTTATTGTCTATTTTCCTCTAAACGGGACCAATGAATTTACTAAATGAACATCATGCTGTGTTGAAGAAGACTTTAAACTAACGATTGAGATCATAAACTCATTAGCAAAGTGTTTACTGAGGTAATAAATCAGGTGAGAAGTAGGGTCATTTTACTATTATTTCTAATGGAACAGGACTTCCTTTGCAACCAGTGGAGTCGTCCCCTGCTCTCCGTTGCAAGTTTAAGTTACTTCCTTATTGGCTTCATTTGTGAGAGCCGGAGGTTGTCGCTCGGTTACACCTTTGTCACCTCCTTCGGCGTCTAGCACCAACTCACCATAGTTCAGCGCACTTGGGGAAGCTCTTTAGCGCCATTGTTTACTGCTAAAAGTAAGCCTATAGCCTAAATACAGAAAAGTCAAAATGAGGAGGTGGTTGAGGTGCATGGGTGGGCCAGTGCTGCAGAAATGATGCTAACAGGGCATTAAAGAAGTGAGACCAAGAGGTCTTGACCAAGCATACACGTGTGACGCCCTGGGCTGAGAACGGGTTGGTTTATTAGAAAACAGGATTCAAGGTGAACAGACAGGTGAAGAGTCAAACTCCTCTCCCAACAGAATCTAACTCCTGATGTCCATGGTGCAATATGGTGATACTGTAGCAGCTGGTGAAGAACACAGAGAAGATGATATTTTACTGGTCTGAGAGGCTCACAGGACACTTGACACTTTAGTGGGACTTAAGACAACAAGGTTTTTTAATCAAATTCCGTTGAAAACCATGTTAAGGTTTAGGATCACTGAAACTGGTTTCATTACAGAGTTTTAACACTAATGAGCGTCCTGATTGAACTGTCTAACTGTCGGGACCGAGAGCATCAAGCCTCCACAAAATGTAGCAGCAGGTCTGTTCATTGTTCATTCATCGCTCCACAATTTAACCAGAGAGCATAGTGGTGACTGAGTTAGTTTGACGTCATTTCTTCACCTGTGGTTTCGAGGTTTTTGCAGACACGACTAGTTTAACATTTAAGATGTGTGAAATGTTATTTACATTAATATTTGGTCATTGTAGGTGGTCATGTGCTTTCAGAACACCTAAACGTCTGTAGTTATTACATCTCTGTGCATTATCAGGTCACTTTGGGTCCATTTCGATCTGTATTTACTATTTAGATACATTTGAGTGCCCAGTGAGAACAGAGCTGTTCAACACAACAGAGGGAAGGTTTACTACTAGAAGTGGACAAGAGGAGGGAGGTTGTGCTGCTAGAGACAGGACATACATAGTAAAGAATATTCACTTTCCATTAAGAGACTGTTACTACATGAAGGAATCACAAAATACACTCTAGAATGAAGTGGTAAATATTTATTTATTATAGATATCAGATATAATAAAGAAGAGACTCATACTGGCTTCATTAAGGTTGAAACCCCCTGCAAGTTAAACACATACACATCCCAACAAATATGTCAACAACAAAGCTAAATGAAGGTGATTTAAAATGAGTTAAGTGTCTTGCTCAGGGACACAATGGTGGATGTCACTGTGGAGAATTGAACCTGGATCTACCACAACAAAGGCATGTAACTGCTGCATCCTCACCTCCTAGACAATTTAAGGAAGTTAACAAGAGTTAAATGCTCGTTCCTGTTAAATGAAGCTGAAATCCAGCTGCTGTGTTGCAGAAAATAAAGATTTTCACAAATGATGCAGGAAAAGACATTTTATAAAACTCACAGTGGGCTTCCTGATATGAGATGAAATCAAGACTTGAATATTGTTGTTCAAAGTCAGACTGAAACAGAAACAACTGAACACAAAAAATAATAAAAAAACAAAACAATAAATGATCTTAAATGATTATTCTCTAATGGCTTCAACTCCTCATGTAAATGTGCTGTTATTTAACTGCAGTGGAGTCTTTTCTCTGATGAGCTGATGTTGATCTGGAAGTTGTTGATCAGTGGAGTCTGACAGAGGCAGAAGGGTCTCCAGAGTTTTCATAGTTCACTACACCATCATCTTCATCTTCATCATTATTCACCTGTGAAACACAAACAAACCCTCACTCTGACACACTTTCACTGACAACTTTCACATCACTGACCCACATTTAACACAAGGAAACAAGAAGTAATCTTACAGTCCCTGAACGCACCATCAGTTACTGTTACATGTTTCTGCCACTGACAGAGGAAGTGTTTCTGTGGTAACGAAGGACATGTAAATGAAAAAGAAAAAACTACATACTGTATATTCGCCCAAACTAACCCCAAATCCAAAATGTTCCTCCCAGTTCACTGCTGATGTTTTGAAACTGAACACAGTTCACAGTTGAGTCAGCAGACCTTGAGTAGCATAATACTGTCTGATCTGATCTTTATCTGACTGGCTGCTGGACAGTTTGCATTGGAACTACATTCTGTAGTAGTATAGTAAGGTGGACATTATCTTTCCAAATTAAAACAAAACTATCAATTGGTACGGTTTAAAGCCTCTAGAGGTTAAGTGAGAAAACACTGCATGATGATGTAATTTAGGTGAACTGACCCTTTAATCTGGAACTCATAATGTTCAGTTTGTACTGACACTGTGTCAAAGACGTGTTGATTCAGATCTTTGGAAGCTGTAGTTTGTGTTGGAGTAATTAAATTGTCATGTTTATCTAATATTTGCATCTATGTAATTTTTAGTTTATACAGAGTTTTATATTGTAAAATAATTTTGCTTTTCCCTGCAATGAATCCTTTGAGTTTTGCTGCTGCGATCACTTCAATAAAACACAGTGAGTCCTGTTTGTCTTCTTCTATCTATATCTACACTTCAGAATGAAGAACAGATGTCACAAACACTGGTTTGCTGTGTAAAGTACCAACTGTAAAAACATTATAAACTCACTGTGTTTTCATCCATCTGTGTTTTTGTCCCTGAAAAGAAAAGAAAGAGTCGACTTTAGTTTCCACAGTGAAAATCCAGGTTTATCAAAACTTCCTGTTTCTCAGTTTCATCTGTGAATGTTCTCACCTTTAGTTCTTGTCCAGATGTTGACTGCCACAACAATTATTATGAGTGCTGCTAAACCCACAGACACAATGATGAACCTCAACCTGTCTGGAATAAAGATGAAAACATAAGAAATATTTCAGATGTCACTACTTCTACTACCTCATCTAATCTACATCTTTAGATAGAAGTATTAAAAAAGCACAGAAACATACACACACACCGCACAAAGCTATTACGTATTAAATATGAATTGAGTAGCATAATGTTTTTATTAAATTCAAGTAAATAATTATTTTAAGTCCATCCATTTCTATGAAATCCTTCATACTTTTGCCGGCATCATTTCACTTTAAGTGATATTGAAAAGGACTTAAGAAGTCTCAAATTTAACTTTGAGAACCCTGGGGGTACCCTGCTATATCTCAAGATGCTTAAATCTTAGTGTGTGCGTGTCTACAACCTGCTGTAGGATTTTCACCGTCTTTTCCTCGTGAAACTTTTCTTCTAAACCAAAATCAACACACTTCAAACACACACAGAGATTCTGGAGAAAGATTAGTTATGGGAGCCTTGTAGTTTCATTGAAGTATCATTAATTGTTGATTTTGTGCTGTTTTCTGGTGTTCTTTTCGATTGACTTGTTGTTCTTGTTGATTTAGTTGTTGTTGTTGTTTTTTGTGCATCACCTGCATGAATAACTCAACGCAAGAAACTGTTCAGTTAGAAAATCCCTCATGTTTACCATCTGCTGTCACTAAATGAGAAAGAATGATGTCATCTTAAAAAGTCATCAAATAAACAAATGTTTTGGTGGTTTTAGTCATCTTGAACAGTTCAGCATATTCTCACCTGTTTTCTCACCTGAGGACTGAGGGCTGAAGGTGAACAGCTGCACTTTTCCAGAGTAACCATCTGTCACTTCACACTTCAAGTTAGACTTTGATTTGTAACTAAAATGAGAATCCAGGAAAGACACAGTGGCGTAGCAGTCAGCCTGTGATGTCTTCACGTCTTTGTTATCTTTGTTCACATCTTTACCCTCATACAGCCACTTCACTGTGCGTTCACAGTGATAATATGTTGACACAGAGCAGGTTAACTTCACATCATCAGCGTCCTTATGTTCAGTCACTGGTGAAGATGGAGATATTGTGAGAGAAAGACAACAAGAGCAAAGTTAACTTCATGATCATAAGAAGAAGTCCTTCAACAACATTTGTCATATTAACCATGTTCCCAATCAATACAACTCATATGAGCGTATCCTAAATTAACGCCCCTACCAGTGACATTTGTTCATACTTCACACAACAGCAATTTCAAACCGTTTCCCGACCTACGTGACATACAGTCAGGTCCATAAATATTGGGACATTGACACAATTCTAATATTTTTGGCTCTATACACCACCACAATGGATTTGAAATGAAACGAACAAGATGTGCTTTAACTGCAGACTTTCAGCTTTAATTTGAGGGTATTTACATCCAAATCAGGTGAACGGTGTAGGAATTACAACAGTTTGTAAATGTGCCTCCCACTTTTTAAGGGACCAAAAGTAATGGGACAATTGGCTTCTCATCTGTTCCATGGCCAGGTGTGTGCTATTCCCTCATTATCCCATATACAAGGAGCAGATAAAAGGTCCAGAGTTCATTTCAAGTGTGCTATTTGCATTTGGAATCTGTTGCTGTCAACTCTCAATATGAGATCGAAAGAGCTGTCACTATCAGTGAAGCAAGCCATCATCAGGCTGAAAAAACAAAACAAACCCATCAGAGAGATAGCAAAAATATTAGGTGTGGCCAAATCAACTGTTTGGAACATTCTTAAAAGAAAGAACGCACCGGTGAGCTCAGCAACACCAAAAGACCTGGAAGACCACGGAAAACAACTGTGGTGGATGACCGAAGAATTCTCTCCCTGGTGAAGAAAACACCCTTCACAACAGTTGGCCAGATCAAGAACACTCTCCAGGAGGTAGGTGTTTGTGTGTCAAAGTCAACAATCAAGAGAAGACTTCACCAGAGTAAATACAGAGGGTTTACCACAAGATGTAAACCATTGGTGAGCCTCAAAACAGGAAGGCCAGATTAGAGTTTGCCAAACAACATCTAAAAAACCGCCACAGTTCTGGAACAACATCCTATGGACAGATGAGACAAAGATCAACTTGTACCAGAGTGATGGGAAGAGAAGAGTATGGAGAAGGAAAGGAACTGCTCATGATCCAAAGCACACCACCTCATCAGTGAAGCATGGTGGTGGTAGTGTCATGGCTTGGGCATGTATGGCTGCCAATGGAACTGGTTCTCTTGTATTTATTGATGATGTGACTGCTGACAAAAGCAGCAGGATGAATTCTGAAGTGTTTCGGGCAATATTATCTGCTCATATTCAGCCCAATGCTTCAGAACTCATTGGACGGCGCTTCACAGTGCAGATGGACAATGACCCGAAGAATACTGCAAAAGCAACCAAAGAGTTTTTTAAGCGAAAGAAGTGGAATGTTATGCAATGGCCAAGTCAATCACCTGACCTGAATCCGATTGAGCATGCATTTCACTTGCTGAAGACAAAACTGAAGGGAAAATGCCCCAAGAACAAGCAGGAACTGAAGACAGTTGCAATAGAGGCCTGGCAGAGCATCACCAGGGATGAAACCCAGCGTCTGGTGATGTCCATGCGTTCCAGACTTCAGGCTGTAATTGACTGCAAAGGATTCGCAACCAAGTATTAAAAAGTGAAAGTTTAATTTATGATTGTTAATCTGTCCCATTACTTTTGGTCCCTTAAAAAGTGGGAGGCACATATATAAACTGTTGTAATTCCTACACCATTCACCTGATTTGGATGTAAATACCCTCAAATTAAAGCTGAAAGTCTGCAGTTAAAGCACATCTTGTTCGTTTCATTTCAAATCCATTGTGGTGGTGTATAGAGCCAAAAATATTAGAATTGTGTCAATGTCCCAATATTTATGGACCTGACTGTAGATCATGTTACCTACGTACAGATGGAGACAAAAATACTGGCACCCTTCCATTAAAGAAAGTAACACCCACAATGGTTCCTGAAATAACTTCGAAACTGACAAAAGTAATAAAGAAAACTGTAAATTAACTGATGAAAATCAGACATTGTTTTCAAATTGTGGTTCAACAGAATAATAAAAAAACAACAACTAATGAAACTGGCCTGGACAAAAATGAAGGTCCCTGAAGTTAATATTTTATTGCACAACTTTTTGAGGCAGTCACTGCAATCAAGCGATTTCTATAACTCTCAGTGAGACTTCACTTGTCAGCAGGTATTTTGGCCCACTGCTCATAAGCAAACTGCTCCAGCTGTTTCAGGTTGAAGGGTGGCTTCTCCAGACTGCATGTTTCAGCTCCTTCCACAGATGTTCAACAGGATTTAGATCAGGGCTCACAGGGGCCACTTCAGAATAGTCCGATATTTTGCTCTTAGCCATTCTTGGGTGTTTTTAGCTGTGTTTTGGGTCATTATCTTGTTGGAGGACCCGTGACCTGTGACTGAGACCAAGCTTCCACTGGGCAGCACATTTTTCCTCCAAAATGACTCGATAGTCTTGAGATTTCATTGTACTCTGTACAGATTCAAGAAACTCTGTGTCTGATGCAGCAAAGTAGCCCCAAAACATGACTGAGCCTCCTCCATGCTTCACTGTAGGTACAGTGTTTCTTTGTATGCTTCATTTTTGCGTCTGCAAACATAGAGCTGACGTGAATTGCCAAACAACTCCAGTTTTGTCTCATCTGTCCAAAGGACCTTGGAGTTCATCTCTAATGTCTGTGGAAGTTGTACTGGGCTCTTTCGTTGATTTGTCATCAATTTCCTTTTGCGTCTCCGTCCAGGGAGGTTGGCTTCAGTCCTGTGGACCAAAGATTTCTGACTAATATGTGCAGCTGTTGTCACAAAAAACATAAAGCTGCTTGGAGATGGTCTTATAGCCTTTGGCTTTAACGGGTTTGTTTATAATTTTCTTTCTAATCTCCTGAGACAGCTCTCTCCTTAGCTTTGTGTGGTCCATGTTCAGTGTGGTACTACTACAATCATACCACAGTGAGTACTTTTATGCTAATGGCAGGACACACCTTAGATTAACATGTCCCTGTGGTTAAATTATTTCCAGCCTTTTCTAGGGGTACCATATTATTTGCCCAGGCCAGTTTCATTAGTTTGTTTTTTGAAAAGCTTCTGTTGAATTACAACTCTAAAACCAATGTCTGATTATCATCAGTTATTGTCAGTAAATTCTAATTTATAATTACTTTTGTCAGTTTCAGGTTATTTCAGGGACCATTGAGAGTACAAAGAATTCTGTCCACCTCTGTAAGTTCATTAAAGCTAAATCAATCTTGTTCCACACAGAAACCTAAAGCCGGTCTCTTGGGTGACAGCTGTTCATATTATGTGACCTGTATTTCTCATGTACTAGCGTTACACGGTCACTAGAGGTTGCTGATGTAAAGTAGATATGGGTCGTACTTACAGCATGGTTATTACGACCTGTATGGGCCTTTTTCTGTTGAGGATCTCGATATTTTGCAATGTTTCAGTATTTTGTTCTAACAAGACAGTTTGAGCTGAAAACATTATGATGGAAATATTCACTGTTAATAACAGACAGATGAACCACAGAGTCTGGAGCTTGTTTTGTTCTGATTTGTTGAACTGCTGACAGTCATAACGACCAGCATCCTCGACTGTGACCTTCTTTATAACCAGAGAACATTTCTCTGTAACACTCAGTCTGTCTGATTTATTTTTGGCGTTTCCACCAATCTGCCCAAGCATAATCAGCTCTACTGCTGTTGTGTTTCCTGAACCACTGAAGACCCATGTAGTATATTCACATTGTTGCTGACCGCCTATCACATTTTCACAAGGCAAAGTGACTTCATCTCCAACTCTGACAGTGCCTTCACTGAGGGGAAGTGTTTCAGCTGCTGCTGTTGAGAAAATGATGCAAAATAAAGTGAAATGAGAAAATGTCTGTTATGTTCATAGTTAGTGACGATTATTTCTTTATCCTTAGTTTCCAAGAGTTCACTAAACTCACCACATTAGAAACAACAGATTTGGTTTTCTTAGTTAAATCAAATGTAGCTAATAAAGAATCTTTAATAATATTGATCAAGTTATTTTTTACAATGTGCCTTCCATTTATATATGTGATATATGTATTTTTACCTGTAAACTGAAGCACCGCTGTAAGAAATAAAGAAATCCATTTGAACTCAACCATCATGATTCTCTCTGTCTCTCCTTCTTCTGTCTCTTGTTCTCGTGCTCTGAACTGTCTGAGTTTCTACAGTAGTGTTTTAGTAGAGAGACGCTGCAGCTACTTCCTGTGGTTAGGATGATGTCACTTCCTCATATTGACTTTTAGTCTATCTTAGATTTGTCTGAATTTCTTGTTGTTGTCCAAACAGCCAAAAACTCTGGTACAATTTTTTCTTTTACATTTTTGAAATGTAGTTTTCTCTCATCCACAGTGACTGACAGAGACCCCAAAGTCTTGATCAGCAATATGAGATGCAACCATCAGAGTTCACACGCTGTTCAGTCCCGTCACATTGACGTGTTTCATGTCCTGTAAGAAGAAGAGGAAGTCGAATGTGTGAAGACTGTTAGTTAAGATAAATGTTTTCAATAATGCAACTTGTTTGTTTTTTCAGATAGTGTTTGTTCAGCCTGTTCGTATTCCTCTCATATCCTTGTGTAACAGGTGTGTGAATCTCTCCAAAACCTCTTTTTAGTTATGTTAATTTCGGACTGTAATCCTTTCCCTGTGTGTTTCACAGTGTGTGTGTTTGGACATGGTTGCCTTGGTGACGTGGGTGTAAGTGTGCATGACATGATCCAAGATAAGCTGCTATTGAATGTTGTTTTAGTGCAATCTTTATCAAATCAAATTCTATTGTTTTGATGTTGTATGTTGGACGGAGGTCAGAGCCTCTCTGTCATGACCGAAGAGAGCCACGCCTGACTGACAGCTCGCCTCGACTCTACTCGCCTTCTTCTGGTTTTCCATTCTGGAAAAGTTGTACCTGTGCCTGCTTCCAGGTATTTTTTTTGTGTCACCTCTGTCGAGGTTCCAAGTGTGCAGAGGCGATACTAAAATGTGACATGAGCATACAGCAAACTGCTGATTGGTCAGAGAGAATAGTCGCTATTCACTGCATCATCATTGCGCATGCCTGACAGACAGAGAGAAGCCTCACGGAGCTTGCGAGGTCGGCCAGCCACCCGCCACAGAACCCTCTGGTCCCGCCGTCACACAGACCACTGCAGCAACAACGGCAGAGGAAAACACGGCTGGAAGGTTTTCATGTCGCTCATCTGTCTTTACATTCTGAGTAATGTTGAAACTTTTTAACCTAAATCAAGAGAAAGCTGTGTGGGTCACTGGAGTGTCTGTCGCATTGAACATTACGTGGAAGCGGTAGTGTGGCGCTGCTATGACTGATCCAGCTACATTGAGGGGTACCATCTCTGGGTATTATGGAAAACAGAGGATGGCCAAACTGAGTTGAGTTGAGCTGGTACGGCTAATGGAAAAAAGGGAAAAGAAGTGGACGTAGCCATTGTGAGGTCACCCATTGGTTTGTAGACTGCCAGTTTGAAGCATGACTTTGGCAGTAAGGCCGCCGCCATGTTAATTTTTTGCAATCAGGGCCACCGGACGTGACGATATTTGGACGAGGCGGAGGTGCTAACAAGCTTGGTTCGCCAGGTGCAGCTGTAATTCTCCTTACTGTGATTTTAACCGGAATGCTAATGTTGGCTAGCTAAAAACTGGCTTAAAACAATGTACTTACCGGAAAAATGAACAGCCGACTCCTAATAAACTTTTTCAGCGGCACTGGTTGAATTTACACAGTGCAGTGGGTACCAGTCTCTCTAGCCTGATTGATAGGTCACCTGTTAGCGACTTGTCAACCACAAGGTAGTCCCGCCCTGCAGCATACACTGCTTTATTGTCTATTTTCCTCTAAACGGGACCAATAACTTTACTAAATGAACATCATGCTGTGTTGAAGAAGACTTTAAACTAACGATTGAGATCATAAACTCATTAGCAAAGTGTTTACTGAGGTAATAAATCAGGTGAGAAGTAGGGTTATTTTACTATTATTTCTAAAGGAACAGAACTTCCCGAGGTTGTCGCTCGGTTACACCTTTGTCATCTTCTTCGGCGTCTAGCACCAACTCACCATAGTTCAACACACTTGGGGAAGTTCTTTAGCCATTGTTTACTGCTAAAAGTAAGCCTATATCCTAAATACAGAAAAGTCAAAATGAGGAGGTGGTTGAGGTGCATGGGTGGGTCAGTGCTGCATATGCAGAAATGATGCTAACAGGGCATTAAAGAAGTGATGCCAAGAGGTCTTGACCAAGCATACATGTGTGACGCCCTGGGCTAAGAACGGGTTGGTTTATTAGAAAACAGGATTCAAGGTGAACAGACAGGTGAAGAGTCAAACTCCTCTCCCTCCAGAATCTGACTCCTGATGTCCATGATGCAATATGGTGATACTGTAGCAGCTGGTGAAGAACACAGATAAGATGATATTTTACCAGTCTGAGCTCTGCTGGTTCCTCATTGTATGTTTGCAGTTATTTTTTGTTAGAGATCTGAAGAGGAAGTGTTTCAGTGATAATGTGGTTAACAACAGCAGCAGAGCTCTGGAGGTTTGACCCTCTAATGATGACCAGATAAACATCAGAAACACAATAGTAGCAGCTGTGTTCATGATTTCAAAGGAAATGGTTTGACATAAATAAACATTTTCATCTCCACAACTAGAGAGAACAGACAGTGGTGACTGAGTTTGTTTGACAAGTCTTTACCTGCAGTTTGGAGGTTTTTCATGCTGTATGCTGACTGCAGACACGACTAGTTTGACATTTAAGATGTGTGAAACGTATTTACATTCATATTAGGTCAGAATAGCTGGTCCAGAGCATCTTGTATATAGTTATTACATCTTTGCACATTATCAGGTCACTTTAGATTCTATAGAAGCTGGTAAAGAACACAGATAAGATGGTATTTACTGGTCTGAGATCATCTGGTTCCTCATTGTATCTTTGAAGTTATTTTTAACAGAGATCTGCAGGGGGGAGTGTTTTGGTGAGAATGTGAATATTTTACTGGTCTGAGAGACTCACAGGACACTTGACACAACGCAACACAACGAGGTTTTTTAATCAAATTCTGTTGAAAACGATGTTAAGGTTTGAATCACTGAAACTGGTTTCATTACAGAGTTTTAACACTAATGAGCGTCCTGATTGAACTGTCTAACTGTCGGGACTGAGAGCATCAAGCCTCCACAAAATGGAGCAGCAGGTCTGTTCATTGTGTTTTCAAAGGAAATGTATGAACATAAATAAACATTTTGCGCTCCACAATTTAACCAGAGAGCATAGACAGTGGTGACTGAGTTAGTTTGACGTCACTTCTTCACCTGTGGTTTGGACGTTTTTGCAGACACGACTAGTTTGACATTTAAGATGTGTGAAATGTTATTTACATTCATGTTAGGTCATTGTAGGTGGTCATGTGCTTTCAGAACACCTAAACGTCTGTAGTTATTACATCTCTGCATTATCAGGTCACTTTGGGTCCATTCGATCTGTATTTAGATACATTTGAGTGCCCAGTGAGAACAGAGCTGTTCAACAGAGGGAAGGTTTACAACTAGAAGTGGACAAGAGGAGGGAGGTTGTGCTGTTAGAGACAGGACATACATAGTAAAGAATATTCACTTTACATTAAGACACTTTTACTAGATGAAGGAATCACAAAATACACTCTAGAATTAAGTGGTAAACATTTCTTTATTATAGATATCAGATATAATAAAGAAGAGACTCATACTGACTTCATTAAGGTTGAAACCCCCTGCAAGTTAAACACGTACACATCCCAACAAATAGGTCAACAACAAAGCTAAATGAAGGTGATTTAAAATGAGTTCTTCTGACACACAGAGACATGAAACTAAGCTCAAGCTGCTGTAGCTTCAAAAACAAACAGTAAACCATAAAATCAGGTCTGAATTCTTCAGCTGGAAGACATTACATTACATTTAGCTGACACTTTTATCCAAAGCGACTTACGATTGCTATATGTCAGAGATCACACGCCTCTGGAGAAACTAGGCGTTAAGTGTCCTGCTCAGGGACACAATGGTGGATGTCACTGTGGAGAATTGAACCTGGATCTACCACACCAAAGGCATGTGACTTATCCACTACTACATCCAATTTAAGGAAGTTAACAAGAGTTAAATGCTCGTTCCTGTTAAATGAAGCTGAAATCCAGCTGCTGTGTTGCAGAAAATAAAGATTTTCACAACTGATGCAGGAAAAGACATTTTATAAAACTCACAGTGGGCTTCCTGATATGAGATGAAATCAAGACTTGTTCAAAGTCAGACTGAAACAGCTGAACACAAAAAAATTAAAAAAAACAAAACAATAAATGATCTTAAATGATTATTCTCTAATGGCTTCAACTCACTCGTGTAAATGTGCTGTTATTTAACTGCAGTGGCGTATTTTCTCTGATGAGCTGATGTTGATCTGGAAGTTGTTGATCAGTGGAGTCTGACAGAGGCAGAAGGGTCTCCAGAGTTTTCATAGTTCACCACACCATCATCTTCATCTTCATCATTATTCACCTGTGAAACACAAACAAACCCTCACTCTGACACACTTTAACTGACAACTTTCACATCACTGACCCACATTTAACACAAGGAAACAAGAAGTAATCTTACAGCCCCTGAACGCACCGTCTGTTACTGTTACATGTTTCTCCCACTGACAGAGGAAGTGTTTCTGTGGTAACGAAGGACATGTAAATGAAAAAGAAAAAACTATATACTATATATTATCCCAAACATACCCCAAATCCAAAATGTTCCTCCCAGTTCACTGCTGATGTTTTGAAACTGAACACAGTTCACAGTTGAGTCAGCAGACCTTTGATTAGCATAATACTGTCTGATCTGATCTTTATCTGACTGGCTGCTGGACAGTTTGCATTGGAACTACATTCTATAGTAGTATAGTAAGGTGGACATTATCTTTCGAAATTAAAACAAAACTATCAGTTGGTTAAGTAAGAAAACATTTAGGTGAACTGACCCTTTAATCTGGAACTCATAATGTTCAGTTTGTACTGACACTGTGTCAAAGACGTGTTGATTCAGATCTTTGGAAGCTGTAGTTTGTGTTGGAGTAATTAAATTGTCATGTTTATCTAATATTTGCATCTATGTAATTTTTAGTTCATAGAGTTTTATATTGTAAAATAATTTTGCTTTACCCTGCAATGAATCCTTTGAGCTTTGCTGCTGCGATCTCTGTCTTCTTCTATCTATATCTGCACTTCAGCATGAAGAACAGATGTCACAAACACTGGTTTGCTGCAAAAACATTATAAACTCACTGTGTTTTCATCCATCTGTGTTTTTGTCCCTGAGAAGAAAAGAGAAAGAGTCAACTTTAGTTTCCACAGTGAAAATCCAGGTTTATCAAAACTTCCTGTTTCTGAGTTTCATCTGTGAATGTTCTCACCTTTAGTTCTTGTCCAGATGTTGACTGCCACAACAATTATTATGAGTGCTGCTAAACCCACAGACACAATGATGAACCTCAACCTGTCTGAAACGAAACATGAAAACATAACAAATATTTCAGCTGTGGTGATGAGTAAATGAGTCACCACACGTTACCCGTGGGGCTTTAGAAATATTAAAAAAGCACACAAACATACACACACACACCTCACAAAGCTATTATGTATTTAATATGAATCGAGTGGCATAATATGTTTCATTAAATTCAAGTTAATAATTTTTTTAGGGCTTAAATCTATGAAATCCTTCATACTTTTGTCAGTATGGCCGTGAAGCTGCCATCATTTCACTCTAAGTGGTAAAGGTCTTAAGAAGTCTCAAATTTAACTTTGAGAACCCTGAGGGTACCTGCTATATCTCAAGATGCTTAAATCTTAGTGTGTGCATGTCTACAACCTGCTGTGAGATTTTCATCGTCTTTTCCTCGTGAAACTTTTGTTCTAAACCAAAGTCAACACACTTCAAACACACACAGAGATTCTGGATTCTAGTTTCAGCCTCGTAGTTTCGTTGAAGTAAATGTAAATGCTCTGTATTTGTATAGCGCCTTTCTAGTCTTTTCGACCACTCAAAGCGCTTCTACACTACATCTGCATTCACCATTCACACACTGACAAACAGAAACTAACATTCACACACACACACATTCATACACTGGCGGAACAGCTGCCAGGGGCAATTCAGGGTTCAGTGTCTTGCCCGAGGACACTTCAACACGCAGCCAGGGGGTGAAGCCCAGGGATTGAACCGCCGACCTTCCGATTAACAACCAACCCGCTCTACCTCCTGAGCCACAGTCACCAGAGTCATCGATGGTTGATTTTGTGCTGTTTTCAGGTGTTTCAGGTGAGAAAGATGCTGATAGGAAGACAGAGAGACTCTAAAGATAGATGAGTTACTACCTTGTGGTTTTGTTGATGTATCATTGGTTGCTGTTGTGGCTGTAACATGTTTTGTGCTTTTATAAGTTGTCCTCTTTGTTGTTGTTGTTGTTGCTGCTGCTGTTGTTGATTTAGTTCTTGTTGTTTGTGCGTCACCTGCATGAAATAACACAATGCAAGAAACTGTTCAGTTAGAAAATCCCTCATGTTTACCATCTGCTGTCACTAAATGAGAAAGAATGATGTCATCTTAAAAGTT
>JALXJV020000017.1:9895115-9973872 GCA_024633595.2 Lepomis macrochirus
AGCATACTTCAATCAACTTTTATATGGACAGAGTGAAGTTCAACGGCACCTGACGTCACCATGTAAACCATGTCAACACACACACACACACACACACACACACACACACACACACACACAGGCAATGGATCAAAGTCCCAAAAATAAGGATTGAAGAATAAATAAAAAGATGTTTTGTTGAAATTCCCAAGCATATAGTATCACCTGTTACAGAGGTATTTGACAGGAATGAGAACATCTCGGGTTACATATGTAACCCTTGTTCCCCGAGAAGGGGAACGAGACACTGCGTCGGTGACGACACTATGGGAACGCATAGTGTCGCCACCGACGCAGGTCGAGGTCCCTCAAAGGGGAACAGGCTGAATAAACACTATTCAAAATAAACAAAAGTTGTATTATTGCAAACATTTATCTTCACTAAGAATCTTCACACCTTCAAACTCCTTTTCTTCTTCTTTGCAGGTGGTGAAACACGTCATTGTCACAAATAGACCGTGGGACTGGACAGCATGTGAACTCTGATGGCTGCATCTCATATTGCTGATCAAGAATTTGGGGCCTCTGTCAGTCACTGTGGATGAGAGAAAACTACATTTCAAAAATGTAGTAAAGAAAACTGTAAAGAGTTTAAGGCTGTTTTGACATCGATAAGAAATTCAGAGAAATGGAAATCTAAAACAGCCTAAGTCAGAATGAGGAAGTGACATCATCCTAACCACAAGAAAAAGCTGCAGCGTCTCTCTACTAAAACACTACTGTAGAAACTCAGACCGTTCAGAGCACGAGAACAAGAGACAGAAGAAGGAGAGACAGAGAGAATCATGATGGTTGAGTTCAAATGGATTTATTTATTTCTTACAGCGGTGCTTCAGTTTACAGGTAAGAATACATATATCACATATATAAATGGAAGGCACATTGTAAAAAATAACTTGATCAATATTATTAAAGATTCTTTATTAGCTACATTTGATTTAACTAAGAAAACCAAATCTGTTGTTTCTAATGTGGTGAGTTTAGTGAACTCTTGGAAACTAAGGATAAAGAAATAATCGTCACTAACTATGAACATAACAGACATTTTCTCATCTCACTTTATTTTTCATCATTTTCTCAACAGCAGCAGCTGAAACACTTCCCCCTCTCCTTCACTGTCAGAGTTGGAGATGAAGTCACTTTGCCTTGTGAAAATGTGACAGACAGTCAGAGAAAATATGAAAATACGACATGGACGTTTGCTGGTTCAGGAAACACAGCAGCAGTAGAGCTGATTAGACTTGGGCAGATTGGTGAAAATGCCAAAGCTAAATCAGACAGACTGAGTGTTACAGAGAACTGTTCTCTGGTTATAAAGAAGGTCTCAGTCGAGGATGTTGGTTGTTACACCTGCAGACAGTTCAACAAATCAGGAAAACAACAAGGTGAAGACTCTCGGTTTCTTCTGTCTGTTATAAACAGTGAGTATTTCCATCATAATGTTTTCAGCTCAAACTGTCTTGTTAGAACAATATACTGAAACATTACAATAATTATGATCACAGTGATGAAGTTAACTTTACTCTTGTTGTCTTTCTCTCACAATATCTCCATCTTCACCAGTGGCTGAACATAAGGACGCTGATAATGTGATGTTAACCTGCTCTTGTGTCGACATATGAACACTGTAGCCACACAGTGAAGTGGCTGTATGAGGGTAAAGATGTGGACAAAGATAACAAACACATGAAGACGTCACAGGCTGGCTGCTACGCCACTGTGTCTTTCCTGGATTCTCATTTTAGTCACAAATCAAAGTCTAACTTGAAGTGTGAAGTGACAGATGGTTCCTCTGGAAAAGTGCAGCTGTTCACCTTCAGCGAGAAAACAGGTGAGAATATGCTGAGTTGTTTATTTGATGAATTTTTAAGATGACATCATTCTCTCTCATTTAGTGACAGCAGATGGTAAACATGAGGTATTTTATAACTGAACAGTTCCTCGGGTTGTGTTATTTCATTCATGCAGGTGACACACAAACAACAACAAGAACTGAAAACAGCACAAAATCAGTTTCAGCCACAACAGCAATCAAGGATACTTCATGCTAGCAAGCTAATTAGCTCCACAAACGGCCGTTAGCTCTAATTTTCTCATGCAAATATGGTCACTTCTGGGCATTTCTTGCAAAAAACTCAACATGGCGGCGCCCATCGGCCAAACTCAAGGCTTCAAACTGGCAGTCCACAAATCAACAATGACTACGTCTGTCACATTCTGCCTGTCGGCCATGTTTATGTTTAGCCTTCTGTGAGTTTTTGGTCAGCTCAGTATCTGTTATTTAGAATATATGTTAAGGGTTTAGTCCGGTCTGTTGTCCTGTGCCCAGTCTGTTAATATCATTTTGAGCTCTGCTTTATTTGTTATCCCTTTTGGTTATTATTCTCTCTGTTCAGATTACCTTGTAGTCCTTTGGCACTCTGTGTCATTGGTCCATGTTTTCTGTTTGTGGTTTTGGTCTCTGGCCTTGTGTTCTCTGTTTAGCCTTGTGTAGTATGTTAATCATCTACATCGTTTAATTTACTTAGTATCTGTCTTGCCTATTAGGTTCAGCTCTGCATTTCAGCCCTGTGTCCTAGTTCTGTGTTTCAGTTCATGTCTTAGTGTTTACTTCAGGTCTGTGTACTTGTGTGTTCTGGGTTAACTGTCTCTCTGACAACCCGCCTCTCTGTTCTCCCCTCTGCTCTCTCCTTGCCTGCCTGTGTCTCGTTAGTCTCATGTCTGTCATCTGTGTTTGTCCCGCCCTGCTCGTTTGTCTGTGTGTATATATACCGGGTGTTTCTGTTTAGTCCTTGTCTGGTCATTGTTGCATTTGTATGCACTGTCATGTGTTGCTCCGTGCCTGTCTGGTCTCTGCCCCTATTTGGATATCTGTGTTTTTGGATCTTGTTTGGATTTCTTTGTTTTGGATGTTTTTTCCAGCCACTCTGCCCGTAAATGTGTTCGTCTGAACTATACCTGCTCCGCTCCGTGTCCTGCGTTTGGGTCTTACACCTCTCCACCACAAACCCTGACAACGTCCACTTCTTATATAAAGTCTATGGCCAGACTGCACTGATCAGCAACTTCCGTATCAACATCAGCTCATCAGAGAAAAACTCCACTGCAGTTAAATAACAGCACATTTACAGGAGTAGAAGCCTTTAAATAACAAAGATCTTATATAAGATCTTTGTTTTTTTTATTACTGATTGTTTTGTTGCACCGTGAGATTTATAAAATGTCTTTTCCTGCATCAGTTGTGAAAATCTTTATTTTCTGCAGCCAGTTCAGAACACAGCAGCTGGATTTAAACTTAATTTAACAGGAACGAGCATTTAACTCTTGTTAACTTCCTTAAGTCGTCTTTCAGCTGAAGAATTCAGACCTGATTTTAAGGTTTACTTGTTTGCTTTGGAAGCTACAGCCGCTTGAGCTCAGTTTCATGTCTCTGTGTACAGAAGAATTCATTTTAATTCACTTTCAATTTGCATTGTTGTTAACATATTTGTTGGGATGTGTTTGGCTTGAATGAGTTTTCAGTCTTAATGGAGTCAGTAACAGTCTCTTCTTTTATTATATCTGATATCTATATAATCTAAAAATTAATAAATGTTTACCTGTGAATCCTACATCCTGTTTTTTGTTCTTACTAGGCACTAAAATGTGTGAAAAGACAGATAAATGAATTCAAAGTGATCAGATCATCCGGACAGTTAAAGACAGTTCAGTCAGGAGACTCGTCAGTGTTTTAACCGTTTGTTGCAACCTATGTCTCAGTGACCCCAAACTTTTCAGGGGTTAAAGTACTTTTCAACAGAATTCAATAACCGCCTCTTTGTCTTATGTCCTATTAAAGTGTCGTCTGTCTGTTCCTCATGTTTTTCTGATGTTAATCTGGTCATCATTAGAGGATAAAACCTCCACCAGTTTAATCAGGAGAGACTTAATTGGAAAAAAGGCTTAAATAGTAATTAATAGGAAAAGGAATAAGAGAGTTTAAGAAATGTGAGAGGGATGTGTGACCTACCTGGTGGAGGAGCTGTGACGGCAGAGGCCAGTGAATGTTGAGCAGCTCGAGTCAGAATGGATGTGAAGGGCTGGTTGAACACAGAGGCAGGTTTCAACAAGGAGACCTGGGTGGTGGTGAAAGTCGGTGATCATGAGGCTGAGGATGAAGCATTTTCCAGGGACTGAAGGTGTTTGTTGATAGCTTGGTTGAAATAAGTCAGAGACAGCATGATGGCGATCAGGGTGTTGTCTGCAGCAGACGAAGCTTTGTGAGCAGGAGAATGAGGAGGAGAAGAGGCCTTTCTCACCAGTCTCTGCTCCCCTTTGCTTTTCTTGTCTATCGCCTCTGCCCACAACAACTTATCCCTCCCCTACTAAAAACACACTAGCTCCACCTTGAGGCTTAGAGGTCCTATGACCACCTCCCTAGGCAAAACAAACCTGTCCTATAGAACAGAACTTAACCTGAGCCACTGGTTGGCCTGATAAATTCCCATCCTGCACCCTCCTCCTCAGCTGCCCTTAAGTTTATTATCTCTCATTAAATGTTATGAGTCTCTAAAAAGAGTTTTTATATCAGTGGTGTGACTCAGTTCCAATTCTACCCTCTCTCAGTTTGATACCATTTCCTCTGAGGCCTTTTTGGTTAACACCTCCAAACCTACAGCCTGCTCATTAAATCCACTTTTTCCACTATTTTTCATTGTTCACTAAATTAATATAGGCTCCCCAGGCTGATTCATCATTCAGCGGTTCAACAGGACAGGTTCCACTCAGAAAAGGCTTCACCGTGGTCAACCAAAGAAGTCGAGTGCACATGCACAGCATCATATCCAGAGGTTGTCTTTGGGAAATGACACATATGAGTGCTGTCAGCATTGCTGCAGAGGTTGAAGGGGTGGAGGATCAGCCTGTCAGTGCTCAGACCATACGCCAAACAGTTTGCTGAAGACAAGCAGACTAAGGACATGGATTACTTGGAACCAGGTCCTGTGGTCTGATGAGAACAAGATAAACTTGGTTCGGATGGAGTCAAGCATGTGTGGCGGCAACCAGGCGAGGAGTACAAAGACGAAGTCTGTCTTGAGAAGCATGGTGGTGGGAGTGTCCTGGTCTGGGGCTGAATGAGTACTGTCCGTACTGGGGAGCTACATTTCACTGAGGGAACCATGAATGCCAACATGTACTGCGACATCCTGGAGCAGAACATGATCCCCTCCCTTCGGAGACTTGGCCCGCCTCCATAACAACCACTGCCTTGCTAAAGAAGCTGAGGATGAGGGCGATGGACTGGCCAAGCATGTCTCCAGACCTAAACCCTATTGAGCATCTGTGGGGCATGCGTTCAGATTATTTCCTGTTTCCTCATGTTAAATGTGGGTCAGTGATGTGAAAGTCATCAGAGTGAGTGTTGTGAATAATGATGAAGATGACGATGCGGTGACCTATGAAAACTTTGGAGACCCTTCGGCCTCTATCATACTCCACTGACTTCCATATCAACAGAAAAACTTCAGAGAAAACGGCAGATAAATAACAGCAGATTGACACGAGTAGATAAAACCTACATTTTACTATTAACTTCATTGAAAGTTCAGTATACACGTTTTAGTGGTATCTAGTGGTAACGGTTGCACATTGCAACTCTTGACTGTAAATAGAAACAGTTCAGCCACGGCTCACCCCTTCCTTTCTAAGCACGTATGAGAAGCCATGGTGGCCGACCTTGTGCTAAACAATATGCTAAACAATATGTGTGGTTTATTTTTACTTCTAACAAACCAGACCACTATTACTACTACTTTTCTTCTTCTTGTACTTAATACAAGTACAAGAAGGAAGGGGTAATGGTTCATTTTGTAAGGTCTTGAAAACAAGGAAATCAATATAATCTGCAAATAAAGAAATGTTTACCACTTAAATCTAGACTGTATTTTATGATTCCAGTGTCATAATGGAAAGCAAATATTCTTTACTATGAATATCCAATACTAGCTGTACCAACTCCCTCCCACTGTCCATTTATAGTCAGCAACCATCGCACCTACTCTGACCTAATGTGAATGTAAATAGATTTCACACCTCTTAACCATCCAGCTAGTCGTGTCTGCAGTAAGCATAGAGCATGAAAAACCTCAAAACCACAGGTGAAGTCCAGATGTCAAACACACTCAGCCACCATTTTCTACACTGTCAAGTTCAGTTGTTTCTCAGGGTGATCTACGGTGACCCCCACTGGTCCTTAAAGGGGTTTGTCAAGGTCCCCAGATAAAATGACATACTGTACTGTTTTGACTATATGTTTCACACTTTAGGGCTGTGACTTACGATGATTTTAGTACTTGAAGCTTCTACAAATTATTTCATTGATTCATCGATGCATTGTTTAAGAAGTACTTTTGCTTAGTGGTGGTGAAACAGTGTGCTATACTGTAGCTATATAGAATAAACGAAGCATCGATACAAAGAATTTGCGTCAATGTTTTTTATTAATCAAATTAATCGATGAATTGTTTCAGCCCTAAATTTTCTGTAATAAAACACGGGATAAAATCTTATCAAAACAGGATCTATTGGTCCATTTTATGTCAGTTTAGGGATCCAAAAGTTTGAGAACCACTAGACTAGTTGAACAGTTGAGATAAACATATCATTTGACAACCAGATGAACTCACCTGCATCTACATATTGTGGAGACTTGATGCTCTACATCTCATGTTTTAACCCTTTGTGGGAACTAGTTCCACTGACCCCAAATCTTCACGGGGTTAATGTAGCTTTAAACAGAATTCGATAAGCGTCTCTTTGTCTTGTGTCCTTCTAAAATGTAGAGTGTCTTTGAACCTCATGTGTTTCTGATGTTTATCTGGTCATCAGTCGAGGGCAGAGCTCTGCTGCACTTTTAACCACATTCTCACCAAAACACTTCCCTTTTAAGTCTCATAAAAATACCTGCAAAGAAAAAATAAGGTACCAGCAGATCTCAGTTCAGCAAAATATCATCTTATCTGTGTTCTTCATCAGCTGCTACAGTATCACCATATTGCACCATGGACATCAGGAGTCAGATTCTGGTGGGAGAGGAGTTTGACTCGTCACCTGTCTGTTCATGTGTGCTGTCAAACATCACCATGGACCCTGTTTGTTTTCTAATAAACACTGTCTGAAGAAAACAAGTTGTGTTATTGCAAACATTTTTTTTAACCATTTTTACACCCTCAGCTTCCGCTTCTTCTTCTTGCAGGAGGTGAAAGACGTCAATGTCACAAATAGACCGTTGGACTGTACAGTGTGTGAACTCTGATGGCTGCATCTCATATTGCTGATTAAGAATTTGGGGTCTCTGTCAGTCACTGTGGATGAGAGAAAACTACATTTCTAACAAATAAAAGAGAAAATTGTGACTGAGTTTTTAACTGTTTGGAAATTAACAAGAAATTCAGAGAGACAGAAATCTAAATCAGACGTGAGAAGTGACATCATCCAAATGACAGGATGTAGCTGCAGCGTCTCTCTGCTAAACACTACTTTAGAAACTCAGACAGTTCAGAGCATGAGAACAAGAGACAGAAGAAGGAGAGACAGAGAGAATCATGATGGTTGAGTTCAAATGGATTTCTTTATTTCTTACAGCGGTGCTTCAGTTTACAGGTAAGAATACATATATCACATATATAAATGGAAGGCACATTGTAAAAAATAACTTGATCAATATTATTAAAGATTCTTTATTAGCTACATTTGATTTAACTAAGAAAACCAAATCTCTTGTTTCTAATGTGGTGAGTTTAGTGAACTCTTGGAAACTAAGGATAAAGAAATAATCGTCACTAACTATGAACATAACAGACATTTTCTCATTTCACTTTATTTTTCATCATTTTCTCAACAGCAGCAGCTGAAACACTTCCCCTCTCCTTCACTGTCAGAGTTGGAGATGAAGTCACTTTGCCTTGTGAAAATGTGATAGACGGTCAGCAACAATGTGAATATACGACATGGACCTTCAGTGGTTCAGGAAAAACAGCAGCAATAGAGCTGATTATGCTTGGTCAGATTGGTGAAAATGCCAAAGCTAAATCAGACAGACTGAGTGTTACAGAGAACTGTTCTCTGGTTATAAAGAAGGTAACACTCAAGGATGCTGGTCGTTATTTCTGTCAACAGTACAAATCAGGACAAAAACAAACTCCAGACTCTGTGGTTCATCTGTCTGTTACCAGTGAGTATTTCCATCATAATGTTTTCAGCTCAAACTGTCTTGTTAGAACAATATACCGAAACATTACAATAATTATGATCACAGTGATGAAGTTAACTTTACTCTTGTCTTTCTCTCACAATATCTCCATCTTCACCAGTGACTGAACATAAAGACAATGATAAGGTGACGTTAACCTGCTCTGTGTTGTCATATGAACACTGTAAACACACAGTGAAGTGGCTGTATGAGGGTAAAGATGTGGACAAAGATAACAAACACATGAAGACATCACAGGCTGACTGCTACGCCACTCTGTCTTTCCTGGATTCTCATTTTATTAACAAATCAAAGTCTAACTTGACGTGTGAAGTGACAGATGGTTACTCTGGAAAAGTGCAGCTGTTCACCTTCAGCCCTCAGTCCTCAGGTGAGAAAACATGTGAGAATATGCTGAGCTGTTCAAGATGACTAAAACCACCAACACATTTGTTTATTTGATGACTTTTTAAGATGACATCATTCTTTCTCATTTAGTGACAGCAGATGGTAAACATGAGGGATTTTCTAACTGAACAGTTTCTTGGGTTGTTTTATTTAATATGTGCAGGTGATGTACAAACAACAACAACAAGAACTAAATCAACAACAACTGAAAACAGCAAACTACATGTTACAACCAAAACAGCAACCAATTATACATCAACAAAACCACGAGGTAGTAACTTGTCTTTCTTTACAGTCTTTCTTTCTTCCTGTCAGCATCTTTCTCTCCGCATTTTGTACATGTTTTTTAGATTTAAAACAGCTTATTTAATTAATAATTAAGTCACATCTGGGAAAAGAAAACTGCCCATTCATCGTAGCATAAAACTGAAAGTAGGAAGTGATCCAGAAAATTATTAACATTGCATTTTTGCACTGAAGTAGTGGAGCATATAGAGACTCTAATGTAATTAACTGTAAAGAAGGTGTGTTTTTTAACTCCAATCCCTGTCTGCACAAAGCTGAACAAAGCTTTCAAGGTTGGAGGTGGTTCGTCAGTGTGTTTGTTGGAGTTGCAGCATTCTTAATAACTACTGTTGCTCTCATCATGTGGAAGAAAACTAAAGGTGAGACCTTCCACAGATGAAACTTTTAGAAACAAGACATTTTGATGAACCTGGATTTTTATAGTTGAAGCTAAAGTCGACTCTCTTTTGTCTCTTCAGGAAAAAACCCCAGATGGATGAAAACACTGTGAGTTTTACGGCTGAGTAATCAAATGTTTCTACAGTTATGACAGAGCTGAATCAGCTGCTCTCTGACAGAGTCATCCAAATCTAAACAGCCTTCACAGAGCCAGTGTTTGACCACATGTAAGTAGACTCTGTTTGTTTATTGTTTTCAGGGACGGAGCTTAAACCCTGCAGTGAGTCCAGAAACCAGCGAGGACACGGTGAGATCTCAAACTACACCCAGGACAAAGTTACACTCACTGTTTTTAGATTTGCTGTTCAAAATGTAGCTCTATGAGACACACAGTGACTCTTGAATCTAAGTTCTTTCTGCAAGAGAAGAAGTGGGGAGTCTGATGATGCAGCTGGACTACACCAGAACAGACCAGAACACAATCAAGTCCACATGTTACTGAGCAGCCATTATGTTGTCTTCTCTGTGTAGGCTGATCCTGAAGATGGTGTTTCCTCCGCCTCCATCAGCTACACCAGGAAGACAAACAGTAAAGGCCGGGTAAGCTGTCTGATTGGTTCTAGTGATGATGGTAGTGAATGAAAACACTTCTCAGGTATAAAAACAGGACAGATCCTTTATTTTCCCTTTAAAGCCCAGGTCTACATGTGAGGACTGTGATGTCAGTGTGTCCAACACTTTGGTCCAGAACAAAATATCTCAACAACGAGCGTCCAGAGGAGCTCAGTACATGTACAAACAGATCTTTATCAGCACATCTTCAAACTGAACTGTTTGAAGATGTGCTGCTCTTTGTAATGTTGTTTGCTGTTTCATTATTGAGCTTTGTGTTTATGTGCTGCTGGATATCATAATGTTGCATTTACCTGCATTATTCTGTCTCATTTAATGTTGTGTAATTTCTGTTGTGCTGTTTGTCTCTTTTCCAGGTTCTGGGTGAAAATGGTGATGATGAAGATGATGCAGTGACCTACATGACCATGAAACCTTGTTATTCTAATGCTGGAGCCTCAGCTGATCCCAGCGACCTCTACGCCACCGTCAACAAACAAAAAAAATAAGAGACCACAGTGTAGTTACAGCTCATATCATTAGATTTCATTTACACTGATAACTGATAAATGTTTTTATATTAGAATTATTTTATGATCATTTTCAGGATTTGTTGTTTTACTTTTTTATATTATTACTGTTATTTCTGTATCACCTGTTATTGTTTGATGTTCTGGTATGAAAGTAATTAAAGCAAACTAAGAGGAAGTGGGACAATGTTCATCTTGACTGAGTCACTTCTGAGAGCTCAGTTAAACAGCTGAATGAGAAGAAACTGTGGAAACCCTCAAAAGTTAAATTTTCACTGGTGTTAATTTCAGATACTTCAGGTCAGCGTGAGCTTCATTCCAGCTCGTGTCAGCCACGAGAGAAGGAAGTCTGCCTACATTAATATGAATGTGAATACATTTCACACATCTTAAATGTCAAACTAGTCGTGTCTGCAGTCAGCATACAGCATGAAAAACTCCAAACCGCAGGTGAAGAAATGACATCAAACAAACTCAGTCACCACTGTCTGTGCTCTCTAGTTGTGGAGATCAACATGTTTATTTATGTCAAACCATTTCCTTTGAAACCATGAACACCTACTGCTACTGTAGAGGCTTGATGCTCTTTGTACTGGCCGTTAAAGACTTATCAGTGTTTGAACTCTTTGTTAAAACTAGTCTCATTGACCTCAGACCTTAATGTTGTTTTCAACAGAATTTGAGAAAAACTCCTTTGTCTTAAGTCCTGTTAAAGTATCGACCATCTATTCCTGTGAGCCTCGTGTGTTTCTGATGTTTATCTGGTCATCATTAGAGGGTAACACCTCCAGAGCTCTGCTGCTGTTGTTAACCACAATCTCACCAAAACGCTTCCTACTCAGTACTCAGGTAAAAATATCTGCAAAGATACAATGAGGAACCAGCCGAGCTCAGACTGGTAAAATATCATCTTATCTGTGTTCTTCACCAGCTGCTACAGTATCACCATATTGCACAATGGACATCAGGAGTCAGATTCAGGAGGGAGAGGAGTTTGACTCTTCACCTTCTGTTCACCTTTGAATCCTGTTTTCTTATAAACCAATCTGATCTCAGCTGTTAGCAGGATACACAGGGTTTCCTCACCTCTGTACTGGGGCCACCCTGCATATTAACATTAGCCGAATTGATTAAAGACATGGAACCAGCAGACTGAGATTACAGTAAGACTCACACAGAGCGAGTCCAACATGACACAAATCAACATACTTCAATCAACTTTTATATGGACAGAGTGAAGTTCAACGGCACCTGACGTCACCATGTAAACCACGTCAACACACACACACACACACACACACACACACACACACAGGCAATGGATCAAAGTCCCAAAAATAAGGATTGAAGAATAAATAAAAAGATGTTTTGTTGAAATTCCCAAGCATATAGTATCATCTGTTACAGAGGTATTTGACAGGAATGAGAACATCTCGGGTTACATATGTAACCCTTGTTCCCCGAGAAGGGGAACGAGACATAGTGTCGTCACAGATGCAGGTCGAGTTCTCTCGAAGGGGAACAGGCTGAATAAACACTATTCAAAAGTAAACAAAAGTTGTATTATTGCAAACATTTATCTTAACTTAGAATCTTCACACCTTCAAACTCCTTTTCTTCTTCTTTGCAGCTGGTGAAACACGTCATTGTCACAAATAGACCGTGGGACTGGACAGCATGTGAACTCTGATGGCTGCATCTCATATTGCTGATCAAGAATTTGGGGCCTCTGTCAGTCACTGTGGATGAGAGAAAACTACATTTCAAAAATATAGTAAAGAGTAGTAAAGAAAATTGTAAAGAGTTTAAGGCTGTTTTGACATCGATAAGAAATTCAGACAAATGGAAATCTAAAACAGACTAAAAGTCAATATGAGGAAGTGACATCATCCTAACCACAGGACGTAGATGCAGCGTCTCTCTACTAAAACCCTACTGTAGAAACTCAGACAGTTCAGAGCACGAGAACAAGAGACAGAAGAAGGAGAGACAGAGAGAATCATGATGGTTGAGTTCAAATGGATTTATTTATTTCTTACAGCGGTGCTTCAGTTTACAGGTAAGAATACATATATCACATATATAAATGGAAGGCACATTGTAAAAAGTAACTTGATCAATATTATTAAAGATTCTTTATTAGCTACATTTGATTTAACTAAGAAAACCAAATCTGTTGTTTCTAATGTGGTGAGTTTAGTGAACTCTTGGAAACTAAGGATAAAGAAATAATCGTCACTAACTATGAACATAACAGACATTTTCTCATCTCACTTTATTTTTCATCATTTTCTCAACAGCAGCAGCTGAAACACTTCCCCTCTCCTTCACTGTCAGAGTTGGAGATGAAGTCACTTTGCCTTGTGAAAATGTGACAGACGGTCAGCAAAAATGTGACGGTACTACATGGATCTTCAGTGGTTCAGGAAACACAGCAGCACTAGAGCTGATTACACATGGGCAGATTGGTGAAAATGCCAAAGCTAAAGCAGACAGACTGAATGTTACAGAGAAATGTTCTCTGGTTATAAAGAAGGTCTCAGTCAAGGATGTTGGTTGTTATCATTGTCAACAATACAAAATGAAAGGAGGACCAAAACAAGCTCCAGACTCTCTGGTTCATCTGTCTGTTATTAATAGTGAGTATTTCCATCATAATGTTTTCAGCTCAAACTGTCTTGTTAGAACAATATACTGAAACATTACAATAATTATGATCACAGTGATGAAGTTAACTTTACTCTTGTTGTCTTTCTCTCACAATATCTCCATCTTCACCAGTGACTGAACAGAAGGACGCTGATAAGGTGAAGTTAAACTGCTCTGTGTCGACATATGAACACTGTAGACACACAGTGAAGTGGCTGTATGAGGGTAAAGATGTGGATAAAGATAACAAAGACATGAAGACAATACAGGCTGGCTGCTACGCCACTGTGTCTTTCCTGGATTCTCATTTTAGTTACAGATCAGTTACAAATCACAAGTCTAACTTGAAGTGTGAAGTGACAGATGGTTACTCTGGAAAAGTGCAGCTGTTCACCTTCAGCCCTCAGTCCTCAGGTGAGAAAACAGGTGAGAATATGCTGAGCTGTTCAAGATGACTAAAACCACCAAAACATTTGTTTATTTGATGACTTTTTAAAATGACATCATTCTTTCTCATTCAGTGACGGCAGATGGTAAACATGAGGGATTTTCTAACTGAACAGTTTCTTGGGTTGTGTTGTTTCATTCATGCAGGTGAAGCACAAACAACAAGAACTGAAAACAGCACAAAATCAGTTTCAGCCACAACAGCAATCAAGGATACTTCATCAAAACTACGAGGCCGTAAGTAATCTTCTCTCTGATCTCTGTGTCTGTTTGACGTGTGTTTGACTTTGGTTCAGAAGAAAAGAAGATGAAAATCCCAGATTTTAGACATGCGTACTAAGATTCAGGCATCTTAAGATATAGTGACACATGATTTACTAATCATTTATTTGTTCTTCACTAAAGATCAGAAAGCTACAGCTGAAATATGTTTTATATATTTTTTTTTCAGTCTGGTTGAGGTTCATCATTGTGTCTGTGGGTTTAGCAGCACTCATAATAATTGTTGTGGCAGTCAACATCTGGACAAGAACTAAAGGTGAGAACATTCACAGATGAAACTCAGAAACAGGAAGTTTTGATAAACCTGGATTTTCACTGTGGAAACTAAAGTCGACTCTTTCTTTTCTTTTCAGGGACAAAAACACAGATGGACGAAAACAAAGTGAGTTTATAATGTTTTTACAGTTGGTACTTTACACAGCAAACCAGTGTTTGTGACATCTGTTCTTCAATCTGAAGTGTAGATATAGAAAACAAACAGGACTCACTGAGCTGTACTGAAGTGATCGTAGCAGCAAAGTTTAAACAATTCATTGCAGGGGAAAGCAAAATATATTTTGCAATAAAAATCTATATAATTTAAAAATTAAATGATTGAAAATATTAGATAAACATGACAATGTAATTACACAAACAACAGCCTTCAAACACGCCATAGATCTGAATCAACACATACTGGACATTATGAGTTCCAGATTAAAGGGTCAGTTCAACTAAATTACATCATCATGCAGTGTTTTCTCACTTAACCTCTAGAGGCTTTAAACAATGCAGATAGTTTTGTTTTTATTTCTAAAAACATTGTCTACTAAAATATCTAGTTCCAGTGCAAATTGTCCAGCAGCCAGTCAGGTAAAGATCAGATCAGACTGTAACTAATGGTGCGTTCAAGGTCTGCTGACTCAGTAGTAAACTGTGTTCAGTTTCAAAACATGAACAGTAAATTGGGAGGAACATTTTGGATCCGGGGTACGTTTGGGCGAATATACAGTATATAGTTTTTTCTTTTACATTTCCTTCGTTGCCAAAAAAACACTTCCTCTGTCAGCGGCAGAAACATGTAACAGTAACTGATGGTGCGTTCAGGTGCTGTCAGATTATTTCTTATCTCCTTGTGTGAAATGTGGGTCAGTGATCTGACAGTGTGTCAGAGTGAGGGTTTGTTTGTGTTTCACAGGTGAATAATGACAATGATGAAGATGATGGTGAGGTGAACTCTGAAAACGATGGAGACCCTCCTGTCAGACTGAAGTGGAAGCTTCCGGTCTGAGATGTGACTCCAATGCAAAAGTCCCATAAACTCAGCATCAACTGATCGGCCAGAAGGGGCCGACTCTTGCAAAAAAAAGTCTGGTTCCATTAGGAAGAACGAGGTCAGCTGATTTATTACCTCAGTAAACACTTTCCGATGAGTTTATGGTCTCAGTCGCTAGTTTCAGGTCTTCTTCAATACAAAATGATGTTCATTTTGTAAATTATGGTCCCATTTATTTTAAAATAGACCATAAAGCTTATGAGAGCCGCATCTAGAGTATGCTTTAGGATTGGATAATCTGTGATTGACAAATTGGCAACCATGGCAACCTGTCAATCAGGCTGACTTGTACCCACCGACACTGTGTAAATTTAACCAGCCGCTAAAAAAGCACTTTAGGAGTTGGCTGTTCTCTTTCTGTGGTGACTACATTTGTTCTCTAGACAAAGCTGGCAGCTCTCATAAAATGACAGTTAAGTCGAATTACAGAGGCACCTAGCTAAGCAAGCTAACTAAACGGCCATTAGCTCAATTTTCTCATGCAAATATGGTCACTTCTGAGCATTACAACAACTCAACATGGCAGCGCCGATCGGCCATACTCAAGGCTTCAAACTGGCAGTCCACAAATCAACGATGACTACGTCCACTTCTTATATACAGTCTATGGCCAGACTCCACTGATCAGCAACTTCCATATCAACATCAGCTCATCAGAGAAAAGACTCCACTGCAGTTAAATAACAGCACATTTACAGGAGTCGTAGCCTTTAAATAACAAAGATCTTATATAAGATCTTTAGTTTTTTTTTATTACTGATTGTTTTTGTTTTTATTCATCAGTGTAAGAAATGTTTGTGTGTTTTGTGCTCGACATTTCTATTTCAGTCTGACTTTGGGCAGAAAGACCACTGTGAGTTTTATAAAATGTCTTTTCCTGCATCAGTCGTGCAGCAGCTGGATTTAAACTTAATTTAACAGGAACGAGCATTTAACTCTTGTTAACTTCCTTAAATCGTCTTCCAGCTGAAGAATTCAGACCTGATTTTAAGGTTTACTGTTTGCTTTTGAAGCTACAGCAGCTTGAGCTCAGTTTCATGTCTCTGTGTACAGAAGAATTCATTTTAATTCACTTTCAATTAGCATTGATGTTAACATATTTGTTGGGATGTGTTTGGCTTGAATGAGTTTTCAGCCTTAATGGAGTCAGTAACAGTCTCTTCTTTATTATATCTGATATCTATATAATCTGAAAATTAATAAATGTTTACCAGTTAATTCTACACCGTGTTTTTTGTTCTCACTGGGCGCTAAAATGTGTGAAAATACAGATGTAAATGCATTCAAAGTGATCAGATCATGCAGAGAAACCTAATAAATCTACTTTCAGATGTTCTGGATGTACATGACCACGTACTCTGACCTAATATGAGTCTAAATATATTTCACACATCTTAAACTTTCAACTAGTCGTGTCTGCAGTGAGCATATGAAGATCCTCCAAACCCAAACTAATATAGTGGAGCACAAAATATTTATTTATTTGACATGAACAGACCTGCTGCTACATATTGTGATGATGCTCTACATCCGGACAGTTAAAGACAGTTCAGTCAGGATGCTCGTCAGTGTTTTAACCGTTTGTTGCAACTCAAGTCTCAGTGAGCCCAAACCTTCCAGGGGTTAAAGTACTTTTCAACAGAATTCAATAAGCGCCTCTTTGTCTTATGTCCTATTAAAGTGGATAAAACCTCCACCAGTTTAATCAGGAGAGACTAAATTGGAAAAAAAAGGCTTAAATAGTAATTAATAGGAAAAGGAATAAGAGAGTTTAAGAAATGTGAGAGGGATGTGTGACCTACCTGGTGGAGGAGCTGTGACGGCAGAAGCCAGTGAATGTTGAGCAGCTCGAGTCAGAATGGATGTGAAGGGCTGGTTGAACACAGAGGCAGGTTTCAACAAGGAGACCTGGGTGGTGGTGAAATTCGGTGATCATGAGGCTGAGGATGAAGCATTTTCCAGGGACTGAAGGTGTTTGTTGATAGCTTGGTTGAAATAAGTCAGAGACTGCATGATGGCGATCAGGGTGTTGTCTGCAGCAGACAAAGCTGGGTGAGCAGGAGAATGAGGAGGAGAAAAGGCCTTTCTCACCTGTCCCTGCTCCCCTTTGCTTTTCTTCTCTATCGCCTCTGCCCACAACAACTTATCTCTCCCCTACTAAAAACACACTAGCTCCACCTTGAGGCTTAGAGGTCGTATTACCACCAGGCCAAACAAACCTGTCCTATAGAACAGAACTTAACCTGAGCCACTGGTTGGCCTAATAAATTCCCATCCTGCACCCTCCTCCTCAACTGTCCTTAAGTTTATTATTTCTCATTAAATATTATATCAGTCTCTAAAAAGAGTTTTTATATCAGTGGTGTGACTCAGTTCCAATTCTACCCTCTCTCAGTTTGATACCATTTCCTCTGAGGCCTTGGCTAGTTTGGTTAACACTTCCAAACCTACAACCTGCTCATTAGATCCCATACAATCTAAGGTTTTTAAGAAACTGTTCCCTTTTTAATTTATCCCACTCTGCCCTGCTAAAACTGCTGAAAACCTCTCTTTTAACCCCCAAAATCGATCTGTGCAATTTTTGTACAATTATGGGCCAATTCCCATTCTTTCGTTTTTGTCAAAATTACTGGAGAAAGGGGTCGCCGATCAGCTCACTGCCCACCTATCCATCAACAGTCTCCTTTACACATTTCAGTCTGGTTTTCAGTCCTGACACCAGGGGCTCTGTGGGCCCCTTCCTCTTGGTCCCTGTCCTCTGGGATTACCTAATTAGATAAGGTTGTTTATAATATCTTATGTTATGACCTGTGAGGTCCGTGTGCTGTGTCTGTGTTGCTGTGGGTGTGTCTGCCTCTCTTTTGCAGGTGTGTACCTGTGTCCTGAGTGACGCTGGGCTGATTTCGCAGCTGTGGCTGATCAGCAGCAATTAGTGGGCCATATAAGCAGAGCCAGTGTAGTGCTCTTGCTCTCACTGCTGGTCTCACTGCTCATGTCTCACCTTTCCTTGGACTTGCATTAGTCTGTGTGGCTTACTGTTTGTATTACTGTGTGGCTTGTAGGACGTGACCGGCGGGTGCCGCTTGCAACTTCTCCTCGCGCCGTGAGGTCAGTGACTCCGGGAGGCGGTCGTCAGCTCGGCGTCCCCAATCTGTGGAAGCCGGTGTGGTGAGCACCCCAGCGCGGTGGGAGCCGAGGAGACTGTGTGGCCTTTTTCTGTCGCATCCTAATTTGTTTAGTTACTTTTATAGAATTTACATCGTCTCTTGTGTTGGCAGAGATCGTTTTTGTTCAATAATCGTCTTTGTTATTTATTACGAATAAACACATTAACTTGACACATGTTTGAGTCCTCCTTGGATTTCTCCACCCGGTTATTTATCTTTTGTTCGTCCCACACATCTAGACAAGCTGGGGATGTAACACTTATTTATGTAAAATCATAAATTAAAAATGATGACACTCAATGTTGACAGTGGGCTGTTGATGAGACTGACATTAACTCCTACGGATAAATACAGTACAATGGACATATTATTGTAGGCCTGCAGGAATACGTTATGTATGCATATATGTGAGGAGGCCTTTTCTGTGAGCACATCATTAAAAATGGTCCACTTTATTGAAAATAGTTTGGTTAGCATTGAGAAAAGTGGATAAAAACATACTGAGACATCTCTGTGCAAGTTAGTCATTAACTACCAGAACATAACACAATATACAAATGTCCATGTCAGTTATTATGCAGAAAGTGCAACATAATGTTCAGTAAGATATGGAAATATGTTATTATTGTAAGGAAAGCCACGGCTAAACTTAATTTCTTGACAACAAACTAATGTTTGTCCAGTTTGACGCCGTGCCAACGTGACTAAACATGTGTTGTTAGACGTTTCTAGCAAGGAATTCATGTTGACTCCTAAATTAATGTCGCACAATTGAATGAAACATAAACTAGACAGAAATGTTGTTTGAGTATCAACATAAACATTAGACTCATTGCAGGGAAATATGTCCTTACAAGAGCGAAGTATCTTGAGCAAGAAAAAAAGCATTTCTTTAGAGTGTGATGTTATCAGTGGTATTGAATGTCTGTACTAACATACTGTAAGTTGCACATTTGCTGTGAAGCCATGGTGAAGCTAGCTGGCGTCTGATTTTTATTGCACCTGTGTTGTTATGGTAAAGACAGGCGGTGAGCGAGTCTATGGTCCTGAAAGATACATTATTTGTTTTGTTTTGATATATATCTGAACACTTATAATAATAATAATAATAATAATAGTAATAATAATAGTAATAATAATAAGATAACCATTGTGTTTCCCATTCGTTCATTTATCTGTGGCGGCCCGCCACAATATCAACACTGACCGCCACAGATTGATTTTTGATTTTTTTACTAAGCCTATTTAAAATTGGATTTGATTGCAGAGCGCCGCAGCGCATTCACGCAGCACTTCCTCTCACTCGTCCCTCCCTCGCTCTCACTCACCCATACTTCTCTCGCTCTCTCTCACCCGTACGTACTTCTCTCGCTCTCTCTCCCTCATTGAACACCACTGCATAAATCTGTCCAACACAACGTTGTCAATGTCGGAGACCCAGCTTAAAAAAGTTATTAGCCAGCATGGAAAGAGCCTATTTAATAAGGAGAGCTACAGTTACACTGTCATTCTGTGGGAAACACTGATTGTAACTGCACATAATAAATTTAGTGACACTT
The DNA here is from genome assembly GCA_024633595.2 of Lepomis macrochirus. Taxonomy (NCBI): domain Eukaryota; kingdom Metazoa; phylum Chordata; class Actinopteri; order Centrarchiformes; family Centrarchidae; genus Lepomis; species Lepomis macrochirus. Next base: position 9,915,038 of record JALXJV020000017.1, read on the forward strand.
TACTGTACCAAATTGTAGAAGTCAATCCAATACTGTACTTGTGTGGTTGTGAAATGTCATCAGTCGCAACCCAAGTACTGACAGACTCACACGTGGTGAGTCGAACATAACTTTAAACCACATATAACAGTTTAGTCACACCAAATTCACAATGATCAACTTTTACATGGACAGAACGCAGTTCAACAGCAGCTGACCTCTGGTCATGACCTCTGCGCTCACACCCACATCACTATGGCAACCACAACCACAAACATTTCTTTTAACTAAGAATTTTCACACTTTCAACCTCCTCTTCTTCTTCTTTGCAGGTGGTGAAACACGTCATTGTCACAAATAGACCGTGGGACTGGACAGCGTGTGAACTCTGATGGCTGCATCTCATATTGCTGATCAAGAATTTGGGGTCTCTGTCAGTCACTGTGGATGAAAGAAAACTACATTTTAAAAAAGTAAAATTGAAATTTGGCTGTTTGGATATCAACAAGATTTATTTATTTATTTAGGGACAATGCACAAACATAGCGTCAATGAGGTGCTGCATATAAAGTTCATAGCTAATGCTAATTTTCAACTCCTGTCCCTGGAATTCAGAGAAACGGAAATCTAAATCAGACGTGAGAAGTGACATCATCCGATTGACAGGAAGTAGCTACAGCGTCTCTCTGCTAAAGCATTACTTTAGAAACTCAAGACAGTTCAGAGCACAAGAACAAGAGACAGAAGAAGAGACACAAAAACACGATGTTTGAATTCAAATGGATTTCTTTATTTCTTACAGCGGTGCTTCAGTTTACAGGTAAGAATACATATATCACATATATAAATGGAAGGCACATTGTAAAAAATAACTTGATCAATATTATTAAAGATTCTTTATTAGCTACATTTGATTTAACTAAGAAAACCAAATCTGTTGTTTCTAATGTGGTGAGTTTAGTGAACTCTTGGAAACTAAGGATAAAGAAATAATCGTCACTAACTATGAACATAACAGACATTTTCTCATTTCACTTTATTTTTCATCATTTTCTCAACAGCAGCAGCTGAAACACTTCCCCTCTCCTTCACTGTCAGAGTTGGAGATGAAGTCACTTTGCCTTGTGAAAATGTGATAGACGGTCAGCAAAAATGTGAATATACTACATGGACCTTTGATGGTTCAGGAAACACAGCAGCAGTAGCAGCAGTAGAGCTGTTTGAACTTGGTCAGATTGGTGAAAATGCCAAAGCTAAATCAGACAGACTGAGTGTTACAGAGAAATGTTCTCTGTTTATAAAGAAGGTCACAGTCGAGGATGTTGGTCGTTACTGCTGTCAACAGTTCAGAGGAAAAGGAGGACCAAAACTAGCTCCAGACTCTCTGGTTCATCTGTCTGTTATTATCAGTGAGTATTTCCATCATAATGTTTTCAGCTCAAACTGTCTTGTTAGAACAATATACTGAAACATTACAATAATTATGATCACAGTGATGAAGTTAACTTTACTCTTGTTATCTTTCTCTCACAATATCTCCATCTTCACCAGTGACTGAACAGAAGGATGCTGATAAGGTGACGTTAACCTGCTCTGTGTCGACAGATGAACACTGTAGACACACAGTGAAGTGGCTGTATGAGGGTAAAGATGTGAACAAAGATAACAAAGACATGAAGACATCACAGGCTGGCTGCTACGCCGCTGTGTCTTTCCTTGATTCTCATTTTAGTCACAAATCAAAGTCTAACTTGAAGTGTGAAGTGACAGATGGTTACTCTGGAAAAGTGCAGCTGTTCACCTTCAGCCCTCAGTCCTCAGGTGAGAAAACAGGTGAGAATATGCTGAGCTGTTCAAGATGACTAAAACCACCAAAACATTTGTTTATTTGATGACTTTTAAGATGACATCATTCTCTTCTCATTCAGTGACAGCAGATGGTAAACATGAGGGATTTTATAACTGAACAGTTTCTTGGTTGTGTTATTTCATTCATGCAGGTGAAGCACAAACAACAACAAGAACTGAAAACAGCACTAAAATCAGTTTCAGCCACAACAGCAATCAAGGATACTTCATCAAAACTACGAGGCCGTAAGTAATCTTTCTCTCTGATCTCTGTGTCTGTTTGACGTGTGTTTGACTTTGGTTCAGAAGAAAAGAAGATGAAAATCCCAGATTTTAGACATGCGTACTCAAGATTCAGGCATCTTAAGATATAGTGACACATGATTTACTAATCATTTATTTGTTCTTCACTAAAGATCAGAAAGCTACAACTGGAATATGTTTTATATTTTATTTTTTTTTCAGTCTGGTTGAGGTTCATCATTGTGTCTGTGGGTTTAGCAGCACTCATAATAATTGTTGTGGCAGTCAACATCTGGACAAGAACTGAAGGTGAGAACATTCACAGATGAAACTCAGAAACAGGAAGTTTTGATAAACCTGGAAACTAAAGTCGACTTGTTCTCTTTTCTTCTCAGGGACAAAAACACAGATGGATGAGAACAAAGTGAGTTTATAATGTTTTTACAGTTGGTACTTTACACAGCAAACCAGTGTTTGTGACATCTGTTCTTCAATCTGAAGTGTAGATATAGAAAGAAGAAGACAAACAGGACTCACTGAGCTGTACTGAAGTGATTGTAGCAGCAAAGTTTAAACAATTCATTGCAGAGGAAAGCAAAATATATTTTGCAATAACAAATCTATATCATTTAAAAATTAAATGATTGAAAATATTAGATAAACATGACAATGTAATTACACAAACAACAGCCTTCAAAGACGCCATAGATCTGAATCAACACATACTGAACATTATGAGTTCCAGATTAAAGGGTCAGTTCAACTAAATTACATCATCATGCAGTGTTTTCTCACTTATCCTCTAGAGGCTTTAAACAATGCAGATAATCTTGTTTTTATTTCAAAAAATAACATCTACAAAATATCTAGTTCCAGTGCAAATTTTCCAGCAGCCAGTCAGATAAAGATCGGATCAGACAGTAACTAATGGTGCGTTCAGGGTCTGCTGACTCAGCTGTTAACTGTGTTCAGTTTCAAAACATCAACAGTAAACTGGGAGGAATATTTTGGATCTGGGGTACGTTTGGGCTGAACATACAGTATGTAGCTTTTTCTTTTACATTTCCTTCGTTAACACAAAAACACTTCCTCTGTCAGCGGCAGAAACATGTAACAGTAACTGATGGTGCGTTTAGGTGCTGTCAGATTATTTCTTATCTCCTTGTGTTAAACTAGGGTCAGTGACCTTTAAGTGTGTCAGAGTGAAGGTTTGTTTGTGTTTCATAGGTGAATAATGATGATGAAGATGATGGTGTGGTTAACTTTGAAAACTTCGGAGACCCTTCTGCCTCAGTCAGATTCAAGCGGGAAGCTTCCGGTCTGAGACGTGACTCCAGTGCGAAAGTCCCCTAAACCTACATTCTGCTCAACGGCCAGCAGGGGTCGACTCTTCTGTTGCGAAAAGAAGTCCGGTTCCATTAGAAACAAAGGTAAAATGAGGCTACTTCTCAGCTGATTTATTACCTCAGTAAACACTTTCCGGATGAGTTTATGGTCTCAGTCGCTAGTTTCAGGTCTTCTTCAATACAAAATGATGTTCATTTTGTAAATTATGGTCCCATTTATTTTAAAATAGACCATAAAGCACAGTATGTTTCAGGGCGGGATAATCTATGATTGACAAGTTGTAACCATGGCAACCTGTCAATCAGGCTGACTCGTACCCACGGCACTGTGTGAATTTAACCAGCGTTTTAGGAGTTGGCTGTTCACTTTCTCTGGGGAGTATATTTACATTTCAGACTATTGTTCTCTAGACAAAGCTGACAGCCCTGTTAAAATGACAGTTAAGTCGAATTACAGAGGCACCTAGCTAGGCAAGCTAGCTAGCTACGGCTGTTAGCACCACTGTCTCGTCCAAATATGGTCACTTCCAGGCATTTCTTGTTGGAAAAACTCAACATGGCGGCGCTCATCGGCCAAACTCGAGGCTTCAAAACAGCAGTCCACAAAGCAACAGGTGATGTCACAATGATTACGTCCACTTCTTAAATAGTCTATGGCCAGACTCCACTGAACTTCTATATCAACATCAGCTCATCAGAGAAAAGACTCCACTGCAGTTAAATAAAAGCACATTTAGACAAGTTGAAGCCTTTAAATAACAAAGATCTTATATAAGATCTTTAGTTTTTTTATTACTGATTGTTTTTTGTTTTTATTCATCAATGTGAGAAATGTTTGTGTGTTTTGTGCTCAGCTATTTCTATTTCAGTCTGACTTTGAACAACAATATTCAAGTCTTGATATCATCTCTTATCAGGAAGCCCACTGTGAGTTTTATAAAATGTCTTGTCCTGCATCAGTTGTGAAAATCTTTATTTTCTACAGCCAGTTCAGAACACAGCTGGATTTCAACTTACAGGAATGAGCATTTAACTCTTGTTAACTTCCTTAAATCGTCTTCCAGCTGAACAATTCAGACCTGATTTTAAGGTTTACTGTTTTTTGAAACTACCTCAGCTTGAGCTCAGTTTCATGTCTCTTTGTACAGAAGAACTCATTTAATTCACTTTCATTTCACATTGTTATTGACATGTTTGTTGATTTATTAGCTTATATCTGAGAATACAATCTGCGAATACAGAAATGTTTACCACTTAAGTCTCGAGTGTATTTTATGATTTCTTCATGTACTAAAAGTCTTTAATGGAAAGTGAATATTTTTAATATCAATGTCCTGCCTCTACAAGCAGTAACCTCTCTCCTCTTGTCCATTTCTAGTAGTAAACCCTCCCTCTGTTGGGATGAATAGCTCTGTTTTCACTAGGCACTTAAATGTGTCTTACTTTTAGCAATACACTGAAAGTGACCTTATAATCCATAGAGATGTAATAACTACATAAATGCTCTGTACTTGTATAGCGCCTTTCTAGTCTTTTCGACCACTCAAAGCGCTTTTACACTACATCTGCACTCACCTGTCACCCACATTCATACACTGAGCCTAAGTGCTCAAACGGAAACTAACATTCACACACATTCATACACTGGCGGAACAGCCGCCAGGGGCAATTCAGGGTTCAGTGTCTTGCCCATGGACACTTCAACATGCTCGACATGCAGCCTGGGGGAGCCGGGGATTGAACCGCCGATTAACGGCCAACGTTGTAGCCACAGCCGCCCACAACGGCAGCTTACCACCAGTCATGATATCCGCACTCACACCCACGTCACCATGTCAACTACTTCTAGAACAACGCTATTTCAAGAAAACAAGTTGCATTATTGCAAACATGGTATATGTCATAAATACACTGTGGGACTGAACAAAGTGTGAACTCTTGGGTCGTGGGTCAGTCACTGAGGATGAGAGAATTGACATGAAATTCAGAGAAACGGAAATAAAATAGAGGTGAGAAGTAGCATCATCCTAGCCACAGGAAGTAGCTGCAGCATCTCTCTACTAAAACACTACTGTAGAAACTCAGACAGTTCAGAGCACGAGAACAAGAGACAGAAGAAGGAGAGACAAAGAGAATCATGATGGTTGAGTTCAAATGGATTTCTTTATTTCTTACAGCGGTGCTTCAGTTTACAGGTAAGAATACATATATCACATATATAAATGGAAGGCACATTGTAAAAAATAACTTGATCAATATTATTAAAGATTCTTTATTAGCTACATTTGATTTAACTAAGAAAACCAAATCTGTTGTTTCTAATGTGGTGAGTTTAGTGAACTCTTGGAAACTAAGGATAAAGAAATAATCGTCACTAACTATGAACATAACAGACATTTTCTCATTTCACTTTATTTTTCATCATTTTCTCAACAGCAGCAGCTGAAACACTTCCCCTCTCCTTCACTGTCAGAGTTGGAGATGAAGTCACTTTGCCTTGTGAAAATGAGATAGACGGTCAGAGAAAATGTGAATATACTACGTGGATCTTCAGTGGTTCAGGAAACACAGCAGCAGTAGCAGCAGTAGAGCTGTTTGAACTTGGTCAGATTGGTGAAAATGCCAAAGCTAAATCAGACAGACTGAGTGTTACAGAGAAATGTTCTCTGGTTATAAAGAAGGTCACAGTCGAGGATGCTGGTCGTTATCACTGTCAACAGTTCAGAGGAGAAGATGGACCAAAACAAGGTGAAGACTCTGTGGTTCTTCTGTCTGTTATTATCAGTGAGTATTTCCATCATAATGTTTTCAGCTCAAACTGTCTTGTTAGAACAATATACTGAAACATTACAATAATTATGATCACAGTGATGAAGTTAACTTTACTCTTGTTGTCTTTCTCTCACAATATCTCCATCTTCACCAGTGACTGAACATAAGGACGCTGATAAGGTGACATTATGGTGCACTGTGTGGTCATATGAACACTGTAGACACACAGTGAAGTGGCTGTATGAGGATAAAGATGTGGACAAAGATAACAAAGACATGAAGACATCACAGGCTGGCTGCTACGCCACTGTGTCTTTCCTGGATTCTCGTTTTAGTTACAAATCAAAGTCTAACTTGAAGTGTGAAGTGACAGATGGTTACTCTGGAAAAGTGCAGCTGTTCACCTTCAGCCCTCAGTCCTCAGGTGAGAAAACAGGTGAGAATATGCTGAGCTGTTCAAGATGACTAAAACCACCAAAACATTTGTTTATTTGATGACTTTTTAAGATGACATCATTCTTATTCAGTGACAGCAGATGGTAAACATGAGGGATTTTCTTACTGAACAATTTCTTGGGTTGAGTTGAGTTATGTCATTTCTGCAGGTGACACACAAACAACAACAACAACAAGAACTAAATCAACAAGGACAACTGATAAAAGCAGAAAAGATGTTACAGCCACAACAGCAACCAATGATACATCAACAAAACCACAAGGTATTAACACATCTTTCTTTAGAGTCTCTCTGTCTTCCTGTCAGCATCTTTCTCTCACGATCCTAACTTATTTATTTACCTTTTATTTAGTCATTTTGTAATTCTTTGTTGTACTGTACAGGTTTTATAGTTAAAAAGCTTCTTTAATCAAGTCACTTCTGGAAAGACAAAACTGCCCATTCAACATAGCATAAAACAAAAAGTTGGACATAATTCAGAAAATGATTAACATTGCATTTTTTCACCGACGTAGTGGAGCATGTAGAGACTGTAATGTGATTAATTGTAAATAAAGTTTGTTTTTAACTCCAATCCCTGTCTGCACAAAGCTGAACAAACCTTTCCAGGTCGGTGGTTCGTCAGTGTGTTTGTGGGAGTTGCAGCTCTCTTAATAACAATTGTTGCTCTCATCATTTGGAAGAAAACTAAAGGTGAGACCTTCCACAGATGAAACTTTAAGAAACAATGACGTTTGATGGACCTGGATTTTTACTGTTGAAGCTAAAGTCGACTCTCTTTTGTCTCTTCAGGAAAAAAAACCCAGATGGATGAAAACACTGTGAGTTTTACGGCTGAGTAATCAAATGTTTCTACAGTTATGACAGAGCTGAATCAGCTGCTCTCTGACAGAGTCATCCAAATCTAAACAGCCTTCACAGAGCCAGTGTTTGACCACATGTAAGTAGACTCTGTTTGTTTATTGTTTTCAGGGACGGAGCTTAAACCCTGCAGTGAGTCCAGAAACCAGCGAGGACACGGTGAGATCTCAAACTACACCCAGGACAAAGTTACACTCACTGTTTTTAGATTTGCTGTTCAAAATGTAGCTCTATGAGACACACAGTGACTCTTGAATCTAAGTTCTTTCTGCAAGAGAAGAAGTGGGGAGTCTGATGATGCAGCTGGACTACACCAGAACAGACCAGAACACAATCAAGTCCACATGTTACTGAGCAGCCATTATGTTGTCTTCTCTGTGTAGGCTGATCCTGAAGATGGTGTTTCCTACGCCTCCATCAGCTACACCAGGAAGACCAACAGTAAAGGCCGGGTAAGCTGTCTGATTGGTTCTAGTGATGATGGTAGTGAAAGAAAACACTTCTCAGGTATAAAAACAGGACAGATCCTTTATTTTCCCTTTAAAGCCCAGGTCTACATGTGAGGACTGTGATGTCAGTGTGTCCAACACTTTGGTCCAGAACAAAATATCTCAACAACGAGCGTCCAGAGGAGCTCAGTACATGTACAAACAGATCTTTATCAGCACATCTTCAAACTGAACTGTTTGAAGATGTGCTGCTCTTTGTAATGTTGTTTGCTGTTTCATTATTGAGCTTTGTGTTTATGTGCTGCTGGATATCATAATGTTGCATTTACCTGCATTATTCTGTCTCATGTAATGTTGTGTAATTTCTGTGATGTGCTGTTTGACTCTTTTCCAGGTTCTGGGTAAAGGTGGTGATGATGATGATGATGCAGTGACCTACAGCACCGTGAAAGCTTCCTCTTCTTCTGCTGGAGCCTCAGCTGATCCCAGCGACCTCTACGCCACCATCAACTAACTAAACAAATAAGAGACTACAGTGTAGTTACAGCCCATATCAGTGGTGTAGTCTAGTTTTTTCTAGTGAGTGAACTGTGATTTTTCCCTCCCAGCCTCATACTCCCCCGTCCCAGCGTGACATCCCATAAGCGCCACTACCCTCACTAATATGCATGTACATGTAATAGAGAGCATTCTGAAGGACTGCTGAGGCGATGTGTTATCAACAACGCAAAGACTTTAGCAGCCAATGACAGTTACAGGTGACAAAACACTTAGCATATGAGATGTGACAATCCAGAATATTGGGGTCACGAGACCAAGACTAGAAGATATTTTAATAGTAGGCTATTTAAGAAAATATTCATGGATGAGTACACAATTGGGGGGTCCGGGGTTCCTCCCACAGAAGATTTTGAGCATTAAACATTTATTTTCCTGCATTATGGAGACATTTTCTGCACCAATTTATGGTGGAAATATCTAATGTTTAGTGTTAATCACCTCTAACTCAGCTACATTTAGCCTTAGATGTTATATGACTCTGGTTTTATCATCTGGCAATTTTCAATGCACATTTCACAGTGCAAGTTGCAACTATTATTAACAAATAATGGAAAACTGAGGCTTTTCAGTAGCAGTAATAACAATGAACAGAGGCTTATGTGCAACATTCGTCTCATCTGCTGCAGCTGCAGGGTCACCTGGAGCAGAAGCAGCTTTAGCTGCAGGCTTAGGAAAACACTGAAAGAGTGTAGTTTGAGTTTGCTCACATTTCACATCTCCTTCAGTGATTCACATTAGTTAATTTCAAACGAGTGACTGCCACGTAGCTGTGTTGTTGTTTGGTAGCTGACGTCAGATCCCGGTCATAGGTCACTGAAGCCGCGAACGTCAATTCAGAGCTTCGCAGCTTCGGTGAAATTATGATGCCACAAAACAATGTTACGTATCATCTCGCTATTTTAAGTGGGTTATACAGAAAACTTTTACTATTCCTAGTGGGTATACGGCGTATCACGTAGACTGCACCACTGGCTCATATCCATCCATCGTCAACCGCTTATCCTGCGCACAGGGTCACGGGGCCTATTGGGCGAAGGGACAGGTAGCCAGTCCATCGCAGGGACACACAACCACTCACACCATTCACGCCTAAGAACAATATTTGGAGACATCAATGTCTTTGGATGGTGGGAGGAAGCCGGAGCACCCAGAGAGAACCCATACATACACTGGGAGAACATGCAAACTCCAGAAAGGCCGGGGCAAATGGGGGTTTGAACCCACGACCTTCTTGCTGTGAGGCTACAGTGCTAACCACTGCACCACCGCGCCGCCCCACACCTCATATCATTACAGTTAATTTACATTAACTGATAAATGTTTTTACATTAGAATTATTTTATGATCATTTTCAGGATTTGTTGTTTTATTTGTTTTTATTATTTACTGTTATTTCTGTATCACCTGTTATTGTTTGATGTTCTGGTATGAAAGTAATTAAAGCAAACTAAGAGGAAGTGAGACAACGCTCATCTTGACCGAGTCACTTCTGAGAGCTCAGTTAAACAGCTGAATGAGAGGAAACTGTGGAAACCCTCAAGGGTTAAATTTTCACTGGTGTTACTTTCAGATACTTCATGTCAGTGTGAACTTCAGCTCATGTCAGCCACGAGAGAAGGAAGTCTGCCTACATTAATATGAATGTAAATACATTTCACACATCTTAAATGTCAAACTAGTCGTGTCTGCAGTCAGCATACAGCATGAAAAACTCCAAACCGCAGGTGAAGAAATGATGTTAAACAAACTCAGTCACCACCATCTATGCTCTCTGGTTTAACAGTAGAGCACTTCTGTTAAAATATTTCCTTTGAAAAGACCATAAACAGACCTGCTGCTCCATTTTTTTGAGGCTTGATGTTCTACATCCCGACAGTTAAAGAAGCTAAAGTTCAGGATGCTCATTGGTGTTTAAACTCTCAGTGAACCTAAACCTTAACATCATTTTCAACAGAATTTGATAAAAACCTCTTTGTCTTACGTCCCACCAAAGTATCGACCATCTATTCCTGTGAGCCTCGTGTGTTTCTGATGTGTATGTAGTCATCATTAGTGGGTTACCCCCCCCCCAGAGCTCTGCTGCTGTTGTTAACCACATTCTCACCAAAACACTCCCCCTGCAGATCTCTGATAAAAAATAACTTCAAAGATACAATGAGGAACCAGATGATCTCAGACCAGTAAAATATCATCTTATCTGTGTTCTTCACCAGCTTCTATAGAATCTAAAGTGACCTGATAATGTGCAAAGATGTAATAACTATATACAAAATGCTCTGGACCAGCTATTCTGACCTAATATGAATGTAAATACATTTCACACATCTTAAATGTCAAACTAGTCGTGTCTGCAGTCAGCATACAGCATGAAAAACCTCCAAACCACAGGTGAAGACTTGTCAAACCATTTCCTTTGAAACCATGAACACACCTGCTGCTATTGTGGAGGCTTGATGCTCTTCGTACTGGCCATTAAAGACTTATCAGTGTTTGAACTCTTTGTTAAAACTAGTCTCAATGACCTCAAACCTTAATGTTGTTTTCAACAGAATTTGATAAAAACTCCTTTGTCTTAAGTCCTGCTAAAGTATCGACCATCTATTCCTGTGAGCCTCGTGTGTTTCTGATGTCTATCTGGTCATCATTAGAGGGTAACACCTCCATAGCTCTGCTGCTGTTGTTAACCACATTCCCACCAAAACACTCCCCCTGCAGATCTCTGATAAAAATAAATGCAAAGATACAATGAGGAACCAGCAGATCTCAGACCGGTAAAATATCTGTGTTCTTGACCAGCTGCTACAGTATCACCATTTTGCACCATGGACATCAGGAGTCAGACTCTGGTGAGCGAGTAGTTTGACTCTTCACCTTTTGTTCACCTTTGAATCCTGTCTGTTTTCTAATAAACCAACCCGTTCTCAGCTGTTAGCCGCTAGCAGTTTAGTTTCCTCACCTCTTTTCTGGGGGCAACCTAGCATGCTAACGTTAGCTATTAAGACTCATACAGGGCAAGTTAGACATAACATAAATCAACGTACAACAGTTTACTCGCAGCAAATTCACACTTTTATCAAATTTTATATGGACAGAGCGCAGCTCATCGGCAGCTGACCTCCGGTCATGAAATCATCCGAGCTCACACGCACACACACACACACACACACACACACAGGCAATGGATTAAAGTCCCAAAAATAAGGATTTAACATAACTATATTGATTTGGTGAAATTGACAAGCATATAGTATCACCTGTTACAGAGGAATTTGACAGGAATGAGAGCAGGCTGAATAAACACTTTTAAAAAAACAAGTTGCATTAATGCAAATATTTATCTTAACTAAGAATCTTCACACCTTCAACTTCCTCTTCTTCTTCTTCTTCTTCTTCTTCTTCTTCTTCTTTGCGGGAGATGAAACACGCTATTGTCACAAATACACAGAGGGACTGAACAGCGTGTGAACTCTGACGGCTGCATCTTCACATTGCTGATCAAGAATTTGGGGTCTCTGTCAGTCACTGTGGATGAGAGAAAACTGCATTTCAAAAATTTAAAAGTTAAAATTGTAACTGAGGAATAGAGTTTATGGCTGTTTGGACATCCACAAGAAATTAGACGTGAGAAGTAGCATCATCCTAATAACAGGAAGTAGCTTCAGCATCTCTCTACTCAAACACTACTTTAGAAACTCAGACAGTTCAGAGCACGAGAACAAGAGACAGAAGAAGGAGAGACAGAGAGAATCATGATGGTTGAGTTCTTTTCTATTTCTTATAACGGTGCTTCAGTTTACAGGTAAGAATACATATATCACATATATATCACACTCTTTATTAGCTACATTTGATTTAACTAAGAAAACCAAATCTGTTGTTTCTAATGTGGTGAGTTTAGGGAACTCTTGGAAACTAAGGATAAAGAAATAATCGTCACTAACTATGAACATAACAGACATTTTCTCATTTCACTTTATTTTTCATCATTTTCTCAACAGCAGCAGCTGAAACACTTCCCCTCTCCTTCACTGTCAGAGTTGGAGATGAAGTCACTTTGCCTTGTGAAAATGTGATAGACGGTCAGAGAAAATGTGAAAATACGACATGGCTCTTTCAAGGTTCAGGAAACACACCAGCATCAGAGCTGAATACACTTGGGCAGATTGGTGAAAACGCCAAAGCTAAATCAGACAGACTGAGTGTTACAGAGAAATGTTCTCTATGCATTGACATAACTTCCCCTCCTGAACACGCCCCCACCAGAAGGACTGAGTGGCAAAACATCTGTCCACATGGCTGCGTTTATCAGTGCAAACAGCAAAACTGGGAGTAAAACAAGCGATTATCAGCTCAAATTAAAGGCAGTTGGACTCGACAGTGATCCTCACAGCTTACCAATGAACCGGTGGTGCGTGGGCATTGAGATGTGGCCAGCAATCGAGTTTCCTGACATTTATATGTACCTGATTTCGACGCCGGGAAAACACACAAAACAAAGTCTGAAGGCATATAAAAGCCTTGACGCTTGGTCGTACTTCAAGGCGGGATTTGTTGGCGAAATTAAAGTGACCAGGACACCTAAGGATATCATGGTCGTCTGTGGAGAGGTTTGTATAACGTTACATATTTTAACTCTCATTTGGAAAACTGTATTTTAGTTAATGTTAGACCTGCTTTGTAGCTAACACTGCCACTCACTAACTGTGTTTGTGCAGGTGAAACACAGCCGGAGAATGAGCGAGCCCCCGTTGAAACCTTGGATAGCTGCAGAGAAGACAGGGACAGTTTTGACAGCTCATTGTACATGTATGGCTGGACTTGGAGAGACCTGTTCGCATGCAGCAGCTTTGATGTTTGCAGTTATGTCCGGAGTGAGGATGCGCGATGACACGCCGTGCACTTCATTGCCATGTCAGTGGCTTCGGCCAACACAAACAAAGAAAATATCCTGCTCTGAACTGTCTTCTATTGATATGACGTGTCCCAGAACACAGAGCAGAAAGGTTTTGAATCCAGTTGACATGAATGTGTTAATCAGAGCTACACAAAGGAAGTCTGGGTCCTACTGAAGCTATACTTACTAAACCTACAGAAAATGAACTTGCAGACTTTCTGGATAAGCTCAAGCATGCAAACCCAAGAGCTGCTGTGCTCTCTGCAGCTCCAAAACACTCAAAGACTTTGTCCCCGTGAGGCTGAAAGGTGGCTATCCTACACGCTAGGACAACTTTATGAAGCTGAGAATGCTGCTTTGACCTACAATGAACTTCTTGAAAAAATGTGATGAGGTCTTTGAGGATTTGAAGGTCACAGGCGTCAGTGTCAGCTCGTTCAACAGGAGACAAAGGGACAGGCCTCTTCAAGGATGTGGTACACCTACAGATGTGGCAGGATAACAGCTTCCAAGTTTGGTGCGGTTATAAAGAGCAATGATAATGAGCCCCTGAAATCACTGGTGAAAGCCATTTGCTACCCAGAGTCAGCAAAGTTTAAAACTGCAGCAACAAGGTATAACTTATACATTTTTATATTAAAGGCAAATAATGTTTCAAAGTTGTTAACTAATCAAAAGGTTAAGGACATGATAAAAATCTCTCAAAACAACCTAGCACAGATTAATTATGGACATGTATATGTGTGTACTAATGCAAACTTATTATGCTTTATTAAATATTTTCAGGTGGGGCATTCAGCAGGAGACCAAGGCAAAGGAGGCATACACTGAGACCATGTCATCAAGACACGTCAATTTTAATGTAACCCCACTGGGCTCTACATTTCTCCATAATACCCTCATCTTGGTGCGTCACCTGACGGGAAGGTGTCTTGTGACTGTTGTGGCTCTGGGTGCTTGGAAATCAAATGCCCCTACTTGGCAAAAGACAAGACACTGTTAGAACTGTCAAAAGAAAAAGACTTCTGCTTGGTTGCATCCTGTTCCTCCGATGTGACGCTGGAACTTAACAGACAACACAACTATTACTTTCAAGTTCAGTGCCAGATTCATGTTACAAAATCCCCATACTGTGACTTTTGTGTGTGGATGCCTTCGGAATTATTCATTGAGAGAATAACCCCAGATTCCAATTTTGAAAGACTTGTTATGAAGGCAACAACATTTTTCAAACATGGAGTGTTGCCAGAACTGCTGGGAAAATGGTTTACACGGAACACAGTACTGAATCTTGGTGCGACATCTGTTCGGTAGGACTGCTGCTGATTAGAAATTCACCTTGGGCAATGGCGTCACTTTGTGTTGAAAAGTGGTGGGGACATAGAGGCTCAGATTAGGGGTGTGAAGAAAAACTTGGCTTCGAGAAACATCTTCACATGCGATATTAGATTCACAAAAACGGGACACGAGAACCGTAAACAATGTTTTAAAGATATATTCAATGCTGTGATTTATGCTGAGGGGATCCCCCGGGAATTTTTGATCATTAGACACTTAATTTCCTCTATTATGGTGAAAGTTTCTGCACCAATTTATGGTGTAAATATTTTCATTCATGTGAAAGGACACAAAATTCAGGCAGCATGGGACATTTCAAAATATAAACATAATATAAGTCAGTGCAGCTCTCAGGGATTGTGTTGCTTTCAGATCTGTTTCTCCTGTAAATCAACTTTTCTCATGTAATATCATCCCTGCTGAGGCAACACATATGCAGGCATGATTTAGGCCCCATCCACACTACTCCGTTCTTGTTTAAAAATGAATTTAAAATGAATACGATCTCCGTCCACAGCAGTGTTTTAGCTGGCTCTACATTATAACGACTGCAAACGCACATCTGTTGGCCATTCATGTACGCTTGGCATGCACGTGCCCGTTTAAACATGAAATAGATGGTCTCTCTCTTCCATAATTAGAGTAGATTTGGTGAGAGAATAAAGTAAAGCAGATGAAGAACTGCACCAGATATTTTTTGCATGGACCAATAACGAGCTGGGACTGTTATTGAATGTAACACGGGCGTTAAAAAGGCTTTGGCGGCGGAAAAAGGGCTTGTGAGTCGTTGCAATGTAATTATGGCGACAAACACAGTACAAGTGTTGCTGTAAGTGATATTTGCATAGTACAAAATGTGAAATATGAGTGTCTGCATCATCATTTCTACAGTCCTCCGTTTTTGCCCATCTTCAATAAAACGCTCTCCGGAGTTTTAAAAAGAAAAACAGGGTCGGCAGCGTTTTCAAACTTCTCTATTTTAGGTCTACGTTTTCGCTGTTTTAAAACAAAAACACGGCAGTGTGACTTCACATTTGTGTATTAACTGCTGAAACAATCAAAACTGTAAGAGAAAAGTTTCTTTCAAAGTATCACTTTCAGGCTTTCTTTTACAAACATTTCAGTCAAACAATCTTTATCAGAGCATTACAGGGATGTTTGCTCAGCGTTTTGTCTCCTTTTGTAAAAATATGAAAATACCAAAAAATGTGAAACTACTACACATTACTGTGAAAATACTTTATACATTACAGAATAAATATTTACAAAACACATTTTCCCATTGTCAAAGGTCTCTCAGTTTTAAGAGATTGTCAGTATCACAGTCAAAATATCAAGGGTTATGTGACAATAACAATTTACATGAGCTTTGAACTTCTATATTGCACTTTTTACATTCATGTTTCACATTTGATAACATGTTTTGCCATATCACCCAGCCCTGTGCATGATGTTCACTTTAATCTGAAGGCACAATGGTTTCACACACGTTACACAGAGCACAACACGTTAACACAATGTTGTCTATAAGGCTGTCCTCCACTTTGCCATTTTGTTCCACTCTGATGAGGCTTACAGGCAGTGTTGAGCCCAGAATTTTATATTTCTGCCTCAACATACCAATCACTCTTCGACATGGATTCTCACCACGAAATTTCTCGCGCAGATTCAATTTCTTTGCAGCTAAGCTGTTTCTTCCCTCGTGGGAAAGGAGGTGTAATTAATTCTGCACAAAATAAGCCAACACTATCCTCTATCGTGAAACCCGGTCAGCCAGGATCAAGTCCCTGGGAGGAGCTTCTCAAGGAACCCGCTGTGCTCGGTAAGGTGTTTGTCTGTAACACGTCCGCCCCAGGCCTTTGACACAAAGGAGATGCTTCCTTGTGGCGTGATTGAAATAAGAAATTTAATAGTGTTGTGCTGTTTGTAGTTGCTCCATGTTTGAGCTCGAGCTTTTAAATCTGAAGGACGCTCTATGAACACCTCGAAGCAGTCAATTATGCTCACACAGTTCTTAAAAGCGTCCGAAAACACATCGGCAAGCTGCGTCTTAAATCGTCTCTTTGCGGCCACAATATTAGGGGATGAAGCCTGCTCGCCATTACCTGTATCCAACGGTGAAAGATTCTAGATACTGTTGACTGATTAATCCCAAAGAGGTAGCCTAATAATTCCTCCGACAGATTGAGGCGCAGCTTCATCAGTGTCAGAAGTAGTTCCTGAGTAGGTTTGAGGGACTGTTTTGCAGTAGCAGGAAAAACTGAAGACACGTAACTAAACACTAACATGAAAGTCTGTAAACTTGGTAGTCCTGTGAAAAATTTCATTTTGCGCTCATTAAATTGTGAAGCATCAAGGGTGCGATGTTTCAATTCGCTTTCTAGTTTGTGAACTTTGTCTCTCAGTGACTGACACTCAGTGTTTAAAGATTTAATCTGTTCATGTAATGAAGCAATGTCACTGTGTGTCTCCTCTGTCTGGACCTCAGTGCCTTGGACTTCCACAGTCTGTGCCTCTGTTTGATCTGTTTGTACCTCCTGCTCTAATGGAGGACTTCGGTGCAAGTTCAGAAGAGCTGCGGCGCTACCTCTCTACTTGTGTTGACAAGTCTTTTTCAGAAACTTCTTGAGATCGAAGATATCTTTCCAGGTTGTTGGCAGCCCTAGTTCGATCTGTGGTGGAGGTGAAACTGAATAAGCTCGACACGTAGTCAGGGTGCAGGGGATCATCGCTCTTTTTCCTGAAACAAACAGAAAATGTCATCATTACTTAAGTTTCATCGTTTGTCTCATGTAACTGGGGGGGGGGGGGTGTATTTCACAAGAAGCGATTACAAAGGTAGCCTACAAGTGTGATTCAGCCACCTATATGCAAGCGCGTAGGAAGTGGGGGTGCAGAGGGGTCTGCAGCACCCCCTATTGAACACGGTGTGCAAATTACATGGGCAGACTACATAATGGGCACCAGTGTTACTGGGCTATATGACAACAGTGAAAATACAGCAGGTCAGTGCTCAATGATCTGGTTGATACTACAGCATAATAATTTGACTTCAGCAGCTGTTTGCACTGTTTTGTCACGATTATAAGAGCTAAATTGGTGTGATGCAGATTGGCTCATGTAAGCACAAATCATCCACCTGACCTCAACCCAAGTAATTATTATCTCAGATTTTTCCCACCTCTACTGGTCCTTTTAACTTTCCAGGTGATTTCTTGATGAATAAGTGCTTACTTCAAAGGTTTACTTGATTAGAGGCTGCTGTCAGTCATTTCCATCAGTGGTAGTAAATAGTATAACATTAACAACTTTGCACATTAACCACTTAAGGAGGAAATGTCTTCATTTAAATCAAAATATAAAATATAATGTAATATAATTCAGTAATCAGCTTTTGGACAATGCAAATGTGTTTCTTCTATATTTCAACTGCATTGCATGTTTTCATATTGAGCATTACTTCATTTGCTATTTTACATTTATAGTCGCAAAGTTTTTTTCAGAATATTTTTAACAAAAGCTTTAAAAAAGTGATGGAGAGATTCTGATTCTGTCCCCCAGGGTCTCCAGTGTAAATGACACGTATCTTTCAGTAATTTTTAAATGTCCCGCCCATCCAGGCTCTGATTGGTCGCTTCACGATAAGTGACATTGACGAGCTACATTCAGCACACGGAGTCTTGAGAGGCACCGAGCTTCTCTTCTCCCTCGTCTCTCTCAGCAAATAACGTGGGACATTAATGCAGCCAAACTAAAAACTGTGGTTATAAACTTGACAGGACAGACGAAACTCTGCAGAATTCAACATTTAGCTTCTGAAATAATTTAGACGCTCTGACGGAGCTCATGATTGGTCAGGCTGCTTTACTCCAAACAGTTTCAATGTATGAACCTGGACTGTGTGTGAGACCTTTGGGATGTGTAGGAGAATACAAAAGATTAATGGACGTTAGATTCTGACTGATCCTGTCAGCGTTACGGGAGATTTAAATATCAAGTCATGCTGCTGTGCCTCGTGCGTAAATGCGCACAGCGTCTCTCTTAATGGGGAGAAGCGTCACCCTATTTCATCCACCCCGAAATTCAGAAATGTATCGTCCAAAACTCTGCCCGCAGACAGTGGTGCTCTCAGTTAGTGCACGCACAAGGTTTTCATGTGTTTCTTGAAGTGTGGACACTGATCAGGGAACAGTTTTTGAAGTTGAAATGAAGGTAGTGACGGTTAAATCCTGCTGCGCGCGCTTGGTCTTCATTTATGCTGATCGTGTTATAATCAATGGTATTTATTCGAATGATTTTAGCCTACTGTATAATTACGGAGGTCCGGACCTCGGTGACCTAATACGAACATGCATTTAACCACTTCGTGTTGAAGGGAAGTGTGTAAGTGCGCGCGCTCACACAGTCGTGTCATGCGTAAATTTCCACTGTTCAGCACCCCAGAAGCGAAAACGTCTTCCCGCGCGCCTTTATAGATGTATAAATGCTGACACTTTACAGCTACAGAGTAGGATGCAGGATGTTAACGTTAAGTTTAACTGATGAGTTACGTTAGTCAATACAGTATTACTTAAGGTCGCTTTTACCCAAAGACTCGACATACCTGACACAAAGTGAAAACTGCAAACCCACGTTTCTTTGCCTGGATTCCAGTTGTTTCTGTGAATTGCAGCGATCCACTTGCTTCTCTTTTCTTTTGCTTTTGGCAGTCTGTAGAAAGACAGCTCTGACTTCTTGTTAAATCTATTAGTACAGTCAACTGCACAACAGCTCTTCCCCATTTGAGACGTCTTGTTTGTGCTGCCGCTGATTAAAGCTGCCGCTCGTATTTTTGCCACTCAGTGGGCGGAACTGCAGCGACTTCCGCGTGCTGTGACGTCACGTGCATACCCTCTACTATCAGTGAGTATTACCATCATAACGTTTTCAGCTCAAACTGTCTTGTTAGAACAATATACTGAAACATTACAATAATTATGATCACAGTGATGAAGTTAACTTTACTCTTGTTGTCTTTCTCTCACAATATCTCCATCTTCACCAGTGGCTGAACAGAAGGACGCTGATGAGGTGACGTTAAACTGCTCTGTGCTGTCATATACACTGTTCTGTAGTCACACAGTGAAGTGGCTGTATGAGGGTAAAGATGTGGACAAAGATAACAAAGACATGAAGACATCACAGGCTGACTGCTACGCCACTGTGTCTTTCCTGGATTCTCATTTTAGTCACAAATCAAAGTCTAACTTGAAGTGTGAAGTGACAGATGGTTACTCTAGAAAAGTGCAGCTGTTCACCTCCAGCCCTCAGTCCTCAGGTGAGAAAACAGGTGAGAATATGCTGAGCTGTTCAAGATGACTAAAACCAACAAAACATTTGTTTATTTGATGACTTTTTAAGATGACATCATTCTTTCTCATTTACTGACAGCAGATGGTAAACATGAGGGATTTTCTTGACTTTTTAAGATGACACAGTTTATTGCATTGTGTTATTTCATTCATGCAGGTAATGCACAAACAACAACTAAATCAACAACAACTTCTTTTTCATTTACATGTCCTTCGTTACCACAGAAACACTTCCTCTGTCAGTGGGAGAAACATGTAACAGTAACAGGTGGTGCGTTCAGGGGCTGTAAGATTACTTCTTGTTTCCTTGTGTTAAATGTGGGTCAGTGATGTGAAAGTTGTCAGTTAAAGTGTGTCAGAGTGAGGGTTTGTTTGTGTTTCACAGGTGAATAATGATGAAGATGAAGATGATGGTGTGGTGAACTATGAAAACTTTGGAGACCCTTCTGCCTCTGTCAGACTCCACTGATCAACAACTTCCAGATCAACATCAGCTCATCAGAGAAAAGACTCCACTGCAGTTAAATAACAGCACATTTACATGAGTGGTTGAAGCCTTTAGAAATTAATCGTGGAAGATCATTTGTTGTTTTTTTTTATTATTTTTTTGTGTTCAGCTGTTTCTGTTTCAGTCTGACTTTGAACAACAATATTCAAGTCTTGATTTCATCTCTTATCAGGAAGCCCACTGTGAGTTTTGTAAAATGTCTTTTCCTGCATCAGTTGTGAAAATCTTTATTTTCTGCAACACAGCAGCTGGATTTCAGCTTCATTTAACAGGAATGAGCATTTAACTCTTGTTAACTTCATTAATTGTCTAGGAGGTGAGGATGCAGCAGTGGATAAGTCACATGCCTTTGGTGTGGTAGATCCAGGTTCAATTCTCCACAGTGACATCCACCATTGTGTCCCTGAGCAAGACACTTAACTCCTAGTTGCTCCAGAGGCGTGTGATCTCTGACATATAGCAATCGTAAGTCGCTTTGGATAAAAGCGTCAGCTAAATGTAAAGTAATGTTTTCCAGCTGAAGAATTCAGACCTGATTTTATGGTTTACTGTTTGTTTTTTGAAGCTACAGCAGCTTGAGCTCAGTTTCATGTCTCTGTGTGCAGAATAACTCATTTTAAATCACTTTCATTTAGCTTTGTTGACCTATTTGTTGGGATGTGTATGTGTTTAACTTGCAGGGGTTTTCAACCTTAATGAAGTCAGTATGAGTGTATTTTGTGATTCCTTCATGTACTAACAGTGTCTTAATGTAAAGTGAATATTCTTTACTATGTATGTCCTGTCTCTAACAGAACAACCTCCCTCCTCTTGTCCACTTCTAGTTGTAAACCTTCCCTCTGTTGAACAGCTCTGTTCTCACTGGGCACTCAAACATATCTAAATACAGATCGAAATGGACCCAAAGTGACCTGATAATGCAGAGATGTAATAAATACAGACGTTTAGGTGTTGCTGAAAGCACATGACCAACTACTCTGACCTAGTTGTGTCTGCAAAACCTCCAAACCACAGGTGAAGAAATGACGTCAAACTAACTCAGTCACCACTGTCTATGCTCTCTGGTTGAACTGTGGAGCACGAAATGTCTATTTATGTTCAAACATTTCCTTTATAAAACCATGAACAGACCTGCTGCTCCGTTTTGTGGAGGCTTGATGCTCTCGGTCCCGACAGTTAGACAGTTCAATCAGGACGTTCATTAGTGTTAAAACTCTGTAATGAAACCAGTTTCAGTGATCTCTAACCTTAACTTTGTTTTCAACAGAATTTGATAAAAACCTCTTTGTCTTACGTCCCACCAAAGTATCGACCATCTATTCCTGTGAGCCTTGTGTGTTTCTGATGTGTATGTAGTCATCATTAGTGGGTAACCCCCCCCAGAGCTCTGCTGCTATTGTTAACCACATTCTCACCAAAACACTCCCCCTGCAGATCTCTGATAAAAATAACTTCAAAGATACAATGAGGAACCAGATGATCTCAGACCAGTAAATACCATCTTATCTGTGTTCTTTACCAGCTTCTATAGAATCTAAAGTGACCTGATAATGCGCAAAGATGTAATAACTATATACAAGAAGCTCTGGACCACCTATTCTGACCTAATATGAATGTAAATACGTTTCAAACATCTTAAATGTCAAACTAGTCGTGTCTGCAGTCAGCATACAGCATGAAAAACCTCCAAACTGCAGGTAAAGACTTGTCAAACAAACTCAGTCACCACTGTCTGTGCTCTCTAGTTGTGGAGATGAAAATGTTTATTTATGTCAAACCATTTCCTTTGAAATCATGAACACAGCTGCTACTATTGTGTTTCTGATGTTTATCTGGTCATCATTAGAGGGTCAAACCTCCAGAGCTCTGCTGCTGTTGTTAACCACATTATCACTGAAACACTTCCTCTTCAGATCTCTAACAAAAATAACTGCAAACATACAATGAGGAACCAGCAGAGCTCAGACTGGTAAAATATCATCTTATCTGTGTTCTTCACCAGCTGCTACAGTATCACCATATTGCATCATGGACATCAGGAGTCAGATTCTGGAGGGAGAGGAGTTTGACTCTTCACCTGTCTGTTCATCTTGAATCCTGGTCTAATAAACCAACCCGTTCTCAGCCCAGGGCGTCACACATGTATGCTTGGTCAAGACCTCTTGGCATCACTTCTTTAATGCCCTGTTAGCATCATTTCTGCATATGCAGCACTGACCCACCCATGCACCTCAACCACCTCCTCATTTTGACTTTTCTGTATTTAGGCTATAGGCTTACTTTTAGCAGTAAACAATGGCGCTAAAGAGCTTCCCCAAGTGCGTTGAACTATGGTGAGTTGGTGCTAGACGCCGAAGGAGGTGACAAAGGTGTAACCGAGCGACAACCTCCGGCTCTCACAAATGAAGTCAATAAGAAAGTAACTTAAACCTGTAACGGAGAGCAGGGGGTGACTCCTCTGGTTGCAAAGGAAGTCCTGTTCCATTAGAAATAATAGTAAAATGACCCTACTTCTCACCTGATTTATTACCTCAGTAAACACTTTGCTAATGAGTTTATGATCTCAATCATTAGTTTCAAGTCTTCATCAACACAGCATGATGTTCATTTAGTAAATTCATTGGTCCCCTTTAGAGGAAAATAGACAATAAAGCAGTGTATGCTTCAGGGCGGGACTATACCTTGTGGTTGACAATTCGCTAACAGGTGACCTATCAATCAGGCTAGAGAGACTGGTAGCCACTGCACTGTGTAAATTTAACCAGCGCCGTTGAAAAAGTTTATTAGGAGTCGGCTGTTCATTTTTCCGGTAAGTACATTGTTTTAAGCCAGTTTTAGCTAGCCAACATTAGCATTCCGGTTAAAATTACAGTAAGGAGAATTACAGCTGCACCTAGCGAACCAAGCTTGTTAGCACCTCCGCCTCGTACAAATATCGTCACATCTGGTGGCCCTGATTGCAATAAATACACATGGCGGCGGCCTTACTGCCAGAGTCATGCTTCAAAATGGCAGTCTATAAACCAATGGGTGACCTCACAATGGCTACGTCCACTTCTTTTTCCGTTTTTCCATTAGCCGTACCAGCTCAACTCATAACATCGTCATAACAACGCCACACACTACTGCTTCGACGTAATGTTCAATGCGACAGACACTCCAGTGACCTACACAGCTTTCTCTTGATTTAGGTTAAAAAGTTTCAACATTACTCAGAATGTAAAGACAGATAAGCGACATGAAAACCTTTCAGCTGTTTTCCTCTGCCGTTGTTGCTGCAGCGGTCTGTGTGACGGTGGGACCAGAGGGCTCTGTGAGCGGGCGGCTGGCCGGCCTCGCAAGCTCCGTAGGCTTCATTCTGTCTGTCAGGCGTACGCAATGATGATGCAGTGAATAGCGACTATTCTGTCTGACCAATCAGAAGTCTGCTGTGTGTTCACGTCACATTTTAGTATCGCCTCTTCACGCTTGGATACAACTTTTCCACAATGGAAAACCAGAAGAAGGCGAGTAGAGTCGAGGCGAGCTGTCAGTCAGACGTGTCTCTCTGCCGGTCATGACAGAGAGGGCTCTGACCTCCGTCCAACATACAACATCAAAACAACAAATTTTATTTGATAAAGATTGCACTAAAACAACAATCAATAGCAGCTTATCTCGGATCATGTCATCCACGCTTAGACCCACATCACCAAGACAACCATGTCCAAACACACGCACGTACGCACACTGTGAAACACACAGGGAAAGGATTAAAGTCCAAAATTAACATAAATAAAAAGATGTTTTGGAGAGATTCACACACCTGTTACACAAGGATATGAGAGGAATGAGAACAGGCTGAACAAACACTAAATAATCTAAATCTAAATAAACAAACAAGTTGCATTATTGCAAACATTTATCTTAACTAACAGTCTTCACACATTCAACTTCCTCTTCTTCTTGCGTGACATGAAACACGTCAATGTTACAAATAGACCGATGGACTGGACAGCGTGTGAACTCTGATCGCTGCATCTTCATATTGCTGATCAAGAATTTGGGGTCTCTGTCAGTCACTGTGGATGAGAGAAAACTGCATTTCAAAAATGTAAAAGAGAAAATTGTAAAGAGCTTAACCCTCTAGGGACATCGACAAGAAATTCAGACAAATCTAAAACAGACTAAAAGTCAATATGAGGAAGTGACATCATCCTAACCACAAGAAGTAGCTGCAGCGTCTCTCTACTAAAACACTACTTTAGAAACTCAGACAGTTCAGAGCACGAGAACAAGAGACAGAAGAAGGAGAGACAGAGAGAATCATGATGGTTGAGTTCAAATGGATTTCTTTATTTCTTACAGCGGTGCTTCAGTTTACAGGTAAGAATACATATATCACATATATAAATGGAAGGCACATTGTAAAAAATAACTTGATCAATATTATTAAAGATTCTTTATTAGCTACATTTGATTTAACTAAGAAAACCAAATCTGTTGTTTCTAATGTGGTGAGTTTAGTGAACTCTTGGAAACTAAGGATAAAGAAATAATCGTCACTAACTATGAACATAACAGACATTTTCTCATTTCACTTTATTTTTCATCATTTTCTCAACAGCAGCAGCTGAAACACTTCCCCTCTCCTTCACTGTCAGAGTTGGAGATGAAGTCACTTTGCCTTGTGAAAATGTGACAGACGGTCAACAAAAATGTAACGGTACTACTTGGCTCTTCAGTGGTTCAGGAAACACAGCAGCAATAGAGCTGGTTACACATGGGCAGATTGGTGAAAATGCCAGAAATAAATCAGACAAACTGAATGTTACAGAGAAATGTGCTCTGGTTATAAAGAAGGTCACAGTCGAGGATGTTGGTCGTTATCACTGTCAACAATACAAAACAGTAGGAGGACCAAAACAAGGTGAAGACTCTCAGGTTCATCTGTCTGTTATTAACAGTGAGTATTTACATCATAATGTTTTCACTCAAACTGTCTTGTTAAAACAAAATACTGAAACATTGCAAAATATCGAGATCCTCAACAGAAAAAGGACCATAGGTTGTAATAACCATGCTGTCAGTATGACCCATATCTACTTTACGTCAGCAACCTCTAGTGGCCGTGTGACGCTAGTACATGGGAAAGACAGGTCACATAATATAGACAGCTTTCACCGAAGAGACCGGCTTTGGGTTTCTGTGTGGAACAAGATTTATTTAGCTTTAATGAAGTTACAGTCGTAGAATTCTTATTAAATTAAACAAAGTTAAACTCTCAGTGGTCTCTGAAATACCCTGAAACTGACAAAAGTAATAATAAATTAGATTTTACTGAGAATTAACTGATGAAAATCAGACATTGCTTTTGAGTTGTGGTTCAACAGAAGCTTTTCAAAAAACAAACTAATGAAACTGGCCTGGGCAAATAATATAGTACCCCTAGAAAAGGATTGGAAATAATTTAACCACAGGGACATGTTAATCTAAGGTGTGTCCTGCCATTAGCATCACAGGTGTCTTCAAACTTGTAATCAGTCAGTCTGCCTATTTAAAGGGTGAAAAGTACTCACTGTGGTATGATTGTGTATCACACTGAACATGGACCACACGAAGCTAAGGAGAGAGCTGTCTCAGGAGATTAGAAAGAAAATTATAAACAAACATGTTAAAGCTAAAGGCTATAAGACCATCTCCAAGCAGCTTGATGTTCCTGAGACAACAGCTGCACAAGTTAGTCAGAAGTTTTAGGCCAACAGGACTGAAGCCAACCTCCCTGGACGGAGCCGCAAGAGGAAAATTGATGACAAATCAACAAAAGAACCCAGTGCAACTTCCACAGACATTAGAGATGAACTCCAAGGTCCTTTGGACAGATGAGACAAAACTGGAGCCGTTTGGCAATTCACGTCACCTCCATGTTTGCAGACGCAAAAATGAAGCATACAAAGAAACACTGTACCTACTGTGAAGCGTGGAGGAGGCTCGGTCATGTTTTGGGGCTACTTTGCTGCATCAGACACAGAGTGTCTTGACTCTGTACAAAGAAATCTCAAGACTATCGAGTCATTTTGGAGGAAAAATGTGCTGCCCAGTGGAAGCTTGGTCTCAGTCGCAGGTCACGGGTCCTCCAACAAAATAATGACCCAAAACACAGCTAAAAACACCCAAGAATGGCTAAGAGCAATACATCGGACTATTCTGAAGTGGCCCCTGTGAGGCCTGATCTAAATCCTGTTGAACATCTGTGGAAGGAGCTGAAACATGCAGTCTGGAGAAGCCACCCTTCAACCTGAAACAGCTGGAGCAGTTTGCTTATGAGCAGGGGGCCAAAATACCTGCTGACAAGTGAAGCCTCAATGAGAGTTATAGAAATGCAGCTTGATTGCAGTGACTGCCTCAAAAGTTGTGCAATAAAATATTAACTTCAGGGACCTTCATTTTTGTCCAGGCCAGTTTCATTAGTTGTTGTTTTTTTATTATTCTGTTGAACCACAATTTGAAAACAATGTCTGATTTTCATCAGTTAATTTACAGTTTTCTTTATTACTTTTGTCAGTTTCGAGTTATTTCAGGAACCATTGTGGGTGTTTCTTTCTTTAATGGAAGGGTGCCAGTATTTTTGTCTCTGTCTGTACGTAGGTAACATGATCTATGTAACGTAGGACCAGGCGGGAAACGGATTTGAAATTGCCGTTGTGTGAAGTATGGACAAATGCCACTGGTAGGGGCGCTAATTTAGGATACACTCATATGAGTCGTATTGATTGGGAACATGGTTAATATGACCAATGTTGTCATTTAAGTTGAAGGACGTCGTCTTATGATCACAGTGATGAAGTGAACTTTACTCTTGTTGTCTTTCTCTCACAATATCTCCATCTTCACCAGTGACTGAACATAAGAACACTGATAAGGTGACGTTAACCTGCTCTGTGTCGACATATGAACGATGTAGACACACAGTGAAGTGGCTGTATGAGGGTAAAGATGTGGACAAAAATAACGCAGACATGAAGACATCACAGGCTGGCTGCTACGCCACTGTGTCTTTCCTGGATTCTCATTTTAGTCACAAATCAAAGTCTAACTTGAAGTGTGAAGTGACAGATGGTTACTCTGGAAAAGTGCAGCTGTTCACCTTCAGCCCTCAGTCCTCAGGTGAGAAAACAGGTGAGAATATGCTGAGCTGTTCAAGATGACTAAAACCACCAAAACATTTGTTTATTTGATGACTTTTGAAGATGACATCATTCTTTCTCATTTACTGACAGCAGATGGTAAACATGAGGGATTTTCTAACTGAACTGTTTCTTGGGTTGTGTTGTTTCATTTGTGCAGGTGACGCACAAACAACTAAATCAACAGCAACAGCAGCAGCAACAGCAACAACAACTAAAAACAGCTCAGAATCAGTTACTGCCACAACTGCAACATATAGTACTTCAACAAAATCACAAGGTATTAACTCATCTTTCCTTCGAGTCTATCTGTCATCCTGTCAGCCTCTTTCTCTCCTCAAACTAACTTATTTATTTTACTTTTTATTTGAGAATTCTTTGTTGTAGGCTACAGTTTTTTTAACAACTCTTTCCAGGTTGGAGGTGGTTCGTCAGTTTGTTTGTTGGAGTTGCAGCACTCTTAATAACTATTGTTGCTCTCATCATGTTGAAGAGAACGAAAGGTGAGAGCTTCCACACACGAAACTTTAAGAAACAATGACGTTTGATGAACCTGGATTTTTATTGTTGAAGCTGAAGTCGACTCTCTTTTGTCTCTTCAGGAAAAAAAACCCAGATGGATGAAAACACTGTGAGTTTTACGGCTGAGTAATCAAATGTTTCTGCAGTTATGACAGAGCTGAATCAGCTGCTCTCTGACAGAGTCATCCAAATCTAAACAGCCTTCACAGAGCCAGTGTTTCACCACATGTAAGTAGACTCTGTTTGTTTGTTGTTTTCAGGGACGGAGCTTAAACCCTGCAGTGAGTCCAGAAACCAGCGAGGACACGGTGAGATCTCAAACTACACCCAGGACAAAGTTACACTCACTGTTTTTAGATTTGCTGTTCAAAATGTAGCTCTATGAGACACACAGTGACTCTTGAATCTAAGTTCTTTCTGCAAGAGAAGAAGTGGGGAGTCTGATGATGCAGCTGGACTACACCAGAACAGACCAGAACACAATCAAGTCCACATGTTACTGAGCAGCCATTATGTTGTCTTCTCTGTGTAGGCTGATCCTGAAGATGGTGTTTCCTACGCCTCCATCAGCTACACCAGGAAGACCAACAGTAAAGGCCGGGTAAGCTGTCTGATTGGTTCTAGTGATGATGGTAGTGAAAGAAAACACTTCTCAGGTATAAAAACAGGACAGATCCTTTATTTTCCCTTTAAAGCCCAGGTCTACATGTGAGGACTGTGATGTCAGTGTGTCCAACACTTTGGTCCAGAACAAAATATCTCAACAACGAGTGTCCAGAGGAGCTCAGTACATGTACAAACAGATCTTTAACAGCACATCTTCAAACTGAACTGACTGTACTGACTCACTGTTTTGTGTTGTGTTGCTCTTTGTAATGTTGTTTGCTGTTTCATTATTGAGCTTTGTGTTTATGTGCTGCTGGATATCATAATGTTGCATTTACCTGCATTATTCTGTCTCATTTAATGTTGTGTAATTTCTGTGTTGTGCTGTTTGTCTCTTTTCCAGGTTCTGGGTAAAGATGGTGATGATGAAGATGATGCAGTGACCTACAGCACTGTGAAAGCTTCCTCTTCTTCTGCTGGAGCCTCAGCTGATCCCAGCGACCTCTACGCCACCATCAACAAACCAAACAAATAAGAGACCACAGTGTTGTTACAGCTCATATTTTTCAACCACTTATCCTGCGCACAGGGTTGCAGCCTATTCCAGCTGACATTGGGGGAAAGGCGTGGTACACCCTGGAATGGTTGCCCAGGCCACACAGAGACAGATAACCACTCACATTAGGTTCAATATATTCAATTAACCAAGCCTGCATGTCTTTGGATGGTGGGAGGAAGCTGGAGCACCCGGAGAGAACCCATACAGAACATGCAAACTCCACACAGAAAGGCCGGGGCAACCGGGGTTTGAACCCTCGACCTTCTTGCTGTGAGGTAACAGTGCTAACCACTGCACCACCCACCCCACGGCTCATATCATACAGTTTAAATGTTTTTATATTAGAATTATTTTATGATCATTTTCAGGATTTCTTGTTTTATTTTTTATTATTTATTGTTATTTCTGTATCACCTGTTATTGTTTGATGTTCTGGCGTGAAAGTAATTAAAGCAAACTAAGAGGAAGTGGGAAAACGCTCATCTTGACTGAGTCACTTCTGAGAGCTCAGTTAAACAGCTGAATGAGAGGAAACTGTGGAAACCCTCAAGGGTTAAATTTTCACTGGTGTTACTTTCAGATACTTCAGGTCAGTGTGAACTTCATACCAGCTCGTGTCAGCCACAAGAAAAGGAAGTCTGCCTACATTAATATGAATGTAAATACATTTCACACATCTTAAATGTCAAACTAGTCGTGTCTGCAGTCAGCATACAGCATGAAAAACTCCAAACCGCAGGTGAAGAAACGATGTTAAACTCAGTCACTACCATCTATGCTCTCTAGTTTAACAGTGAAGGACTTCTGTTAAAATATTTCCTTTGAAAAGACCATAAACAGACCTGCTGCTCCATTTTTTTGAGGCTTGATGTTCTACATCCTGACAGTTAAAGAAGTTAAAGTTCAGGATGCTCATCAGTGTTTAACCACATTCTCACCAAAACACTCCCCCTGCAGATCTCTGATAAAAATAACTTCAAAGATACAATGAGGAACCAGATGATCTCAGACCAGTAAAATATCATCTTATCTGTGTTCTTTACCAGCTTCTATAGAATCTAAAGTGACCTGATAATGTGCAAAGATGTAATAACTATATACAAAATGCTCTGGACCAGCTATTCTGACCTAATATGAATGTAAATACGTTTCACACATCTTAAATGACAAACTAATCGTGTCTGCAGTCAGCATACAGCATGAAAAACCTCCAAACCACAGGTGAAGACTTGTCAAACCATTTCCTTTGAAACCATGAACACACCTGCTGCTATTGTGGAGGCTTGATGCTCTTCGTACTGGCCATTAAAGACTTATCAGTGTTTGAACTCTTTGTTAAAACTAGTCTCAATGACCTCAAACCTTAATGTTGTTTTCAAGAGAATTTGGTAAAACTCTTTTTTGACTCCTTTGTCTTACGTATTGACCATCTATTCCTGTGAGCCTCATGTGTTTCTGATGTTTATCTGGTCATCATTAGAGGGTAACACCTCCAGAGCTCTGCTGCTGTTGTTAACCACATTCCCACCAAAACACTCCCACGTCAGCTGTCTGATCAAAATAAATGCAAAGATTCAATGAGGAACCAGCAGATCTCAGACCGGTAAAATATCTGTGTTCTTCACCAGCTGCTACAGTATCACCATTTTGCACCATGGACATCAGGAGTCAGATTCTGGTGAGCGAGAAGTTTGACTCTTCACCTTTTGTTCACCTTTGAATCCTGTCTGTTTTCTTATAAACCAACCCGTTCTCAGCTGTTAGCCGTTTACTCGCAACAAATTCACACTTTTATCAACTTTTATATGGACAGAGCGCAGTTCAACGGTAGCTGACCTCCGGTCATGACATCATCCGCACTCACACACAGGCAATGGATTAAAGTCCCAAAAATAAGGATTTAACATAACAATATAGATTTGGTGAAACTGACAAGCATATAGTATCACCTGTTACAGAGGTATTTGACATGAATGAGAGCAGGCTGAATAAACACTATTAAAAAACACAAGTTGCATTAATGCAAATATTTATCTTAAGAATCTTCACACCTTCAACTTCCTCTTCTTCTTCTTCTTCTTCTTGAAGAAGAAGAAGAAGAAGAAGAAGGTGGTGCAGGTGGTGAAACACGTCATTGTCACAAATAGACCGTGGGACTGTACAGCGTGTGAACTCTGATGGCTGCATCTTCATATTGCTGATCAAGAATTTGGGGTCTCTGTCAGTCACTGTGGATGAGAGAAAACTGCATTTCAAAAAATTAAAAGTTAAAATTGTAACTGATTAATAGAGTTTATGGCTGTTTGGACACCAACAAGAAATTAGACGTAAGAAGTGACATCATCCTAACCACAGGAAGTAGCTGCAGCGTCTCTCTACTCAAACACTACTTTAGAAACTCAGACAGTTCTGAGCACGAGAACAAGAGACAGAAGAAGGAGAGACAGAGAGAATCATGATGGTTGAGTTCAAATGGATTTCTTTATTTCTTACAGCGGTGCTTCAGTTTACAGGTAAGAATACATATATCACATATATAAATGGAAGGCACATTGTAAAAAATAACTTGATCAATATTATTAAAGATTCTTTATTAGCTACATTTGATTTAACTAAGAAAACCAAATCTGTTGTTTCTAATGTGGTGAGTTTAGTGAACTCTTGGAAACTAAGGATAAAGAAATAATCGTCACTAACTATGAACATAACAGACATTTTCTCATTTCACTTTATTTTTCATCATTTTCTCAACAGCAGCAGCTGAAACACTTCCCCTCTCCTTCACTGTCAGAGTTGGAGATGAAGTCACTTTGCCTTGTGAAAATGTGATAGATGGTCAGCAACAATGTGACGGTACTGTATGGGTCTTCAGTGGTTTAGGAAACACAGCAGCAGTAGATCTGGTTACACATGGGCAGATTGGTGAAAACGCCAAATCTAAATCAGACAGACTGAGTGTTACAGAGAAATGTTCTCTGGTTATAAAGAAGGTCACAGTCGAGTATGTTGGTCGTTATCACTGTCTGTTATAGAGGGTATGCATTGACATAACTTCCCCTCCTGAACACGCCCCCACCAGAAGGACTGAGTGGCAAAACATCTGTCCACATGGCTGCGTTTATCAGTGCAAACAGCAAAACTGGGAGTAAAACTAGCGATTATCAGCTCAAATTAAAGGCAGTTGGACTCGACAGTGATCCTTACAGCTTACCAATGAACCGGTGGTGCGTGGGCATTGAGATGTGGCCAGCAATCGAGTTTCCTGACATTTATATGTACCTGATTTCGACGCCGGGAAAACACACAAAACAAAGTCTGAAGGCATATAAAAGCCTTGACGCTTGGTCGGTACTTCAAAGGCGGGATTTGTTGGCTGAAATTAAAGTGACGAGGACACCTAAGGATATCATGGTCGTCTGTGGAGAGGTTTGTATAACGTTACATATTTTTACTCTCATTTGGAAAACTGTAATTAATTAATGTTAGACCTGCTTTGTTTGTAGCTAACACTGCCACTCACTAACTGTGTTTGTGCAGGTGAAACACAGCCGGAGAATGAGCGAGCCCCCGTTGAAACCTTGGATAGCTGCAGAGAAGACAGGGACAGTTTTGACAGCTCATTGTACATGTATGGCTGGACTTGGAGAGACCTGTTCGCATGCAGCTGCTTTGATGTTTGCAGTTATGTCCGGAGTGAGGATGCGCGATGACACGCCGTGCACTTCATTGCCATGTCAGTGGCTTCGGCCAACACAAACAAAGAAAATATCCTGCTCTGAACTGTCTTCTATTGATATGGCGTGTCCCAGAACACAGAGCAGAAAGGTTTTGAATCCAGTTGACATGAATGTGTTAATCAGAGCTACACAAAGGAAGTCTGGGTCCTCTGAAGCTATACTTACTAAACCTACAGAAAATGAACTTGTAGACTTTCTGGATAAGCTCAAGCATGCAAACCCAAGAGCTGCTGTGCTCTCTGTAGCTCCAAAACACTCCAAAGACTTTGTCCCCGTGGCTGAAAGGTGGCTATCCTACACCGCTAGGGCAACTTTATGAAGCTGAGAATGCTGCTTTGACCTACAATGAACTTCTTGAAAAAATGTGATGAGGTCTTTGAGGATTTGAAGGTCACAGGCGTCCAGTGTCAGCTCGTTCAACAGGAGACAAAGGGACAGGCCTCTTCAAGGATGTGGTACACCTACAGATGTGGCAGGATAACAGCTTCCAAGTTTGGTGCGGTTATAAAGAGCAATGATAATGAGCCCCCGAAATCACTGGTGAAAGCCATTTGCTACCCAGAGTCAGCAAAGTTTAAAACTGCAGCGACAAGGTATAGTTTATACATTTTTAGATTAAAAGCAAATAATGTTTCAAAGTTGTTAACTAATCAAAAGGTTAAGGACATGATAAAAATCTCTCAAAACAACCTGCACAGATTAATTATGGACATGTATATGTGTGTACTAATGCAAACTTATTATGCTTTATTAAATATTTTCAGGTGGGGCATTCAGCAGGAGACCAAGGCAAAGGAGGCATACACTGAGACCATGTCATCAAGACACGTCAATTTTAATGTAACCCCCACTGGGCTCTACATTTCTCCGCAATACCCTCATCTTGGTGCGTCACCTGACGGGAAGGTGTCTTGTGACTGTTGTGGCTCTGGGTGCTTGGAAATCAAATGCCCCTACTTGGCAAAAGACAAGACACTGTTAGAACTGTCAAAAGAAAAAGACTTCTGCTTGGTTGCATCCTGTTCCTCCGATGTGACGCTGGAACTTAACAGACAACACAACTATTACTTTCAAGTTCAGTGCCAGATTCATGTTACAAAATCCCCATACTGTGACTTTTGTGTGTGGATGCCTTCGGAATTATTCATTGAGAGAATAACCCCAGATTCCAATTTTGAAAGACTTGTTATGAAGGCAACAACATTTTTCAAACATGGAGTGTTGCCAGAACTGCTGGGAAAATGGTTTACACGGGAACGCAGTACTGAATCTTGGTGCGACATCTGTTCGGTAGGACTACTGCTGATTAGACCTTCACCTTGGGCAATGGCGTCACTTTGTGTTGAAAAGTGGTGGGGACATAGAGGCTTAGATTAGGGGTCTGAAGAAACATTTGGCTTTGCGAAACATCATGACATGCGATATTAGATTCACAAAAACGAGACACGAGAACCGTAAACAATGTTTTAAAGATATATTCAATGCTGTGATTTATGCTGAGGGGATCCCCGGGAATTTTTGATCATTAGACACTTAATTTCCTCTATTATGGTGAAAGTTTCTGCACCAATTTATGGTGTAAATATTTTCATTCATGTAAAAGGACACAAAATTCAGGCAGTACAGGACATTTCAAAATATAAACATAATATAAGTCAGTGCAGCTCTCAGGGATTGTGTTGCTTTCAGATCTGTTTCTCCTGTAAATCAACTTTTCTCATGTAATATCATCCCTGCTGAGGCAACACATATGCAGGCATGATTTAGGCCCCATCCACACTACTCCGTTCTTGTTTAAAAATGAATTTAAAATGAATACGATCTCCGTCCACGCCAGTGTTTTAACTGGCTCTACATTATAACGACTGCAAAGGCACATCTGTTGGCTGTTCACGAACGTTTGGCATGCACCTGCCCATGTAAACATGAAATAGATGCTCTCTCTCTTCCATAATTAGAGAAGATTTGGCGAAAGAATAAAGTAAAGCAGATGAAGAACCACACCAGATATTTTTTGCATGGATCAATACCGAGCTGGGACTCTTACTGAATGTAACACGGGCGTTAAAAGCGGCTGTGGTGGCGGAAAAGAGACTGTGAGTCGTTGCAATGTAATTATGGCGACAAACTCAGTACAAGTGTTGGCTGTAAGTGTTATTTGCATAGTACAAAATGTGAAACATGAGCGTCTGCTTCATCATTTCTGAAGTCCTCCGTTTTTTGCCCGTCTTAAATAAAACGCTCTCCGGAGTTTTAAAAAGAAAAACAGGGTTGGTAGTGTTTTCAAACTTCTTCGTTTTAGGTCTACGTTTTCGCCGTTTTAAAACAAAAACACATTTGTGTATTAACTGCTGAAACAATCAAAACTGTAAGAGAAAAGTTTCTTTCCAAGTATCACTTTCAGGCTTTCTTTTTACAAACATTTCAGTCAAACGATCTTTATCAGAGCATTACAGGGATGTTTGCTCAGCGTTTTTTGTCTCCTTTTGTAAAAATATGAAAATACCAAAAAATGTGAAACTACTACACATTGCTGTGAAAATACTTTATACATTACAGAATAAATATTTACAAAACACATTTTCCCATTGTAAAAAGTCTCTCAGTTTTAAGAGATTGTCAGTATCACAATCAAAATATCAAGGGTTATGTGACAATAACAATTTACATGAGCTTTTAACTTCTATATTGTACTTTTTACTTTCATGTTTCACATTTGATAACATGTTTTGCCATATCACCCAGCCCTGTGCATGATGTTCACTTTAATCTGAAGGCACAATGGTTTCACACACGTTACACAGAGCACAACACGTTAACACAATGTTGTCTATAAGGCTGTCCTCCACTTTGCCATTTTGTTCCACTCTGATGAGGCTTACAGGCAGTGTTGAGCCCAGAATTTTATATTTCTGCCTCAACATACCAATCACTCTTTCGACATGGATTCTCACACGAGAAATTTCTCGCGCAGATTCAATTTCTTTGCAGCTAAGCTGTTTCTTCCCTCGTGGGAATGGAGGTGTAATTAATTCTGCACAAAATAAGCCAACACTATCCTCTATCGTGAAACCCCGGTCAGCCAGGATCAAGTCCCCTGGGAGGAGCTTCTCAAGGAACCCGCTGTGCTCTGTAAGGTGTTTGTCTGTAACACGTCCGCCCCAGGCCTTTGACACAAAGGAGATGCTTCCTTGTGGCGTGATTGAAATAAGAAATTTAATAGTGTTGTGCTGTTTGTAGTTGCTCCATGTTTGAGCTCGAGCTTTTAAATCTGAAGGACGCTCTATGAACACCTCGAAGCAGTCAATTATGCTCACACAGTTCTTAAAAAGCGTCCGAAAACACATCGGCAAGCTGCGTCTTAAATCGTCTCTTTGCGGCCACAATATTAGGGGATGAAGCCTGCTCGCCATTACCTGTATCCAACGGTGAAAGATTCTAGATACTGTTGACTGATTAATCCCAAAGAGGTAGCCTAATAATTCCTCCGACAGATTGAGGCTAGCTTCATCAGTGTCAGAAGTAGTTCCTGAGTAGGTTTGAGGGACTGTTTTGCAGTAGCAGGAAAAACTGAAGACACGTAACTAAACACTAACATGAAAGTCTGTAAATTTGGTAGTCCTGTGAAAAATTTCATTTTACGCTCATTAAATTGTGAAGCATCAAGGGTGCGATGTTTCAATTCGCTTTCTAGTTTGTGAACTTTGTCTCTCAGTGATTGACACTCAGTGTTTAAAGATTTAATCTGTTCATATAATGAAGCAATGTCATTGTGTGTCTCCTCTGTCTGGACCTCAGTGCCTTGGACTTCCACAGTCTGTGCCTCTGTTTGATCTGTTTGTACCTCCTGCTCTAATGGGGACTTCGGTTGCAAGTTCAGAAGAGCTGCGACGCTACCTCTCTACTTGTGTTGACAAGTCTCTTTTCAGAAACTTCTTGAGATCGAAGATATCTTTCCAGGTTCTTGGCAGCCCTAGTTCGATCTGTGGTGGAGGTGAAACTGAATAAGCTCGGCACGTAGTCAGGGTGCAGGGGATCATCGCTCTTTTTTCCTGAAACAAACAGAAAATGTCATCATTACTTAAGTTTCATCATTTGTCTCATGTAACTGGGGGGTGTATTACACAAAGAGCGATTACAAAGGTAGCCTACAAGTGTGATTCAGCCACCTATATGCAAGCGCGTAGGAAGTGGGGGTGCAGAGGGGTCTGCAGCACCCCCTATTGAACACGGTGTGCAAATTCCATGTGCAGACTACATAATGGGCACCAGTGTTACAAGGCTGTATGACAACAGTGAAAATACAGCAGGTCAGTGCTCAATGCTCTGGTTGATACTACAGCATAATAATTTGACATCAGCAGCTGTTTGCACTGTTTTATCACGATTATAAGAGCTAAATTGGTGTGATGCAGATTGGCTCATGTAAGCACAATTCATCCACCCAACCTCAACCCAAGTAATTATTTTCTCAGATTTTTCCCACCTCTACTGGTCCTTTTAACTTTCCAGGTGATTTCTTAAATGTTTTGATGAATAAGTGCTTTCTTTAACGGCTTACTTGATTAGAGGCTGCTGTCAGTCATTGTCAGTGGTAGTAAATAGTATAACATTAACAACTTTGCACATTAACCACTTAAGGAGGAAATGTCTTCATTTAAATCAAAATATAATGTAATATAATTCAGTAATCAGCTTTTGGACAATGCAAATGTGTTTCTTCTATATTTCAACTGCATTGCATGTTTTCATATTGAGCATTGCTTCATTTGCTATTTTACATTTATAGTCGCAAAGTTTTTTTCAGAATATTTTAACAAAAGCTTTAAAAAAGTGATGGAGAGATTCTGATTCTGTCCCCCAGGGTCTCCAGTGTAAATGACACGTATCTTTCAGTAATTTTTAAATGTCCCGCCCATCCAGGCTCTGATTGGTCGCTTCACGACAAGTGACATTGACGAGCTACATTCAGCACACGGCTTCTTGAGAGGCACCGAGCTTCTCTTCTCCCTCGTCTCTCTCCGCCGACAAAGTTTAGCAGGCAGAGAGAACATGCAAACTTCACACAGAAAGCCGCCCTCAAGCGCAGAAATGTCACAGCAAATAACGTGGGACATTAATGCAGCCAAACTAAAAACTGTGGTTATAAACTTGACAGGACAGACGAAACTCTGCAGAATTCAACATTTAGCTTCTGAAATAATTTAGACGCTCTGACGGAGCTCATGATTGGTCAGGCTGCTTTACTCCAAACAGTTTCAATGTATGAACCTGGACTGTGTGTGAGACCTTTGGGATGTGTAGGAGAATACAAAATATTAATGAACGTTAGATTCTGACTGATCCTGTCAGCGTTACGGGAGATTTAAATATCAAGTCATGCTGCTGTGCCTCGTGCGTAAATGCGCACAGCGTCTCTCTTAATGGGGAGAAGCGTCACCCTATTTCATCCACCCGAAATTCAGAAATGTATCGTCCAAAACTCTGCCCGCAGACAGCGGTGCTCTCAGTTACTGCACGCACAAGGTTTTCATTTGTTTCTTGAAGTGTGGACACTGATCAGGGAACAGTTTTTGAAGTTGAAATGAAGGTAGCGACGGTTAAATCCTGCTGCGCGCGCTTGGTCTTCATTTATGCTGATCGTGTTATAATCAATGGTATTTATTCGAATGATTTTAGCCTACTGTATAATTACGGAGGTCCGGACCTCGGTGACCTAATACGAACATGCATTTAACCACTTCGTGTTGAAGGGAAGTGTGTAAGTGCGCGCGCTCACACAGTCGTGTCATGCGTAAATTTCCACTGTTCAGCACCCCAGAAGCGAAAACGTCTTCCCGCGCGCCTTTATAGATGTATAAATGCTGACACTTTACAGCTACAGAGTAGGATGCAGGATGTTAACGTTAAGTTTAACTGATGAGTTACGTTAGTCAATACAGTATTACTTAAGGTCGCTTTTACCCAAAGACTCTACATACCTGACACAAAGTGAAAACTGCAAACCCACGTTTCTTTGCCTGGATTCCAGTTGTTTCTGTGAATTGCAGCGATCCACTTGCTTCTCTTTTCTTTTGCTTTTGGCAGTCTGTAGAAAGACAGCTCTGACTTCTTGTTAAATCTATTAGTACAGTCAACTGCACAACAGCTCTTCCCCATTTGAGACGTCTTGTTTGTGCTGCCGCTGATTAAAGCTGCCGCTCGTCTTTTTGCCACTCAGTGGGCGGAACTGCAGCGACTTCCGCGTGCTGTGACGTCACGCGCATACCCTCTACTATCAGTGAGTATTTCCATCATAACGTTTTCAGCTCAAACTGTCTTGTTAGAACAATATACTGAAACATTACAATAATTATGATCACAGTGATGAAGTTAACTTTACTCTTGTTGTCTTTCTCTCACAATATCTCCATCTTCACCAGTGACTGAACAGAAGGACGCTGATGAGGTGACGTTAAACTGCTCTGTGTCGACATATGAACACTGTAGTCACACAGTGAAGTGGCTGTATGAGGGTAAAGATGTGGACAAAGATAACAAAGACATGAAGACATCACAGGCTGGCTGCTACGCCACTGTGTCTTTCCTGGATTCTCATTTTAGTCACAAATCAAAGTCTAACTTGAAGTGTGAAGTGACAGATGGTTACTCTGGAAGAGTGCGGCTGTTCACCTTCAGCCCTCAGTCCTCAGGTGAGAAAACAGGTGAGAATATGCTGAGCTGTCCAAGATGACTAAAACCACCAAAACATTTGTTTATTTGATGATTTTTTAAGATGACAAGATCATTCTTTCTCATTTACTGACAGCAGATGGTAAACATGAGTGATTTTCTTGACTTTTTAAGATGACACAGTTTATTGCATTGTGTTATTTCATTCATGCAGGTAATGCACAAACAACAACTAAATCAACAACAACAACAACTGAAAACAGCTCAGAATCAGTTACTGCCACAACTGCAACATATAGTACTTCAACAAAACCACAAGGTATTTACTCATCTTTCCTTAGAGTCTATCTGTCTTACTTTCTTCAGCTGAAATATTTATGTTTTCATCTTTATTCCAGACTGGTTGAGGTTCATCATTGTGTCTGTGGGTTTAGCAGCACTCATAATAATTGTTGTGGCAGTCAACATCTGGACAAGAACTAAAGGTGAGAACATTCACAGATGAAAGTCAGAAACAGGAAGTTTTGAT
The DNA here is from genome assembly GCA_024633595.2 of Lepomis macrochirus. Taxonomy (NCBI): domain Eukaryota; kingdom Metazoa; phylum Chordata; class Actinopteri; order Centrarchiformes; family Centrarchidae; genus Lepomis; species Lepomis macrochirus. The sequence continues at coordinate 9,955,436 of JALXJV020000017.1, forward strand.
AAACCTGGATTTTCACTGTGGAAACTAAAGTCGACTCTTTCTCTTTTCTTTTCAGGGACAAAAACACAGATGGATGAAAACACAGTGAGTTTATAACGTTTTTATAGTTGGTACTTTACACAGCAAACCAGTGTTTGTGACATCTGTTCTTCATTCTGAAGTGTAGATATAGATAGAAGAAGACAAACAGGACTCACTGTGTTTTATTGAAGTGATAGCAGCAAAGCTCAAAGGATTCATTGCAGGGAAAAGAAAAATTATTTTACAATATAAAACTCTGTATAAACTAAAAATTAAATGGATGCAAATATTAGATAAACATGACAGTTTAATTACTCCAAACACAAACTACAGCTTCCAAAGATCTGAATCAACACGTCTTTGACACAGTGTCAGTACAAACTGAACATTATGAGTTCCAGATTAAAGGGTCAGTTCACCTAAATGTTTTCTTACTTAACCAACTGATAGTTTTGTTTTAATTTTAAAATATAATGTCCACCTTACTATACTACTATAGAATGTAGTTCCAGTGCAAACTGTCCTGCAGCCAGTCAGATAAAGATCAGATCAGACAGTAAGTAATGGTGCATTCAGGGTCTGCTGACTAAACTGTGAGCTTCATTCAATTTCAAAACATCAGCAGTGAACTGGGAAGAACATTTTGGATTTGGGGTACGTTTGGGCGAATATACAGTATGTAGTTTTTTCTTTTTCATGTACATATCCTACGTTACCACAGAAACACTTCCTCTGTCAGTGGCAGAAACATGTGACAGTAACTGATGGTGCATTTAGGTGCTGTAAGATTATTTCTTTTTTCCTTGTGTTAAATGTGGGTCAGTGATGTGAAAGTTGTCAGTTAAAGTGTGTCAGAGTGAGGGTTTGTTTGTGTTTCACAGGTGAATAATGATGAAGATGAAGATGATGGTGTGGTGAACTATGAAAACTTTGGAGACCCTTCTGCCTCTGTCAGACTCCACTGATCAACAACTTCCATATCAACATCAGCTCATCAGAGAAAAGACTCCACTGCAGTTAAATAACAGCACATTTACATGAGTGGTTGAAGCCTTTAGAAATTAATCGTGGAAGATCATTTGTTCTTTTTTTATTATTTTTTTGTGTTCAGCCGTTTCTGTTTCAGTCTGACTTTGAACAACAATATTCAAGTCTTGATTTCATCTCTTATCAGGAAGCCCACTGTGAGTTTTATAAAATGTCTTTTCCTGCATCAGTTGTGAAAATCTTTATTTTCTACAGCCAGTTCAGAACACAGCAGCTGGATTTCAACTTCATTTAACAGGAACGAGCATTTAACTCTTGTTAACTTCATTAATTGTCTAGGAGGTGAGGATGCAGCAGTGGATAAGTCACATGCCTTTGGTGTGGTAGATCCAGGTTCAATTCTCCACAGTGACATCCACCATTGTGTCCCTGAGCAGGACACTTAACTCCTAGTTGCTCCAGAGGCTGTGATCTCTGACATATAGCAATCGTGAAGTCGCTTTGGATAAAAGCGTCAGCTAAATGTAATGTAATGTCTTCCAGCTAAGAATTCAGACCTGATTTTATGGTTTGCTGTTTGTTTTTGAAGCTACAGCAGCTTGAGCTCAGTTTCATGTCTCTGTGTCCAGAAGAACTAATTTTAAGTCACTTTCATTTAGCTTTGTTGTTGACATATTTGTTATGATGTGTATGTGTTTAACTTGCAGGGGTTTTCAACCTTAATGAAGTCAGTATGAGTCTCTTCTTTATTATATCTGATATCTATAATAAATAAATGTTTACCACTTAATTCTAGAGTGTATTTTGTGATTCCTTCATGTAGCAACAGTGTCTTAATGTAAAGTGAATATTCTTTACTATGAATGTCCTGTCTCTAGCAGCACAACCTCCCTCCTCTTCACGTGTTCATACATTTCCTTTGAAAACACAATGAACAGAGCTGCTGCTACATTTTGTGGAGGCTTGATGCTCTCAGTCCAGTTAGACAGTTCAATCAGGACGCTCATTAGTGTTAAAACTCTGTAATGAAACCAGTTTCAGTGATCTCAAACCTTAACATCGTTTTCAACAGAATTTGATTAAAAAAATCTTGTTGTGTTAAGTCACACTAAAGTGTCAAGTGTCCTGTGAGCCTCTCAGACCAGTAAAACATCATCTTATCTGTGTTCTTCACCAGCTGCTACAGTATCACCATATTGCATCATGGACATCAGGAGTCAGATTCTGGAGGGAGAGGAGTTTGACTCTTCACCTGTCTGTTCACCTTGAATCCTGTTTTCTAATAAACCACCCCGTTCTTAGCCCAGGGCGTCACACGTGTATGCTTGGTCAAGACCTCTTGGCATCACTTCTTTAATGCCCTGTTAGCATCATTTCTGCATATGCAGCACTGACCCACCCATGCACCTCAACCACCTCCTCATTTTGACTTTTCTGTATTTAGGATATAGGCTTACTTTTAGCAGTAAACAATGGCGCTAAAGAGCTTCCCCAAGTGTGTTGAACTATGGTGAGTTGGTGCTAGACGCCGAAGGAGGTGACAAAGGTGTAACCGAAGCAACAACCTCCGGCTCTCACAAATGAAGCCAATAAGGAAGTAACTTAAACCTGTAACGGAGAGCAGGGGGCGACTCCTCTGGTTGCAAAGAAAGTCCTGTTCCATTAGAAATAATAGTAAAATAATCCTACTTCTCACCTGATTTATTACCTCAGTAAACACTTTGCTAATGAGTTTATGATCTCAATCGTTAGTTTCAAGTGTTCTTCAACACAGCATGATGTTCATTTAGTAAATTAATTTCTCCCGTTTAGAGGAAAATAGACAATAAAGCAGTGTATGCTTCAGGGCGGGACTACCTTGTGGCTGACAAGTCGCTAACAGGTGACCTATCAATCAGGCTAGAGAGACTGGTACCCACTGCATTGTGTAAATTTAACCAGCGTCATTGAAAAAGTTTATTAGGAGACGGCTGTTCATTTTTCCGGTAAGTACATTGTTTTTAAGCCAGTTTTTAGCTAGCCAACATTAGCATTCCGGTTAAAATCACAGTAAGGAGAATTACAGCTGCACCTAGCGAACCAAGCTTGTTAGCACCTCCGCCTCGTCCAAATATCGTCACGTCCGGTGGCCCTGATTGCAACAAGTTAACATGGCGGCGGCCTTACTGTCAAAGTCATGCTTCAAAATGGCAGTTTACAAACCAATGGGTGACCTCACAATGGCTACGTCCACTTCTTTTGCCGTTTTTCCATTTCCAGTACCAGCTCAACTCAACTCGGTTTGGCCGTCCTCTGATTTCCATAGTACCCAGATATAGTACCCCTCAAGCTATAAGCTGTAGCTGGTCGTCATAGCAACACCACACACTACCGCTGCGACGTAATGTTCAATGCGACAGACACTCCAGTGACCTACACAGCTTTCGCTTGATTTAGGTTAAAAAGTTTCAACATTACTCAGAATGTAAAGACAGATAAGCGACATGAAAACCTTCCAGCCGTGTTTTCCTCTGCCGTTGTTGCTGCAGCGATCTGTGTGACGGTGAGACCAGAGGGCTCTGTGAGCGGGCGGCTGGCCGACCTGGCAAGCTTTGTAGGCTTCTCTCTGTCTGTCAGGCGTACACAATGATGATGCAGTGAATAGCGACTATTATCTCTGACCAATCAGAAGTCTGCTGTGTGTTCACGTCACATTTTAGTGTCGCCTCTGCACGCTTGGAACCTCGACGGAGGTGACACGAAAAAAAGTACCTGGAAGCAGGCACAGGTACAACTTTTCCACAATGGAAAACCAGAAGAAGGCGAGTAGAGTCGAGGCGAGCTGTCAGTCAGACGTGGCTCTCTTCCGGTCATGACAGAGAGGGCTCTGACCTCCGTCCAACATACAACATCAAAACAACGAATTTGATTTGATAAAGATTGCACTAAAACAACATTCAATAGCAGCTTATCTTGGATCATGTCATGCACGCTTACACCCATGTCACCAAGGCAACCATGTCCACACACACACACACACTGTGAAACACACAGGGAAAGGATTAAAGTCCAAAATTAACATAAATAAAAAGATGTTTTGGAGAGATTCACACATCTGTTGCACAAGGATATGAGAGGAATACGAACAGGCTGAACAAACACTATCTGAAAAAACAAACAAGTTGCATTATTGAAAACATTTATCTTAACTAACAGTCTTCACACATTCAACTTCCTCTTGTTCTTATAGGACGTAAAACACGTCAATGTGACGGGACTGGACAGCGTGTGAACTCTGATGGCTGCATCTTCATATTGCTGATCAAGACTTTGGGGTCTCTGTCAGTCACTGTGGATGAGAGAAAACTACATTTCAAAAATGTAAAAGAAAAAATTGTACCAGAGTTTTTGGCTGTTTGGACAACAACAAGAAATTCAGACAAATCTAAGATAGACTAAAAGTCAATATGAGGAAGTGACATCATCCTAACCACAGGAAGTAGCTGCAGCGCTCTCTACTAAAACACTACTGTAGAAACTCAGACAGTTCAGAGCACGAGAACAAGAGACAGAAGAAGGAGAGACAGAGAGAATCATGATGGTTGAGTTCAAATGGATTTCTTTATTTCTTACAGCGGTGCTTCAGTTTACAGGTAAGAATACATATATCACATATATAAATGGAAGGCACATTGTAAAAAATAACTTGATCAATATTATTAAAGATTCTTTATTAGCTACATTTGATTTAACTAAGAAAAAACAAATCTGTTGTTTCTAATGTGGTGAGTTTAGTGAACTCTTGGAAACTAAGAATAAAGAAATAATCGTCACTAACTATGAACATAACAGACATTTTCTCATTTCACTTTATTTGTCATCATTTTCTCAACAGCAGCAGCTGAAACACTTCCCCTCTCCTTCACTGTCAGAGTTGGAGATGAAGTCACTCTGCCTTGTGAAAATGTGATAGATGGTCAGCAAAAATGTGGATATACTACATGGGTCTTCAGTGGTTCAGGAAAAACAGCAGCAGTAGAGCTGGTTACACTTGGGCAGATTGGTGGAAACGCCAGAAATAAATCAGACAAACTGAATGTTACAGAGAAATGTTCTCTGGTTATAAAGAAGGTCACAGTCAAGGATGTTGGTCGTTACATGTGTCAACAATACAAAACAGAAGGGGGACCGAAACAAGGTGAAGACTCTCAGGTTCATCTGTCTGTTATTAACAGTGAGTATTTACATCCTAATGTTTTCACTCAAACTGTCTTGTTAGAACAAAATATCGAGATCCTCAACAGAAAAAGGACCATAGGTCGTAATAACCATGCTGTCAGTACGACCCATGTTTACTTTACGTCAACAACCTCTAGTGGCCGTGTAACGCTAGTACATGGGAAAGATGGGTCACATAATATAGACAGCTGTCACCCAAGAGACCGGCTTTGGGTTTCTGTGTGGAACAAGATTTATTTAGCTTTAATGAAGTTACAGACGTGGACAGAAGTCTTTGTACTCTATTAAAGAAAGAAAAACTCTCAGTGGTCTCTGAAATAACCTGAAACTGACAAAAATAATAATAAATTAGAATTTACTGAGAATTAACTGATGAAAATCAGACATTGCTTTTGAGTTGTGGTTCAACAGAAGCATTTTAAAAAACAAACTAATCAAACTGCCCTGGACAAATAATATGGTCCCCCTAGAAAAGATTGGAAATAATTTAACCACAGGGACATGTTGATCTAAGGTGTGTCCTGCCATTAGCATCACAGGTGTCTTCAAACTTGTAATCAGTCAGTCTGCCTATTTAAAGGGTGAAAAGTACTCACTGTGGTATCATTGTGTATCATTGTGTATCACACTGAACATGGACCACACAAAGCTAAGGAAAGAGCTGTCTCAGGAGATTAGAGAGAAAATTATAAACAAACATGTTAAAGCTAAAGGCTATAAGACCATCTCCAAGCAGCTTGATGTTCCTGTGACAACAGCTGCACATGTTAGTCAGAAGTTTTAGGCCAACAGGACTGAAGCCAACCTGCCTGCACGTAGCCGCAAGAGGAAAACTGATGACAAATCAACGAAAGAGCCCAGTACAACTTCCACAGACATTAGAGATGAATTCCAAGGTCCTTTGGACAGATGAGACAAAACTGGAGCTGTTTGGCAATTCACGTCAGCTCTGTGTTTGCAGACGTAAAAATGAAGCATTCAAAGAAACACTGTACCTACTGTGAAGCGTGGAGGAGGCTCGGTCATGTTTTGGGGCTACTTTGCTGCATCAGACACAGAGGGTCTTGAATCTGTACAATGAAATCTCAAGACTATCGAGTCATTTTGGAGGAAAAATGTGCTGCCCAGTGGAAGCTTGGTCTCAGTCGCAGGTCACGGGTCCTCCAACAAGAAAATGACCCAAAACGCAGCTAAAAACACCCAAGACTAAGAGCAAAACATTGGACTATTCTGAAGTGGCCCCTGTGAGCCCTGATCTAAATCCTGTTGAACATCTGTGGAAGGAGCTGAAACATGCAGTCTGGAGAAGCCACCCTTCAACCTGAAACAGCTGGAGCAGTTTGCTTATGAGCAGTGGGCCAAAATACCTGCTGACAAGTGAAGCCTCAATGAGAGTTATAGAAATCGCTTGATTGCAGTGACTGCCTCAAAAAGTTGTGCAATAAAATATTAACTTCAGGGACCTTCATTTTTGTCCAGGCCAGTTTCATTAGTCGTTGCTTTTTTATTATTCTGTTGAACCACAATTTGAAAGCAATGTCTGATTTTCTTCAGTTAATTTACAGTTAATTTTCGTTATTATTATTTTTGTCAGTTTCGAGTTATTTCAGGAACCATTGTGGGTGTTTCTTTCTTTAATGGAAGGGTGCCAGTATTTTTGTCTCTGTCTGTACACAGGTAACATGATCTATGTAACGTAGGACCAGGCGGGAAACGGATTTGAAATTGCCGTTGTGTGAAGTATGGACAAATGCCACTGGTAGGGGCGCTAATTTAGGATACGCTCATATGAGTCGTATTGATTGGGAACATGGTTAATATGACCAATGTTGTCATTTAAGTTGAAGGACGTCTTCTTATGATCACAGTGATGAAGTGAACTTTACTCTTGTTGTCTTTCTCTCACAATATCTCAGTGACTGAACATAAGGACGCTGATAATGTGACGTTAAACTGCTCTGTGTCGACATATGGTCACTGTAGACACACAGTGAAGTGGCTGTATGAGGGTAAAGATGTGGACAAAGATAACAAAGACATGAAGACATCACAGGCTGGCTGCTACGCCACTGTGTCTTTCCTGGATTCTCATTTTATTTACAAATCAAAGTCTAACTTGAAGTGTGAAGTGACAGATGGTTCCTCTGGAAAAGTGCAGCTGTTCACCTTCAGCCCTCAGTCCTCAGGTGAGAAAACAGGTGAGAATATGCTGAGCTGTTCAAGATGACTAAAACCACCAAACATTTGTTTATTTGATGTCTTTTTAAGATGACATCATTCTTTCTCATTTAGTGACAGCAGATGGTAAACATGAGGGATTTTATAACTCAACAGTTTCTTGGGTTGTTTTATTTCATTCATGCAGGTGACGCACACAAACAACAACAACAACAACTAAATCAACAACAGCAAAAGCATCAGCAACAACAACAACTAAATCCACAACAACAAAATCAACAATAGCAACAGCAGCAGCCACAATAACAACAACTAAATCAACAAAGAGGACTAATAAAAGCACAAAACATGTTACAGCAACCAATGATACATCAACAAAACCACAAGGTAGTAACACTACATCTTTCTTTAGAGTCTCTCTGTCTTCCTGTCAGCATCTTTCTCTCCGCATCCTAACTTATTTATTTACCTTTTTATTTAGTCATTTTGTAATTCTTTGTTGTACTGTACAGGTTTTATAGTTAAAAAAGCTTCTTTTATCAAGTCACTTCTGGAAAGACAAAACTGCCCATAGTATAAAACAAAAAGTTGATCCGGAAATTGATTAACATTGCATTTTTTCACCGATGTAATGGAGCATGTAGAGACTGTAATGTGATTAATTGTAAATAAAGTTTGTTTTTTAACTCCAATCCCTGTCTGCACAAAGCTGAACAAAGCTTTCAAGGTTGGTGGTGGTTTGTGGGAGTTCCAGCACTCTTAATAACTATTGTTGCTCTCATCATTTGGAAGAAAACTAAAGGTGAGAGCTTCCATAGATGAACCTTTAAGAAACACTAACTTTTGATGAACCTGGATTTTTATTGTTGAAGCTAAAATCGACTCTCTTTTGTCTCTTCAGGAAAAATAAACCAGATGGATGAAAACACTGTGAGTTTTACGGCTGAGTAATCAAATGATCTCACACTACACCCAGGACAAAGTTACACTCACTGTTTTTAGATTTGATGTTCAAAATGTAGCTCTATGAGACACACAGTGACTCTTGAATCTAAGTTCTTTCTGCAAGAGAAGAAGTGGGGAGTCTGATGATGCAGCTGGACGACACCAGAACAGACCAGAACACAATCAAGTCCACATGTTACTGAGCAGCCATTATGTTGTCTTCTCTGTGTAGGCTGATCCTGAAGATGGTGTTTCCTACGCCTCCATCAGCTACACCAGGAAGACCAACAGTAAAGGCCGGGTAAGCTGTCTGATTGGTTCTAGTGATGATGGTAGTCAATGAAAACACTTCTCAGGTATAAAAACAGGGCAGATTCTTTATTTTCCCTTTAAAGCCCAGGTCTACATGTGAGGATTGTGAAGTCAGTGTGTCCAACACTTTGGTCCAGAACAAAATATCTCAACAACGAGCGTCCAGAGGAGCTCAGTACATGTACAAACAGATCTTTAACAGCACATCTTCAAACTGAACTGACTGTACTGACTCACTGTTTTGTGTTGTGTTGCTCTTTGTAATGTTGTTTGCTGTTTCATTATTGAGCTTTGTGTTTCTGTGCTGCTGGATATCATAATGTTGCATTTACCTGCATTATTCTGTCTCATTTAATGTTGTGTAATTTCTGTGATGTGCTGTTTGTCTCTTTTCCAGGTTCTGGGTGAAGATGGTGATGATGAAGATGATGCAGTGACCTACAGCACCGTGAAAGCTTCCTCTTCTTCTGCTGGAGCCTCAGCTGATCCCAGCGACCTCTACGCCACCGTCAACAAACCAAACAAATAAGAGACCACAGTGTCGTTACAGCTCATATCAGTGGTGTAGTCTAGTTTTTTCTAGTGAGTGTACTGTGATTTTTCCCTCACAGCCTCATACACATCCCCCGTCCCAGTGTGACGTCCCATAAGCGCCACTACCCTCACATGCATGTACGTGTAATAGAGAGCATTCTGAAGGACTGCTGAGGCGATGTGTTATCAACAACGCAAAGACTTTAGCAGCCAATGACAGTTACAGGTGACAAAACACTCTGCATATGAGATGTGACAATCCAGAATATTGGGGTCACGAGATCAAGACTATTACTTGACTGTTACTTGACTGTTTAAATGACGTCAAAGCGTGATTAGCCCAAAATATTTTAAAACTAAATGAGAGTAAAACAGAGATCATGCAGTTTGGCCCCACTAACTCTATGATAGACTGGGGCCCCCTCTATGATTTTGTGCATCCTGTTGTAACTAACCTTGGGGTCAAAATAGACAGTGATTTTAAACTTGACAAACAAATAAATGCAGTTGTGAAATCTAGTTTTTATCATCTTCGCCTTTTAGCCAAAGTTAAACCGTTTTTGTCTTTTAACAGTTTTGAACAAGCTACACATGCTTTTATTTCTTCTCGTTTAAACTACTGTAATGCACTTTATATCGGTATAAATCACAAAGCGCTTTCACGCTTACAGTTAGTCCAAAATTCTGCAGCACGTCTTTTAACTGGAACCAAAAAGCGCGCTCATATAACGCCAATTCTTGCCTCATTGCACTGGCTTCCTGTATGTTTTAGGATTGATTTTAAGATTTTATTGTTTGCTTTTAAAGCTGTGAATGGACTGGCCCCAACATATATCTCAGACCTCATCCAAATGTATACGCCAGCGCGGTCACTGAGGTCAGAGGGCCAGCTCCAGCTTGTGGTCCCCAAGACAAGACTTAAAACTCGGGGGGACAGGCAGGACTTTTCTGTGGTTGGACCTAAACTCTGGAACGCTCTGCCCCTCCATGTCCGAGCAGCCCCTACAGTTGAGTGTTTTAAGTCTCGTCTAAAGACACATTTTTATTCTTTGGCTTTTAACTCCGCGTGAGTTGTGTGGTCCTCTGATGTCTTTTATTGTTTTACTGTATTTTAGTATTTTTTCATTTTATCTATTTTTTTTATTTTTTTATTTTAAACCTGATGCTCTTATTTTGTTTTTACAAAATTTTTATATTAATTGTTTTGTATGTTTGAGTCTTCAGTGCAGCACTTTGGTAACTTTGTGTTTGTAAAATGTGCTATAGAAATAAAGTGGATTGGATTGGATAGAAGATATTTTAATAGTAGGCTATTTAAAAAAATATTCATTGATGAGTACACAATTTGAGCATTAAACATTTATTTTCCTGCATTATGGAGACATTTTCTGCACCAATTTATGGTGGAAATATCTAATGTTTAGCGTTAATCACCATCTAACTCAGCTACATTTAGGCTTTTATGCTATATGAATCTGGTTTTATCATCTGGCAATTTTAATGCACATTTCACAGTGCAAGTTGCAACTATTATTAACAAATAATGAAAAACTGAGGCTTTTCAGTAGCAGTAATAACAATGAAAATAGGCTTATGTGCAGTTCTATCACCAAAACTCATTCATACAGAATATTTGCACTGAGGACACCAAAAGGGGTCCACATCCTCTCAAGCTCACTTATCTTACAAAAACCATTGTCAAACGTAGGCTATGTCCTGAAGCTTAAATGCATGATCAAGCATTGGTTGAAGATCTTCAACCAAGTCCAGTTGCCCTTGACTTAACCTTCGTTGAAAAAACTATGACCTGGATGACTGAGAATCTTCATAGACGCCTTTAACGTTAGTTAACTAGTTCTAGATTCTATTAAATAGACCAACAATGCTGTTACAGTTCCGTTACTGATAGCGTTAATGATAACATAGGCCTATAAGCTATTTTCACTCAGCAGGAAATGTCACGATAACATCAGCCTCATCTGGCTCGTTTTCTGCGTTTCGGTAACTTTAACAATTCAATTCAATTCAATTTTGCTTTATTGGCATGACTGTTGAACAATATTGCCAAAGCATCATACATATAACATAACAATCATCCCAATACATATAAAATATCAATCACCCCATACATTTCATTTAAGAATTCGAGCATAAACTAATCAAAGTATCTGTGTTTGTGTTAAAAAAAAAGAAATATATATATATATTAAAAAATAAAATAAATAAATAAAACAGTGTGTGTGTTATAAATACTAAAAATAGAATAAACAAAAGAGTAGGTGTGCGTGTGTGTGTTACAAAAAACAAAACAGAAACAAAAAAAACTAAAAACATAAATAAATAAATTAAACAGTAAGCGTGTGTGTGTGTGTGTGTGTGTGTGTGTGTATATATATTATAAAGTTAAATCAAAATAAATAAATAAAACGGTAAGCGTGTGTGTGTTAAAAATAAAAATATCTAAAAAAGAATTAAATTAAAATAAATAAATGAAACAGTAGAATGTGTGTGTGTATATAGTTATATTAATAGATTTAAAAAATCAAGTATAAAATGTAAAACAAAAGAATTAATAAAATACCAAACAATTAAAGCAATAATAATTTTTAAATTTGTACAATTATTTATCAGTCTGAGGTTCCACTGGTTGTTCTCACATCATGGCATGTGGAGACATATTTTGCAGCAATTATTTGACATTTGGGCATTTCTCCCAGTAAATAGGGGAGTTTCTGTGTGTCTGATAGGGATTCGAATTCGGGGTATATTTGGGCAATGTTTGCAAAGTGTTTTTCTCTTAGTGGTTCATATTTGGGGCATGAGGTTAGAAAGTGTACCTCTGTCTCTACCTGTCCTGTGTCACACTGGGGGCAGAGTCTGTCCTCCTGTGGTAGCCAGCTCTGTCTGTGGCGACCCTTTTCTATGGCCAGGCTGTGTTCACTCAGCCTGTATATTGTCATAATTTTTCTTAGTTTAGGACATTGTATTGTACTTAGGTAATTTGCCAGTGTGAATTCTCTTTTTAGGGTCAGATGACATTGTGATTTACTTTGTGTTTTGGTTGTTTCTTTCCAGTAATCAATATATTTTTCTTTCTGCTTGTTGATAATTTGGTTTGGTCTGTTTGAGTTGGTGTTGCTGTCCTGAGGCTGTTGGGGACTTGTTACTGCAGAGAGCCTCAGGACCAGCTGGCTGAGGGGACTCTTCTCTCGTTTCAGCTCCTGGTATGTTAGGGCTTTGTGATGGTATGTCTGGGGGTTAACTGATTTTAAGTGGTTGTAAAATTTAAGTGATCTTTTCTGTATTTTTAGTAAGAGGGGGTATTGGCCGAGCTCTGCTCTGCACAGGTTATTTGGTGTTTTTAACATTCGTCTCATCTGCTGCAGCTGCAGGGTCACCCAGAGTGACAGCACCTTTAGCTGCAGGCTTACGAAAACACCGAAAAAGTGTAGTTTGAGTTTGCTCACATTTCACATCTCCTTCAGTGATTCACATTAGTTAATTTCAAACGTGCGCCGAGTGACCGCCACGTAGCTGTGTTGTTGTTTGGTAGCTGACATCAGATCCCGGTCATAGGCCACTGAAACCGCAAACGTCAGTTCAGAGCTTCGCAGCTTCGGTGAACTTATTAATGAACTTGTGATGCCACAAAACAATGTTACGTATTGTTAGGAATTATTGTTGTGAGCCAGGTTCAGGTGTGAAGAAGTTTCGGAGACTGATGAAGACTTAACATAGCATAGTTTATTGAGCCCGGCCGAGGAGATACAGTGCCAGCATACAACATGTGAACACGTCAAATGCCAACACCAGATCTGAAGGATAACATCTTGTGGTCCCTTTTATGTTTCTGTCTTCCCCCTAGAGCCTGTAGGTTTCTCTGTTAGGTCATCTTCACCTAGAACACCTAATCTATCTGATGTTTAGATTCCAATGCTTCGTCATATTGGAATCTCTCACTATCCAAGAGTTGTACTCTAATCTGTGGAGCCAGTTAGTTCTTGTAAACATTCTTGTATGGCTCAACCTTGTTAGATTCCCAGAGAACACTCATATCTGCTAGCCTGATGCATGAGCTACTGTCTCTAGCTAATCAGTCTATTGTTGTGTCCTTGACGAGAACAAGTACACATGAGAAAAACCTAAAGCTAGACCTGTCTTACCTTTCACTGTTCCATCAATTAAGACACCTAAGAAATATTTCCAACACGTATCATCTCGCTATTTTAAGTGGGTATACAGAAATCTTTGACTATTCCTAGTGGGTATACGGCGTATCACGTAGACTGCACCACTGGCTCATATCCATCCATCGTCAACTGCTTATCCTGTGGGGGCTGGAGCCTATTGGGTGAAGGGACAACTTGCCAGTCCATCGCAGGGACACACAACCACTCACACCATTCACGCCTAAGAACAATATTTGGAGACATCAATGTCTTTGGATGGTGGGCGGAAGCCAGAGCACCCAGAGAGAACCCATACAGACACTGGGAGAACATCCACACAGAAACCCACGACCTTCTTGCTGTGAGGCTACAGTGCTAACCACTGCACCACCGCGCCGGCCCACACCTCATATCATTACAGTTAATTTACACTTATAACTGATAAATGTTTCTACATTAGAATATTTTATGATCATTTTCAGGATTTGTTGTTTTATTTGTTTTTATTATTTACTTTTATTTCTGTATCACCTGTTATTGTTTGATGTTCTGGTATGAAAGTAATTAAAGCAAACTAAGAGGAAGTGGGACAACGCTCATCTTGACTGAGTCACTTCTGAGAGCTCAGTTAAACAGCTGAATGAGAGGAAACTGTGGAAACCCTCAAGGGTTAAATTTTCACTGGTGTTACTTTCAGATACTTCAGGTCAGTGTGAACTTCATACCAGCTCATGTCAGCCACAAGAGAAGGAAGTCTGCCTACATTAATATGAATGTAAATACATTTCACACATCTTAAATGTCAAACTAGTCGTGTCTGCAGTCAGCATACAGTATGAAAACCTCCAAACCGCAGGTTAAAATATTCCTTTGAGAAGACCATAAACAGACCTGCTGCTCCATTTTGTGGAGGCTTGATGCTCTACATCCCGACAGTTAAAGAAGTTAAAGTTCAGGATGCTCATCAGTGTTTAAACTCTCAGTGAACCTAAACCTTAACATCGTTTTCAACAGAATTTGATAAAAAACCTCTTTGTCTTACGTCCCACCAAAGTATCGACCATCTATTCCTGTGAGCCTCGTGTGTTTCTGATGTGTATGTAGTCATCATTAGTGGGTAATAACTTCAAAGATACAATGAGGAACCAGATGATCTCAGACCAGTAAATACCATCTTATCCACCTATTCTGACCTAATATGAATGTAAATACGTTTCACACATCTTAAATGTCAAACTACTCGTGTATGCAGTCAGCATACAGCATGAAAAACCTCCAAACCACAGGTGAAGACTTGTCAAACCATTTCCTTTGAAACCATGAACACACCTGCTGCTATTGTGGAGGCTTGATGCTCTTCGTACTGGCCATTAAAGACTTATCAGTGTTTTAACTGTTTGTTAAAACTAGTCTCAGTGACCTCAAACCTTAATGTTGTTTTCAACAGAATTTGATAAAAACTCCTTTGTCTTAAGTCCTGCTAAAGTATCGACCATCTATTCCTGTGAGCCTCGTGTGTTTGTGATGTTTATCTGGTCATCATTAGAGGGTAACACCTCCAGAGCTCTGCTGCTGTTGTTAACCACATTCCCACCAAAACACTCCCCCGTCAGCTGTCTGATAAAAATATCTGCAAAGATACAGTGAGGAACCAGCTGATGTCAGACCAGTAAAATATCATCTTATCTGTGTTCTTTACCATTTTGCACCATGGACATCAGGAGTCAGACTCTGGTGAGCGAGAAGTTTGACTCTTCATCTTCTGTTCACCTTTGAATCCTGTCTGTTTTCTAATAAACCAACCCGTTCTCAGCTGTTAGCCGTTAGCAGTTTAGTTTCCTCACCTCTTTTAGCATGCTAACGTTAGCTGAATTCATTGAAAAACTTGTGTTAGCTGAGTCAGATAACAGTAAGACTCACACAGGGCGAGTTAGACATAACATAAATCAACATACAACAGTCTCCTCGCAACAAATTAACACTTTTATCAACTTTTATATGGACAGAGCGCAGTTCAACGGCAGCTGACCTCTGGTCATGACATCATCCGCGCTCACACACACACACACACACACACACACACACACACACACACACACACACACACACACACACAGGCAATGGATTAAAGTCCCAAAAATAAGGATTTAACATAACTATATAGATTTGGTGAAACTGACAAGCATATAGTATCACCTGTTACAGAGGTATTTGACAGGAATGAGAGCAGGCTGAATAAACACTATTAAAAAAAACAAGTTGCATTAATGCAAATATTTATCTTAACTAAGAATTTTCACACCTTCAACTTCCTCTTCTTCTTCTTCTTCTTCTTCTTCTTCTTCTTCTTCTTCTTCTTCTTCTTCTTCTTCTTCTTCTTCTTCTTCTTCTTCTTCTGCGGGAGATGAAACACGTCATTGTCACAAATAGACCGTGGGACTGGACAGTGTGTGAACTCTGATGGCTGCATCTCATATTGCTGATCAAGACTTTGGGCTCTCTGTCAGTCACTGTGGATGAGAGAAAACTGCATTTTAAAAATGTAAAAGTTAAAATTGTAACTGAGTAACAGAGTTTATGGCTGTTTGGACATCGACAAGAAATTAGACGTGAGAAGTAGCATCATCCTAACCACAGGAAATAGCTGCAGGTTCAATTCTCCACAGTGACATCCACCATTGTGTCCCTGAGCAAGACACTTAACTCCTAGTTGCTCCAGAGGCGTGTGATCTCTGACATATAGCAATCGTAAGTCGTTTTGGATAAAAGTGTCAGCTAAATGTAATGTTATGTCTTCCAGCTGAAGAATTCAGACCTGATTTTATGGTTTACTGTTTGTTTTTGAAGCTACAGCAGCTTGAGCTCAGTTTCATGTCTCTGTGTACAGAAGAACTCATTTTAAATCACTTTCATTTAGCTTTGTTGTTGACCTATTTGTTGGGATGTGTATGTGTTTAACTTTCATGGGTTTTTGACCTTAATAAGTCAGTATCAGTCTCTTCTTTATTATATCTGATATCTATAATAAATAAATGTTTACCACTTAATTCTAGAGTGTATTTTGTAATTCCTTCATGTACTAACAGTGTCTTAATGGAAAGTGAATATTCTTTACTATGTATGTCCTGTCTCTAGCAGCACAACCTCCCTCCTCTTCACTTCTAGTAGTAAACCTTCCCTCTGTTGTGTTGAACAGCTCTGTTCTCACTGGGCACTCAAATGTATCTAAATAGTAAATACAGATCGAAATGGACCCAAAGTGACCTGATAATGCAGAGATTAATAACAACAGACGTTTAGGTGTTCTGAAAGCACCTACAATGACCTAATATGAAAGTAAATAACATTTCACACATCTTAAATGTAAAACTAGTCGTTTCTGCAAAAACCTCCAAACCACAGGTGAAGAAATGACGTCAAACTAACTCAGTCAGTGTTTTTAACTTGTGAACATGTTTTAATTTGTTTTAATCACAGGTATGTTAAGTCACCTGTTGGAAAGACTTCATCAGCTGAATAGCCTGTCGTGCTAAATGCTCACCACAGACAAGGCAGTGGGTAACGTTGAGGTAAAAAGATAGAGTTATATAAGTTTACTAGTTTGGGTGCCTTTTGAAAACATGATTGACATTGCAGTGGGCCTAAACATCTGATCCATAAATGAGGTGGAAGTCAGAGTTGGGTTGACTATTTACTACATTGTGCAAGGTAAATATCATTTTGTCAGGTATTTAGCAAGTGTGTTTTTGCAGTGTGTTAAACTGAACTAATTGAATTCTCGTAATTTTAGGGTTGTCTAGCCACTGCAGTTTTGCCTGCCTCATTGACTGCTGCTATTTGTGTTTGAATTTTTGTTTATCATTTTATGAGGCTTGTTACAGGTGGATGGGCTCCTGTGAATGTCGTTGCCAAATGCTGGAGTTTGCTAGGGGTGTGGCGGTTGTCCCTGTTTTTTTTTTTTGTTTGTTTGTTTTGTTGTTTTTTTGGCTGTATGATTTTCCTCAGCTTGTCAGCCATTTTTCCCCTTTAAGTATTCTGCTGGACAGATCGTGGGAGCCCCTTTCCCCTTCAATGCATGTGGTGGTGGGTATGACAATGTGTGTGTGCATGCTGTACTTAATTTTATGGTGTGACGTTTGTGTGTGTTTTGCTGTGTCCAGGTGGCTGCACACCAGTGTGAGTGGTGGTCTGGGCCCTGTAGATGCTGAGGTGTTTTTAACTGGTGTTTAATCCCTTAGCACCTCTGGCAGTATCTGCATCCACATCTTATTTGTTTTTATTGTTGTGCTTGTGCAGCAAATAAAATGGCCCAAAACCTGATTTTTTTATTTTATTTTATTTTTTTCATTTTTGTTTTTTTCTTCAAATTGTTTAAATAAATTTTCCTTCCGGTTGGAACTCACGTCTCTGAATTTTATTGATGGTGGGAAATGCATGGCAATTGGTAACTGACTATTTGAACCCCTCACTATTTGACTTGAAACCAGTTTCAGTGATCTCAAACCTTAACACCTGTTTCAACAGTATTTGATTAAAAAAACCTCTTTGTGTTAAGTCCACTAAAGTGTCCTGTGAGCCTCTCATAACAGTAAAATATATCTGTTTTCTTCACCAGCTGCTACAGTATCACCATTTTGCACCATGAACATCAGGAGTGAGACTCTGGTGGGGCGGCTGCCCAACCTGGCAAGCTCCATAGGCTTCTGTCAGGCATACGCAATGATGATGCAGTGAATAGCAAATATTCTCTCTGACCACTCAGTAGTCTGCTGTGTTCACGTCACATTTTAGCATCACCTCCGCACACTTGGAAACCTCAACAGAGGAAACATGAAAAAAAGTACCTGGATTAAAGTCCAAATTTAATATAAATGTTTTGGAGAGATTCACACATCTTTTCCACAAGGATATGAGAGGAATGAGAACAGGCTGAACAAAGACTATCAAAAAAAAATGTTGCATTATTGCAAACATTTATCTTAACTAACAGTCTTCACACATTCAGCTTCCTCTTCTTGCAGGACATGAAACACGTCAATGTTATCATCTTAATAACAGGAAGTAGCTGCAGGG